>CM031233.1:142503921-142831554 GCA_018340775.1 Taxus wallichiana var. yunnanensis
TCATCTTAAAAAGGTAACATTATGTAAGTTTTGTCGAAGAGTGCCTTGGTACCTCATCTCAAACTCAGTCTTAACATATATCATGAAGTTTCTTTTGAACTTATCAAACAAGACCCTATATCATCATCAAGTACACACCAAACACTGTTTGTTTCTTTGGTCTGGGGATAAATTTGAAGGCTTCATCTCAATTGGCTGCATTGCAAACATGAAGGGAATTTCCTCTAGTGCAAAAGAGGTGAAAACTTTGAATTCCATTAAATTTTGGATAAGAAATCAATTATTTGGTAGTCTCATGCTTTCTCTGTGCATAAAGACATCCATCTAGTTACTCATCACTCCTGACGCGCGTCAATGGAACGTCGGTTGTCTTGACCGACGACGACATCGCGTGCTGGCCATTGACACGTGTCATCGGCTCCTATTGACGCGTCACCGCATGACCTATTGACGCACATCACTTCGGGTCTTTTTGACGCGCGCCCTCGACTCTGGACGTGCGCATCACCGATTCTATCGACGCGCATCACTTTCTCCTCGTTGGCGTGACGTCGCGCCAGCTCGACCATTGTCGCGCGTCACCGGATCTTATTGACCCACATCACTAGGACCTTTTGTGACGCGTCAAGTGCCAAGGGTGAAGCCATTGACACCCAATTTAGCCTATAAATACCCTTCAACCTGGTCATTTTTCTCGTTTTCACCTTCCAGCTCTTGAATTTTTTGCAGAGGTCTCAATGCTTCCTAAATCGAAGTTGATAATAAAAATCAAGAGAATCGAATTCAATCGATGACCCTTATGCCCTCACATCCATACTGTTTTAAAGATGTCTTCAAAATATAAATATTTAATGGATGTGTGTGAATTTACAGGGCTCGTTAATATGCCCCATTTCAAACAAATCTGGATATTTTGAATTACTTTACTATCATCTTACAATTCAGAGGACAAGACATTTTTATGTGACTCAACGATGGCTTAATTTTTTCAATTCAAGATCGGGCAAATGACATCCATCGGTTTCACGGGCCTTCCATTCAAAAATTTACCACTTATTCTGACAACCAAGGCAACACTCGTGGAAGAAAAGAATTTTCTCGAATCAACGTTTTTCATGTTGATTGTAAGTATAATTCGCTTTAATTCATATTTTATTCGATACAATTTGTTGTTATAAATTTATAGTAATTTTCAACGCTTTTAGCATTTGCAGCCCATGTTAATAAATAAAGGCGTGGTGTCCAATATGTAGCGTTTCAGTACATGTAATTTTTGCAATGCTAGTGTCTAAGATGAGCTTTGTAACTTTGTTTGACTCCGATGAGTGCAAAGTGGAAAGTTTAAACAAAAAAGATTTTAAGAAAACTCGATGGAACCAAGAAGGAGAAATTAATTGATGTTCCCAAACTTGATGATGCAAATCAAGCGGGGAAGAATTACATCAATGTACTTTAATATTAACGGAGGGTGACTTAGCTTGAAGGCTCTTGCTGTAAGTGTTTGTGCCTTGAATCAGGGAAATGTGAATACTGAATTTGGTAGTATTGTGACATGTTTCGACATCACTTTCCAATTTAATTTTTGTTATTTTAGTTATCTTTATCCTATCAGTGGCAGAAATATCTATTTTTGGGAAGCTACCACTCCAACAAATGGAGAATAAAGAGATAGTAAATATAAAAAAATCCTTGGTCTCTTGGAAGATAAAATATATGACAACATTAAATCTTTAAGATATGGCCATCTCGATGATAATGACGAGGACTGTACATGATCTTTGTATAAGCACTGTTTAGTTTCGCTAATTCGAGCACATCCTTTCTAGTGAGATCCTTTTTGACTTGTCCTTTGTCTCTTAAAGGACCATGATGGTTCCCACATCAAAGGATTGTTGATCATTTATACACCATACACGGCCATCACCGCTTTTTAAAATTCCTTCATTTGTTGTAGGAATTTATCACTCCTATTGTGTGGTAAATGTTCCCCCTATATATTTGGTTGATTGTATTGAGACTCTTTATATTTGTTTTTAAGCCTTCAAATGTTATGTATCTCCATGTCTAATTTTGGCACATGTTGATGTAGGCGACTCACAAAAATGGAAATGTGTTATCTTTTACACAATTCCCGAGTATGAAGCTTGAGAGAATCATTGAGTGGATCGATAACTGTTTGCTGACTACATATAGTACTACAAAATAATGCTAGTTTGTTTTCTCTTTATATGTTTTCAAGTTCTCGGTTTTGTTCACTATTGCCGATTAGGTATCACTTGTTGCTTGGACTATACGGGGTTTCGTACAAGTGCTTCTAAAGAGGGCAAGGAGTATTTCATGGATCTGGACAAGCACAAAAAAGATTGTGTGGGTTGATGAGAAAGATGGAGATGCTTCCTCATATCAATTAGCTTATAGAATGGGACGTAAGGGCTAAGTTCTTATCAATGAGATTATTAGTCGTTATGAAAATTATTGGCAACGGGATAGTTTATACGCTGCAGCTGATCCAAATTTGTTGCTCGCATGGAGATTTTGGTTTTGGGAAAGAGGTACAACCACAAGTGGAAGAAGCCGTTGGGGAAGAGTGCAGAGGAGTAGAATTGGATAAAGAAAGAGAGGGTTTTGAAAACTAGAAACTTTTATTATTGAGGAAACTTTAAATATTGAATTTGAAAACTTCTACTATTGAGTATGTATCGTGGTTTTGAATTTAATTATATGGATTTATATACAATCTTTAATTTTAATTGCATTAGATGGTGATTATCATGAATTATATGTATGTTTCTTGTTTACTTGCATTGTCATGAATTGTATGTGGACGTAGATGATGAATGATGATAATTGATAATTAATGATAGATGATGATGAAAGACGATGATCAATTTAATGTGGACGTAGATTTATCATCAAGCATAGTAATTCTTCTTCTCTAGACTTTTGAACTTGTTTTAAGATAATTATTCTCTACACTTGTAACGATATGATCATAATGTCATTAGAATGGATATAGATGATAAATAAATGGATTGTGTTATAATGGGTATAGATGACATTAATGATTAGAATGGATATAGATGACATTAGAACGAATACAATTGTAATGATATGATTATGAATTATTTTAAAAACGAAAATGTTTTAATAAATTTAAAATTAGATAAATAATTGTATTAATAATAATTGTAGTGTCAGGACTCAGGATATGATAATGATATGGTGATGATATGATATATATGGATGATGAGGAATTTTATGTGGACTTATATTTAAAATCGTATAATGTATTGTTTATCCCGAATTTTATGTGAATTTTATGAGGAATTTTATGTGGACTTATATTTAAAAATAAATTAAATATAATTCTGAGAAATCAAGAAAGAATCATCACTGGTAAGAAATTAAACATAATTGCAAATATGCTAGGGTTTAGCTTACCTCTTGCGTATTAGATTGCTGTGAAATCATCAAGGGTAACGTGCTAGATCTTTGTTTTACATGACATTGTAGATAGAGGGGTGAGTTGCCTGACATTGTCAGTCCTGACTCCTGAGAAGTGCCAGCAACATCTTTAAATATATAGACCAACAATATCTTTAAATAAATGTAAATATATAGAATTAGACCTGTAACGTCTTTAATGATAACAAGAGCTGAAAAAATGTAAAGTAACAAACAATAAGATTATGTTGAAGAAGATACCTATTTAAAATTGAAATCATCACCGGTAATGTGCTAGATCTTTGTCTTAAAAAATTCAACACAAAAATGGATTAGTAGATAGATGGGTGAGTTGCACATTACATTACCTCCCGAGAAGTAACACTTCCTGACGGATGTCAACCCACGTTTTCAAAAATAAAAATATTGTATTTAACTAAATGTAAATACATACACTGTAACATCTTTAATGATAACTTCAGAGCTGAAAAAAATGAATAAGTAACAAACAATAAGATTAAGGGGAAAATATACCTCCTTAAAGTTGAAATCATCATCGCCCTGGTAATGAGCTAGATCCGTGTTTTAAAAAACCCAACATGAGAAATGTATTAGTAGATAGATGGGTGACATTTCTAGTATATAGACTGTAACATCTTTAATGATAAAGATAAAAGATAGATAAAGAAGATACCTATTTAAAGTTGAAACAATCCATTATCAATAGCTTCATCAAAGTCGATGTTGTCTTTTGTAGAATGTGATGAAGAGCCAATTACACTCTCAAGGTTGGGAATATCTCGTACTTGTAGTTGTATTATTCACACCTCTTATTTCGCAAAGGGAATTCCAGCAGTAATTGCTCATCGAACGGAAAGGTTTCGATGGAGTATCGAGAAACATAACACCTGTAACTTTCCGCATTTTTATCCAACCTGTTTCGCTTTTGATTTTATAAATGACAATGCACCGAAAACCCTTTCATCCTCCACGAGACCCCAAAATCATTGTTTGGCATAACTCATACAATCTGAAATATTCACCGATATCTTCTTGTAAAATAGAACTTTGATAGATTCCTCGCACACTTTGTAATAGCACCACTTTGGAAGGTTGATCTAAATTCTTATATTGGTTCCTCATTGTTGTTGCAAAATTTGTTGATCAAACTTTAATAAATCGGCATTCGATACCTTTGATTTCCACACCCTTGAGCTCGACGTCTTTGTAAACTATTCCATTATTGTACCCATTGATTTATGGAAATGCTTATCGACAAAGTCTCCAGCACGGCCACCTTCAAAAAGCATTCCAAAAATTAGGATTCATCACACCCATGGCTTCCCGAGAATTTTATCTTTACGTAAATGTTCCTAATTTCGATGACAAGGTTTCTAAATTTTTTTAAGCTTTATTCTTGTTTCAACTATAACAGGACTCAAACAAACTACGTGTCACGGAACATCTTCTCGTTCCGATCCTGTAATATCTTGACGTTTTTGCAAAATGTGCACAGGTATTTCCCTCCCATTAACAGTGATGCAGAGGTGATCGTGGATATTAAATCTCAAAAAGGTGTTAGGATTTTTAAGATCTAATAAATCTCTCCAATTTTCAAAAACAGTGCATCAAAACTATCATTGAATAGTACAATATATCAAGACTTTGACATACCATTTTCCTCATCCGTATAAAATCCACAATATAGATTAATCTGCCCATGGCATGCTTCATCGCAGTATTGATCTCCTTTAACATTGGAAGAATACCAACCAATGTAAGCAATGTCTCCAAATCGCTTAAACGAAACAACAAGTCCCTCGCCTCTATCAACTTCATGACGGTATTTGTGCATGAAACCAACCAATGAAGGATACTCCTCACGAACTCGCATGCGGTTTCATACAAAGAGATCCATCTAGTCTCCACATCCTTCGAAGCTTTTTTTGCCATCTCAGTAATTCCAATTGCAAATTTTTTGAACTCGAGAAAATGCTTTGGGTCTTGACATATAGGCATGAAGTTCTCTTATAAGGTCTTCTAATTTAGCAACATTTTCGTGGTTGCTTACCATTTTATACGCTAAATTCATTCTATGAGCCATACAAAGAATCGGGTAGCATATATGGGGCCACCGTTGTTTGTAATCTAACACATAGCCCTGCTTGGTGACCCTACATGATGAGATGCACCATCTGCTTCCAACGCATACCAACTTCGTAGCAATTTCATAATCACATACCAAAGAACATCTTTCAAATGAGAAACAACTATTTTATATAGGTTTTCGGCATTGCGCTTTTCAACCATTTTCATAACACCCAATGATGAGGTGTCCTTATATGATTTTCTAAAGTATAGATGTGGATACATACCCATGTGGTGTTGTCGATCACTGTCACTTCATCAATCAAAGAGAGATAAAGTTTGTTTTTTTACATTCTCTTTCAAATCTTCCTTCTCTATCATCGAGAGGCATTTTGCCATTTCCCATCCACTACTCTCGGACCAATGAGACCGAGGTACATTCAAAGCATTCCATTAAATTGATACAAAACTTTGAAATCGAGGAAATCCAAATCGCTCTTCCTTTTTAAGTATTTGAAAAAGAGTAGAGAATTGTATGAATTTTCATGTAGATTTGTTTCTTTCATCTTACCAATATGCGATGTGATCGTTCCTCCCTTTTCCAATGTATGTTTGTGTTTTTTCCATTTGTCTCATATTCTCACTACGCGTATCTAACATGCATGCATTCTTTTTTGTAGTTTTCCACCTATGTGTTTTGATTTTCTAGCCATCCGCCCTGTTACGCTTAAATATTGTTTTCCACAATGTTTTTCTATAGTGTCCAAATTTCAGCTTGCATTTTTGTTGCTTTCCCAATTTCCATGTACATATTTTACATGTACATTCTGTATGGGATTTCTTCTGAATTAGATGATTGTACGGAGTTCAATAAACGGAAATTTAGCCGCCCAATCAAACTTGTATGTCCCGCCAATGGTCCACATATTCTTGTTCATTTTCAATGCTTTACTTTTTTAGTAGAATTTTGAGCAATATCACAATCACCTGGTTTCCTCTTCTTGGACCGGAGTTTGATTTTGATTTCTTGTCTTCCATTTTGCTTTGAGTGTTTGATCTGTGATATCTAGTACACTTCCGTTGCACCCCAACAGAACAATATCTTCAAGATCTCGGCATATTATCGTAGGTTTCATTTGTTTGACTTTGATACATGCGTGTGAATGCATGTCCACCTCAATAATACCTTCCACACGCGATCGATTCGATTCTCTCGTGGTGGCATCTATATGATTGGTATTTACAATATCTCAGTATCGTATGCAGAGTTTCCAAAATACTTGAAGAGTGATTTCGAGATTTCTTACTTACTTTTAGGTTATTCGTATTCTTTGAGCTTGCACCTTCCATTATTCTGAAAAGAGTCGTGCATCAAAAGAACCAAGTAGCGACTTTCTGGTCGGCGAGGTCTTGTCGCGCGTCCCACCGTCTGCGAGGTCGCGCATCCACTGTCTTAATATACTTGCCGCGTGTCAACACCGCCAAGTCGTAAGGCGTCAACACTTCCTCTGTCGTGTGTCAACACTTCCTCTGTCGCACGTCAACACTTCCTCTGTCGCGCGTCACTTCTTTTCCCAAGTCGCGCATCAACACTTCCTTTGTCACGCGCTTCGTAACACCTTTTTCGCGTGTCGATCTGCTCTTGTCGTAGCGTCGATGCTTCTTATCGTGGCCGTCGATGATGCTCTTGTCGCGTGTCAACAATGCCCTTATCACGCGGCCAACACCGCATTTCTCAAGGCCAACAATCACAAAGCAGGCAAAGAATATGAATCTCGGTGCTCAAGGGTATGCGAGTTCAAATTTCACATGATTGGTAATTTGGTAAGCTACTTGAGGTATACTACCTTGAATCACCTAGGTTTTTATAGGAGATGTTTTCAAATGAAGGCAAAGCCGACCCCCCAAAAAAAATATACTATATATTTTAGGCGAACAGAAACCACCCACTCCGAATAATTCGCCTTTTCAAATTTTCCTAAAATGAAATTTTCGCCATATTACGAATATTCGCCGCTAAAATTATCCCCTGGATCTTGTAACTTCTCTTCCACTTCTTTATTCTCAAAAAAATCTCCTTACACATTTGGGTTTTCCCTCTTCTTCTCTATTTGAGAAATAAAGCTTACTAGTTTAATATCTCCTTCTTAATCTTAAAAGGTGAAGGAAAATCCTCATCATCATAATTATCTCTAATAAAAAGAAATAATATCTCCATGATGTTTTCCTACCTACTCAGTAATCTCAAGAGAGTTTAGAAAATCAAGTCATATTTTGTCTTTCTCATGGCATCATTCCAAGTTGGATGAATGACTCGAGAAAGTATTCTTAGAGAGTCAGCACATTGCTCTACAAAAGTTATCTTAAAACTCAAATTAAAACCCTTCCTCTTCACTTTTAAGATCTAATTTAACTCGTGTAACTAATTAGAAAAATAGTTATGATGGATGTCAAGAAATAAATTTTATTTTCTTCCCTAGTTGATCCTTTTTTGCACCAAGAATCTCTATTTCTTCCTCATTAGGTTCTACAACCTCATCTCCAAGTTTATAATGATAAAAATAAACAAAATGGATATCTTGAAAGAATTGAGCCATTTATTCATCATCACACCCATATTCATGCCAATCTAAAACAACTATGTCTTGGTTTTTTAGTGATGAAGCTTGCCTCAATAGGCCTTAGTTCACTTGTAGAAGAGGGATTGTTATTTATCTTTTGAAGAAGTACTTGTTTGTGCCACATCTTTGTAAATATAGTTCATGATGGAAAATAAGATGAAATAATTTGGTCCTCCACCATGTGATAAAAATGTAGACTCTTTAATTAGTGTTATGAATGTCTTACTCTTTTCTTATTATGGTGTCAAAATCAATTTCCCAAGCCATATATAATATCTAGTAGAAGGCATGAGTTCCAAGTGGGTTTATAATTAATATAAGAGTAACTCTAATGGAAATTGCTATGCGAGAAGGTATGAAAGGCTAAACGGAAAATCAAGGAGGAAGACAAAGGCAAAAAAAAGGTATCAATATCTATTTTTTAAAGGTTCAATGAAAATGATCATTAAAATAAGAGATTTATCAAAAGGAATGTAATATATGCAATAGTTTTCTATGTTTTTATTTGGTTTCAAAACTAAAATAAATAACAAAATAGACAAGATCTCATTAAAAAAATTAATTCTATACCCTAAGTGTGTAAGTGACATATCTAATGGGATATTCAAACCAATGTTACCAAGTGCTTAGGGAAATGTAATGTAGTATTTGAATTCTTATGAAGTGCATAGGGATGAAAAAATTATTAAGGTGCAACAAAGAAATTGGGCACTATAATAACATAAGATTAAGGGCATCAATGTAGTCATGGAAAGGAAAATCTTATTCCTCTCAGAACATCATCTAACTCTATTTCTAATGACTTGTTCATGAAATATCAGTCAGGGTTACAATATTATATTTGGATGTTGTCTAGACTGGTGAGTGAAGACATTTTTGGTATTATCCTACCTTCTATGTCTATGAAGAAACTCACAATTGATTCCCTAATTATTTGTATAATTATATTAACTTAGCTTTTCTTTGTGGATCATGGGTGCTACATTTTACATATGAGTCCATATGTCATAAGTGGTTTAGAGGATTTTTTTGTAGGTTTCATTTTGTAATTCTTCCTCCAGTTTCCATCTTGATTCCTCGAAGGACTCCACCAAAAATCCTATGTGGAGTATACTAACGGAGAAAATTCTTTCTCAAATTAAGGGCCTAAACAATTGAAGGGAACAACTGGAAAACTAGTAGGAGTCGATGCCGAGGAAGGGGATCCATCTACACTTGAATCTTCATTTTCTATCTCATTGGATTCCACGTAAGTAGCTCATCTTCACTATTTTCTTGTTATTCCTCATGCGGCTGAACATCTGTCAAGTTTTCCCTGCTCCCCATGGATTGACTTGAGTCTCTGAACCAAGTACCGAATTCCCAAAATCTAAACCAAGTCTCCATCTAGAAATGTGTAAAACAATTTTTCCAAATAACCAGGGTCCTCTGTTGATTCCTCTGAGAAGATCCCCTTCAGTCTAAAATCTAAACATGAAAGATTCAAAGGTTGTGTCTACCACCTCTAATCCTCGCAATGGATTCCATCATTTTTCTATTTACCTAGGCTCTAACTAAGTCTATATTTAGTCTTACCCCAGAAAATATGCTAATCAGTGCAAGAATGTATCTCTTCTCTTCATTTTCCACCCAAGCTTCAGGGATGTCCAATAAAGGGACTTTAACTCCCACACCAAAGATAAGGGGGTAAATCCTCTGTTTATACTCTTTCTCCCAAGAGGAAATTAACCTAGGATCCTTTGCTCACCGATTTCTGTGCAGATCCAGGGTCGGGTCGTCCTCAGCATTTTGAATATTCTTCCAGCCCAGCAGACCCATCGTCCACACGGAAATGGTAAAAATAATCTCCAAATGCCTAAATATGTTACGATAACTACTTGTCAGTTAAAAATTTAGACAATTAGGAAAACACATAGTTAGCACAAGTGATTAATGTCTTCCTCGTTAAGAATTTTTGAGAGATCTGGCAAATTCTCTTCCTCTTCTTTCTTCTTAAAAAGCATTTCTCCTTACACATTTGGGCTTGTCTTCTTCCTCTCTAGTTCAGAAATAAATTTTACCAGTTTAATAGCACCCTCCTTAATATTAGAGGTGAAGGAAAATCTCGATCATCATAACTATCTCCAATAGAAAGAAAGGATATTTTTATGATGATTTCCTACGTCTGCAACTCAAGAGAGTTTAGAAAACCAAGTCTACTTTTGTCTCTCTCATGGTAGTCCTCCAAGTTGGCTGAATGACTTAGCAAAGTAATCTTTGAGAGTTACACATTGCTTTGTATGTTATATTCTTCTATATCTTCAAACTAAAAGTAAAACCCTTACTCTTCACTTTTAAGATCTGATTTCAACTCTAACTAATTAGAAAAATAGTTATGGTGGATGCCAATAAAATAAATTTTATTTTCTGCCACTAGTTGATCCTCTTTAGCACCAAAAATATTTATTTCTTCCTCCTTGGGTTCTACAACCTCATCTCCAAATTTAGATTGATAAAAATAAATAGAAGGAATCTCTTAAAAAAATTGAGCCATTTATTCATCATCACAATCAAATTCATGCCAACCTATGCAAACAACTATGTCTAGGTTTTTTAGTGATGAATCTTACCTCAATAGGACTTGGTTCACTTGTAGAAGATGGATTGTTATTTATCTTTTGAAGAAGTGATTATTTGGCCTCAAAATCCTTCTCACACTCCTCATCTCACTCTTTCAAACATTACATATGTTCTTGTCATGTTCTCTTTTCCTCAGGTTGTTCCTCCAAAGGTATTTCCACTTTCTTATGTTGTAGAGGCTCAAGATCATCTTATCCACTACCATAGGTTCAAATATAGCCTTGAAAAAGAGTTGGAAAAGTGATCAGACATGTGGATGGCCATTCAAATGTACAAAACTTCATGTTATCAAGGGATACAACTAATTCTTCATTTCTCTCTTAGGGTTTAGATGCAACTTTTAGTGAGGAGTGGGAGAGTGATGGGATAGTGCTGCAAATTTTTATGAGTTTGAGCATGACACTCATATTCATATGGATTTGGATACAAGAAATTAGGAAGTTTATAGTTTTAGGTAATTGTTAGAGAGGTTTAAATGGAATGGGAGGTGTATTATACTTATTTAAAGGAGGATAAATATCAAGGGGATCCAAGAAATAGAATTTAAGTTAAGGTGGGAAAAAGGATTCAAGTAGATGAGTAGGAATATTTTATGATGGTGGTTAAAGATTTCCCCATGAAAAAGGTTCCTTAAAACTAGATTTATTTTAATCCATCTAATCAACTAGTTCTTGCATCTTCATCGTGTTCTCAACCATGATCTAAATATTCTATTGAGGGTTATACCAAATTGGAAACGGTTCTCTAAAACTTTGATATGTAATTAAAAATCATAATCAAGCATAAAGCTACCTCTATTATCCGCATATAGTTGCTCTTGAATATCACCACAATTAGTAGGATCATTACCGTAATATGAGAATATGCGGATTTTTCATGATAAGGTCCTTAACTCTTATTTTCATGGAATCTTGGATTGAAATAATGTGGAGGAAGAGGGTTTTTTTGTGACATATACGAATCCCAATGAGGGAATGAGATAACAACGATTTCATGGCTCTATGAGAACAAGGTGATGGATGGGAAATCGTCTAAAAAATGAGAGAAATGGGTCCCTAATAATACTGGATTCACTGGCATTTGATGATATAGTACACAAACCAAATGAGCCAAGAACACACTAAACTCTAGTTATAAAGTTTAGGAAAACATGTATCATTTTATGAAAATACTACAAATATTTAACAAGAACGTGCATATTAGTCTACAATAGAGAATTTAAAGCAAAAATTGAAACATATCTAAGGAAAAAGTCAAAGAAAATTTTTGTAATGAAAGACTTTAAATATTAAACAAAATTAAATGCTTCCCATCAGTGTATGCCATAAACTATTGTCACCGAAATGTGTCCACTTTAACAAGATCACCAAATCATGAAGACTTGGTGTATCTCAAAGACTAACAATGATTTTTTCTCCAAGGTATGGGACATTGATCATTTAAAAACTCTTGAGAAGGCTAGATTCCATACCTATCTACTCTAATGTTAATAATTAACCTACTCTAGTTTTTAAAATGTCTAGAAAAGGGGAAGATAGATGCATGGAGAAAACTAAAATGATGGTAATACAAAAAAATGGGGTATCTCCCATGAGACGAATAATAAGAGGAAAAACATAGTACAAATACACAAGGGAATAAAATAGCCCAAATCAACCTCAGATATCATGTCAAACTTGCATATTTTCCATTTTTTAGAAATGCAGTGATCTTAAAATCTATAAATATAGCTCACAAAAACATGAAATGACAGAAAAGGAGGAAATCTAACTATAATAGAAGCTAAATGGTCGAAAATGTCCATAATAAGCATCAAATTACATTTAGGAATATGAAACATGTCTTAAAACCATCAAGAAGTACCGTGTGTACTACACAAGCTCAAATTGGAAACCAAAAGGGTAGAGCGACCTTATATTCATGAGAGGATATTTTACAATTAAAAATTATCCAACTATGTAGAAGAGAAGGAGAGAAGAGGGAGAGGGGGGAATCAAAATATGATCTAAAATATCTCTTTTCCCATGTTTATATTTTCCACATACCTTCTAAGGCCTAAAACGTTTCTCAAATTGAAAATATTCACCCAAGAGCACTCCTTAGCCATGAATCATGACTTGAGAGATATTTAGCTATAAACCCTACTAAAATCCTCATAGAAAGCTAATTGATTTGATCCATGCTTGAGATATGTATCCACTTGCAAAGGTTGTGGATAAATCTATTTTAGATTGATATTTGAGAAGATGCCAATTCAACCCCTCAAGATCAAGAGAGTAAAGTGAATATTAATATACCATCTAGTTAAAAAGGTCATGATTTCACCCTTTATACATCTGTAATAGGTCATCTCATGTTTAACAATTTGTTCAATTCTTTTAAATGTATTTTGGTCAGCGTACAAATTACTTTTAGATTTAATAATATTTAAAAGTTAATTATAATGACTTAAAAGGCTTAATAAGTAATATGGTAGCCATTGCGCTAAGAAAACAAACTTGAACTGCCTCAATCTTCTATCATGGATTTATCCTTGATAAATCAACCGTATTAATTGAAAATAGGTTCAAATTTTATCTTTGTTGAAGATATTTCTTTTAATATCACATGTAGGTAAAATAGGTCCTCAAGTCAAAAGATATAACTAAAAAACCATAAACTAGCCCTGTTGTCACGCATGAAGTTCCAAATATTAGATTTACAATACGATAAGCCCAAAAATTTAGGCTAGAGGAAAGATATGTAAATGACATTCTCAAGCTTAATAAGCGAATGCATTAACCTGTAGTAAGTATATGCAAGTAGAAAGCATCAATTACAGCCATGTGTTTTTTAAACATATATCATACATTGGTGGCTTGTTTAGTGCCAATATTTAAGAAAAAGGGATAATGACTATTGGAGTGCAAAGGAAGAGCCTATCTCTCATGTACGTTTGTGGGGGAGATAGGAAAAATTGAACTTCACGCGACCACCGAGTTGATAGGAAGGTGCCCCATTAACTCAACCCCTCGCTAATGTGCGTGAGGTTAGGAAAAATGAAGTGTAGAGTATTTAATTTTTTCCACTTGGTAGGCATCAATGATGTCACTAAAAATCATTTGGAGTGGTTGATACTGAGCACCTCGAGGTTAGTGAGAAATTTGATGATTGCCACATGTGACCTAAGACAATTCTTGTCGATTGGTGTCATGTGTAACTGTTGTCAAAAATTCCCCCAGGTAATTGTTGATAACATGCATCGATTCTCAAGTCCTGCAAATGGATTGATTCAGGCCAAGAAATCATGTTTCTAGTGGTCCCCTCAAAATTTTTTAAGTTCCTAAATTCCAGGAGAAGAGCAAGCTCATGGAAAAGTGGAAAAAGCAAGCAAAAACAAAGCTTGAAACAGGAAAAATTGTGAAAATCGGCTAAGTCCTAGTCCCAAAGAGAGTTGGGACATTCGGGACACCAAGGCGCGGTTCAGCCGAAACGCCTCCAGGCGGCCCGCAGCAATCGGGACAAGTGGAACAAATGTACGTGAGGGCGCGAACCGCCGGTTCGGACGAAAAGGAAAATTTTAAAGCACAGTGGACAATCGGGTGCAGATGACGCGCTTCAGGGACGAGGGAAAGCCGGTTCGGCCAAGGAGAAGAAAAACGATCTAACTGCCGGACATTTGGGCCTCGAGGACGCGAACCGCCCGGATCGGCCGAAATGGAGAACTTTCATAAGTGATGCAATCAGTAGCTAGACATCTCAAGCAAAGGGACGCAAGGACGCGAAAAGGCGAAAGCCAATCATCAGCCAGCAAAGGGCGGTGAAGTCATTTCGAGGCGGTTCGGAAGTTTTTGTCCCGCCACAAGACTGGACATCCGGACAAATGGACGTGAAGGGCGCGAATCCGCCGGTTCTACCGAAATAGGAAACTTCAAGACTGGGACTGTGGGACAAAGGGACGCGCGACGTGATAGTCAAGGAGCCGAAAGCCAATCGATCACGCCACGTGTCACCGGTAGAAAAGGGACGAGGGAAGCCCATTTCGGCGGATCGTGAGGATTCTCGTCCCACAAAGAACCGACATCCGGGACAAATGGACGCCAAGGACGCTAAAATCCGCAAGCCCGTGGACAAATCACAACATGACACGTGTCGCCAAGGAAAAAGGTCCAAAAAGTCAAAGGGGTGAGTTTTCGAGCACTGATCCGAACTAATGAAATAGTGCCACGTGTCCAAGTTTAAGGGGCCCACAAGAAAAGCCTCATGAAAAGGTGGAGAGAGGGAATTACTCAGCAAATCAGGGCCTGCCACGTGTCGTCCAGATGGCGAATGCGAAAAAATTTTTTTAAATGTTTGCTCTGCTTTGTGCCCTAAATCTTCGTGATCATCATATCTTTCGATCCGTAACTCGGATTTGCACGCTTCTTTATATCAACGGAAAGTCATGAAATTCTCTACATGATTCTGGGATCAATATTGTATTTTGGTGTATTCTGAGAGAGAAAATTTAGAAAACGTCTCTGGACACGCGTGGTAATGCCAGAAGAATGCCTCAACAACCAACTTTAATGTAGCAAACAGCTTCACGCTCGCTTAGATTAGACAGCCGCCGCTTTGCCAAGATCCACCGCTCTCGCCATAATGAGATGATTTTAAATGTGACCTAGAAGTGGTTGGGACAGATTCTGATTTCCCTCTTTCCCTCTCTCGTCTCTTTCTATATATGGAAAAGAGGAGCTTCTTTCAAAAGGTCGAACATTTTTCTGTTTTGCTCCTCCACCTTTCTCCTATCGATGAATTTGTGTAGTTCGAACCTCCCATTTGAAACGTAATATGACTCGCCTCTTGGCATTCTCAGTAGTGCATCGTATCAATCTGGGAGCAAGTAATACATGTCTGTGGATGATTTCAACCCTCTCTGTGTTCATTTTACATCCTCCCTGGTCTTTCACCGCAAGTTTTGTTATCTCGTGCATGATCTTATATCACATTTGAATGGTATGTGTTTACCGGCAAGATAGATGTTCTTCATTCCTGCATCACCTCTAATTAGCTTAGATTTATTTTTATGCATCTTCTTACCCCCGTCTCTCGCATTAGATTAGGTTTTGAGCAAACCCTCTCGCATATTTCGTGTGCATCCGAATAGAGGAATAGAACCAGCCTTTCTGGAGAATCCTTTCTCACTCTTCAAGTCCCACACTTGAGAAAGGATTCAATGTTATGCAATCACACCGATGATAGTATGGTCAACCTGAAGCCTCGACTCAACATCCAGGGGTGCTGTGATTTCACATCACAGCTTTTGGCATGCCTGGTGGAGACTAGAGGTCTCATTTTTATCACGTAGCAAAGAAGTTGATATGCATCTCGCTGCGCTTTTCTTGCTTATAAGAGCTATTATTTGCATATCCGGCGACTCCAAGGGGAAGAATCAACTCGGTTTCAAAGCAAAGGCAGACCCGAAACTCATGAGAAGAATCACCACAAGGTCAAGAGTCGGAGAAGAAGAAGTGTCATTTGAATACTCGCAACTATCTCCAAGAAGAAGGAAAAGATGAAGAAGGATTCAAAGGTCTCCATCTCCACCAAACAACTCTCTCAACTCCTCCACCTCGATGTGCCTTTCATTCAAGATATAGGGTTTTAAGACCAATCAATGGCTCGTAAGAACAACCCCTACGCCAACTTCACAGCAAAGAGCCCACTTGCTCTCAATGCACAACATCCAGCCTCCTATCGCAGCCTCAAGAACATTCCCTACTTCACCGGAGAAAATCAGACTACCCAGTGATCATGTTAAAGATATTGCTAACCTTTGTGCAATCCATGAAATCAATGAAATGCAAGTGGTTACAAATTACTGGCATCTTCCTTCAAGGGTAAAGCATTACAATGGTTTAGGAGCCTTGGAGCTGGTTCTATCACAAACTGAATCACCGTGTATTGCACTTCATGAGAAATGTGGAGAGAAGGGAGACAACTTGTCTCTTTTGGAGCAGCTGACGACTATCAAGAGAGCTCCCAATGAGCAGCTGGCTGATTTCAACTTCAGATTTCAAAGGTCTTGGGATAGGATTCCAGGTGGCACAAAGCCAACAACGGGAGGTGCTTTTCTATATTACCTTAAAGCTTTGAATTATGATATTTCTATGTTGATTTAGTCCATGGGAGGCACAACAATCCCTATGGCTTATAACATTGCCATTAGAGCCGAAAATTGTCTTATTCAAGCCGGTAAACCGCTCCTAAGCCTCCCATGCTCTTGTATCCAAACTTAGAAAATCCAAGCACTAGTCAAGCACACACTTTGGCTCCTCGTTCCCACTCCTAGAAATCGAGTTCAAATGAAGCTTCCACTTCATCTCCAAGTGCCCCAAATGAGCTTCAAGAGGTCATGAAGCAATTACAGAACCTAGGCAATGAGTTGGTTACTCTCAAGAGGCAACAAGCCCAAGGTTTCGACCTTCTTATCAACCCCAAGCTCAACCTAATAGCAGCCATACCAACCACAAAGGCCACCTAATCCAGCTGCAAATATGAATCAAACAAGGCCTCCCCGCCAATAGACCATTCCAGCCCTATAATCCAAATGCCATATCTGCCTCTAAGGCATTAGTGCCAACACGTAACAACATTGCTCAGAATATGATTGGTGCTTTCCATGCAATTCGAGCCTCATAACCAATCCATGTCTTTCAATGGTGCTCTCAATCAAGTACTAATGGTGATAACTACTGGGTGTGGAGGGCGAGGGCAAATAAGGAAATAGCCAACAACCGAAACATTCCAACAAATGATCAACCCCAAATGACACCACATTGGTGAACCGAAAGCGAGGATTTCGTGGCATGAATCAGCTCTTTCAAGGTATTGCAGCCAACACGAGGTCAAAAAGGAGGAATCTAGGTGAAGAATGTAATGCTAGCCCCAACCTTCCACAACCTTCCACGCTCCACAAATGATCGGCAAGCAAAGTCCAGCTTTCAAATACACAAGGACAGCCAAGAAAAACCCCTAGGCCAATTCAAATGCCACCATTGCTTCTTTGCCCACGTACAAGGAGTAAGTGTGCAAACCAAGGGACAAGAGAGAGATCCTTCATCACCATTCAATATTATCATGATCGATGAAGAAGACAAACATCAATATATCTATGTGGGAATCCCTATCCATCCCGAAAAAGAGATTCTGCCGCAAGCTGCCATGAAGGATTGGCAACTTCGAATCAAAGCAGTTCGACAAGTAGACAAAGTGCTTACAAATGCTACCCACTCAAGGAAGTCATGGAGGACAAAGAAGGTAAGATGTCAAGCCCCCCTTTCTATGTTTCATTAATCATTGGGAAATCAGCTAGTACATAATTGCATGATAGATTCCGGGGCAAGTAGTTCAAGAATGCCTAAAAGCAAATAGCTGATCAACTAGGGCTCCAATATGAAATAACATCTAAAGGGGTAGTGTAGCTAGATGGGACAGCAATAGTAATAGCTTGGAGTGATTAGAAATTTGAGTCTTACCTTACACGCATGTCCAAATGTTGCCGCTTTACAAGATGTATCAATCATAGACCTTCCACCACTCTTTGCCCTTTTCTTGTCAAGGGAATTCACACCAAGATTGAGGGTATTTGTCTCCGCTGATTGGTCACACATGTCGTTTAGAACAAGGTATGGAACTAAGGCTACAATTAGGTCCGAACCTATTGCAAACTTCCATATTGAGCCTTACACCCCAAGTCGATTAATGCCAATCGCTGATTTGAGAAGATCACCCTAGACACACCAAGGTTGGAATTATCCCGGACCTAACTCTTGATGAATGGGCAAACAAGATACATGCTTTTGATCCCTATCAAGAAGTAGAAGAATCTGAGCTAGGGAGTCTATTGTATACATGAAGAAAATCAACATGTTCCCCAAAGATCACCAAGCCAAGCCATAATGATGACAATGAGGTATGGCGGCTTGTTTTTGACGGATCAAGGAGTAGACAAGGTGCAGGGGTGGAGGAGTTATGCTTTTTTCACCTCAAGGCATCAAATATTATTCACTTTCCGTTTCCAGTTTTCTTGTTCAAACAACACAACTTGAATATGAGGCCTTGATTCATGGACTTCATTGGGCTAGGAAAAGGGGCATAAAGAACTTCACAGGTGTTCGGGATAGCGAGCTAATCGTCAACCAAGTTAGGGACAACATGCTACAAGAATGACCTTGCTAAGAACTACAAGAATAGGGTATGGGACCTCATTGAGGATTTTGAAGCTTTCAACATCGTGTCCATACCCGTGAAGAAAAAATGAAGCCGCGGATAGGCTCGCAGCCCGGTTGGAGCAACGTTTGATGTGGTTGACAACATCAAAAGGGAAAAAACATAGCCACATATCCATGTGATTGTGAGGCCAAAGCAGCCCAGATAATAATATAAGTCGGGCAGGTGTTTGAGAACGATCAACAGATCGTCAATTTCTTACAAGAAGAGGCTGAATTCTCACTAGGAATCGGACAGATTAAAACAAAGAGATGGGGATCAAGTAGTGCACCAATGACAAACAAGCTTCCTAGGGTTTAGTAACATCGAGTCTATCTTCAATCCTAACGACCAATTCCGTAAGGAAAAAGCTAACATACAGTGTCAAGAGAGAAGATTCAGAGCCAATTCCAAATGAGAAGGAAGGAAAACACTTCAAATTGGTAAAGTGGCCACTGAAAGCAGAGAAATCATATTTCATACACAACTTTGCCAAGAATTTCCGTGATGTCTTCGCTTGGAGCTATGAAGACTTGAGAGGATTCAATCCGAATTTGGCTCAAAGATACCATAGAATTGGATCCGATGCTAAGCCCATCAAAGTGCGAAGGCAGAGACCGCTTAACCCTCACATTGAGCCTCTAATGAAGAAAGAGCTAAATAAGCTAATAGAGGCAAGCATTATATTCCCGATCAAGCACTCAAGTTGGGTCGCAAACTTGGTTCCAAATCAGAAGAAGAGTGGAGAAATCAGGTTGTGTGTGGACTTCCGAGACCTCAATAGAGCATCTCTCAAAGATCATTACCCGCTTCCTTCAATGGAACAAATATTGCAAGTAGTATCCGGTTCAGAGAGATTCTCTCTCCTAGATGGCTACTCAGTATAATTAGGTGATGGTGAAAGAAGAAGACCAATTTCAAGATGGATTTCACCACCAAATGGGGGACCTATGCTTACAAGAAGATGCCATTTGGGCTATCAAATGCTGGGCCACTTTCCAAAGGGCAATGGATATGGCATTCAAGGGGCCGATCAATAAAATAGTTTTGATATACCTTGATGACATCACCGTATTCTCCAAAATGCAAAGTGGATCACCTTTTCATCCGAGGCGGTGTTTCGAGGTGTAGAAGATTTGGGGTGTCATCAATCCCAAAAATGCATATTCTTGGCTCATGAGGGAAAACTTCTTGGCCATATTGTTTCAAAGGAGGGATTGATGATTGACCCGTAAAGAGTTGAAGCAATTCAAGCGCTGCCATTGCCAAGTCACAAGAAGGCTCTTCAAAGCTTCTCGGGAAGGATCAATTTTGTCTGCAGGTTTGTTCCAAACTTCGCAGCTCGTAAAGCCAATAACGCTGATGTTAAAAAAGAGCATGGCATTTAAGTGGACATCCAAGGCAAGGCAAGTTTTGAGGCAATAAAGAGGCTATATCTCAAGCTCCCACTCTCGTCAATCCGACTTCTCCAAGGGCTTCATGCTCTATGCATTTGGAGGTGATGACACTATTTCTACAATCCCGCACAACAAAACAAAGAAGGATTAGAACAACCAATTGCTTTCTTCACCAAGGCTTGAGAGAATACGAAACTAGGTACTCTTTCATTAAAAGCATGTACTTGCGGTGATCGGGAGTTTAAAGAAATTCAAGCACCTAGTCTCAAACAACAAAATCCAATTATTGGTCTCTCATGCTGGAGTTAAGGACTTCCTCCTCAACAAGGATTTAAACGAGAAGAGGGTAGGTTGGATCACTCGAGTGATGGAATATGATATTGAAATCAAGTAACCAAATAGTTCATGGCAAAGGTTTGTGTGAGCAACTCGCTTCCAAACAACCAGATGGCTCAGGTGGTGAAGGAGATGCTCACTCTTGGTACTACAAGATGGTCAAGAACAGAAAATGATGATACGCCCACTCCTGTTGGACTCGGAATATGATACACTTCCTACGATGTGCCTATGCCCTCCGTAAATGAGCAAAGCAAGAGGAGACACTTTAGATTACAAGCCATTCCATATGTGTTTGTTGATGGTGTTTTGTTTAAGAAAGACATCAATGGAGTTCTACTTGAGGCATCGGGGACAGTCAAATTGAGAGGGTGTTACGAGATTTTCACGATGGAGATTTCGAGGTCATTTCGCACCAAGAGTGACCGCTCTAAAAATCAATGAAAGCTGGTTATTATTGGCCTAAGATCTTCATGATTGCCATGCATGGATAAGAAAATGCAAGAAATGTGCATTTTCACGGGAAAAGGAAGGTTAGCAAAGACCGCCCTTTGTCCGATGTCGTGGATCATCCATTCATGCAATGGGGACTGGACTTCATTGGAGTCATCAACCCCAATTCAAGTCAAGGTCACAAGTGGATACTCACAAAGAACGGATTATTTCACCAAGTGGACCAAGGCGATGGCACTCAAAGAGAGGCAAGTGAGTCCAACATACTAGACTTTTATGAAGAAATAGTGACCAGGTTCGGTGTGCCGCCACTATCATATCAAGAAATGCATTAGCATTCATAGGTTCCAAGATTACAGAATGGGCTATCAAGAATGGAATCTATTTGAGCACCTCTTCAAATTATTACCCACAGGGTAATGGACAGGCAGAGTCCACAAACAAAAAGTTGCTAAGGATCATCAGAAGAACTCTGGATGAAAACCAAAGGACATGGCATACCAAGCTAAAATCAGCATTATGGGCTGACAGGATAACACCAAAGAGGTCTACAGGTAGTTCTCCCTACAAATTGGTCTATGGGAAAGAGGCAGTATTGCCTATATCATTAGAATTTCCAGCATTGGAGCTCATGAAGCAGTTGGAGTTGTCTGAGTTCAAACCAATGGAGGCCAGGTACGCAGAGTTGATGGAATTGGAAGAAATAAGAGAACATGTAGCGCTTTGATGATTGAAAAGGACCAGGCCTTAGTAAAAAGATGGTTTGACAAGAAGGCAGGAACAAAGACCTTCCGGAAGGGGATCTGTTCAAATGGGATGCAGACCGGGCGAAGCCTGGAAGGCATTCCAAGTTTGATGCCATTTGAGCGGCCCCTACATGGTCACGGGTGCAAGAACAATGCCTTTTCCAACCGGCCTCTACATTGGATGGTGAAGAACTGCTGATTCCAAATAATGGAATCTATCTCAAGCATTGCTTTTAGAGGGAAGTTTACCACCTTGTAAATATTAGATTAGATTTTCCTTCCTCTAAGTGCGTATGCACATTGTCTTGTTATAGTTAGGTTTCGCTTCCCTAAGTGCTTTGGGTGCAAGGTTTGTTGCTCTAGGTTGAATTTCTACAGCTTCAAAGTGCTCTCGAAGAATAAGTTGTAATCGTCGATCGTGATCAAAAATCGTGGTTGGTTTTAGGTTATTACTCCATGCCCAATGAATTGTTAAAAGGCCACTGATCTTCTACCTAGCAGGAAAGTGACCCCATTGAGTCGCCAAAACTGTTGTCAAAATTTCCCCCCAGGTAATTGTTGATAACATGCATCAGATTCTCAAGTCCCCGGCAAATGGATTGATTCAGGGCCAAAAATCATGTTTCTAGGGTCCCCTCAAAAATTTTCTAAGTTCCCAGTCCGAGAGGAGAAGAGCAAGCTCTACGGAAAAGTGGAAAAAGCGGCAAAAACAGGCTTCGAAAAGAAAAATTGTGAAAATCGGCTAAGTCCTAGTCCCATGAAGAAGAGCTTGGGACATTTGGACACCAAAGGCGCATGGTTCATGCCGAAACGCCTCGTGTGGCCCGCATGAAGCACTGGGACAAGTGGAACAAATGTACGCGAGGGCGCGAACCGGCCGGTTCGGCCGAAAAGGAAAATTTTAGCACAGGGGACAATCGAGCATCGACGCGAGGGACGCTGAAAGCCGATCGATCGGCCAAGGAGAAGAAAAACGACTAACCGCCGACATTTGGGCCTTCGAGGACGGAACCGCCGGATCATCCGAAATGGAGAACTTTCGTGCTTGCACATACCGGGACATCTGAAGCATAAGGTGCGAAGACGCCGAAGGACGCCGAAAAAGGGGCGAAGCGCGCGAAGCCGGAAGAGTCAAAGGAATTCACCTCGGGCGGTATGAAAGTTTTAAGGTGTCGAAACTGAAGACCTTTAATGGACATCTGGACACACATAAGAGCGAAGGCAAATAGGGATGGATGCGGTCACCAAACAGAAACTTCAAAGAGGCCCATTTTGGGACAAAGGAAGCGTCACTCGCTAACCTCGAAATTCGGGCCGATAACTATTCACAGGAGCCGAAACCAATCAAGGTTGAACTTTTCGCAAAGCCACGTGTCCTCGATCAAAAATTTTTAGAGGAGAAGCCCATTTTGGGTGGATCGGAGGATTTTCCTACAAAGCACTCATCCGGGACAAAATGGATGCATTAAGGACGCAAAAATCGCAGAGGCCGTGGACAAATCACAGCATTTGGACACGTGTCGCCAAGGAAAAAGGTCCAAAAAGTCAAAGGCGAGTTTTGAGCACTCGATCCGAACCAATGAAACTGGTGCCACGTGTCCAAATTTAAGGGGCCTAAAATCCCATGAAAAGGTGGAGAGAGGGAATTACTCAAAAATCAAGGCCTGCCACGTGTCGTCCAGCATGGCGAGAATGCGGGAAAAGATTTTTTAAATCCTCTCTATGTTTATTTGCCCTAAATCTTCGATCATCATATCTTTCGATCCGATCTCGGATTTTAACGTTTTTGTCATCAAAAGTGTTGAAATTCCTCATACATGATTTAGGGATCAATCTTGCATTTTGGTGTAGTCTGGAGAGAGAAAATTGAGAAAACGTCTCTTTATGTGTGCATAATGCCGGAATAGAAATGCCTCAACAACCAACTTTAATGCAGTTATAGCGATTCACCGCTTCTACACTTGGGAAAGCCGTTTTGCCAGATCCGCGCTCTGCCCATAATGAGATGATTTTAAATGCGACCTAGAAGTGGTTGGATAGATTCTGGATTTGACATCTTTTCCCTCTCTCTTTTATGCTTCTTTCTATATATTTCGGAAAAGGAGCTTCTTTCAAAAGGTCGAATATTTTCTATTTTTTAGCTTCTCCCCTTTCTCCTATCAACAAGACTTTGTGGTTCGAACCTCCCATTTGAAGAATATGACTCGCCTCTTGGCATTCTGTAGTCATTGTATCAATCTTTGGAGCAAGTAATACATGTCTAATGATTTTCAACCCTCTCTGTGTTCATTTGATCCTCCAGTTAGCAATTTCACCAAGTTTTGTTATACGTGCATGATCTTATATCACATTTGAATGGTTTGTGTTTACCTACAAGATAGATGTTCTTCATTCCTCGGAGCATCAACTCTTAATTAGCTTAGATTTATTTTTATGCATCTTCTTACCATGTCTCCTCGGCATTAGATTAGGGTTTCTGATTAAACCCTTTGCAATTTCGTGTGCATCTCAATGAGAGGAATAGGAACCATGCCTTCTCACTCGGAGAATCCTTTCTCACACCAGAGGACACACAAAGTCTTCAAGTCCCACACTTGGAGAAAGGATTCAATGTTATGCAATCTCAAGGATGATAGTATGGTCAACCTAGTTATCCTACCAAAGTCCTCTTCTCATTTTCGCATCATCTAAGTAACCCCCTTAAAAATTCTCTTAACCTATTGCTTGTTTAGGATAAGAGTAGCCGACTTGTGGCTTACCATATCATTTTATTATATCATTTATACTTTCTCATGCTTAATAGGTCAGCCTTGGTGATGGCCATAGCATATGACTAGTATATATAGGGGATTATAGGTAGTATTTCATTATCATTTGAGCATTTGAGTCTTGTTATATGGTTTGGAGGTTGCCCCCTCGAAGTGGCGAAGCTATTCTAATTGCATATTGAGATCATTATTCTGAAATATTGTGTTATTTGGTGCTCTACTATTTCTCTTAATCTGAATTATACAAGTAATTTCATTACAAGTGGTATCAGAGCTGCGATCTGGGCCGAATTTAGGGCAAAAACCCTAATTTTTTGTTTCCACCACATATTGCGAACCAGAGCGAATTGGTGGGAGATATTTTTACCAAAGTTGTGAAGCATATCAAGTAAGGTTCCCTGAAAATTTCAGACTTTTTTGATTTATTTTTCAAAAGTTATTACAAATTTATGGTTTTTCATAAAATCGCTCCCTAGGGTGCAAATTGTGGAAAAATTTTAAGTTCTTTACATTTTCGGAAATCTCTCAAAAAAATAGTATTAGTATATTCTCTGTGTTTTTTCCTGTTCGGCCGAAATTGTATCGAAACCCTAAACCCTAAGATTTGACATCATGGCGGGGCCTTCCACAAGAGCAAAAAAGAATTCGGTAACTCCGGGTAAAACCCCAGATAAAGAGGGGGTAGTGATTGAAGAGATGGAGTCAGAAGGGGTAAATACAGATTCCTCAGCACTAGGGTTTACCTCAGTTGATCATAAGGTTTGCCAACTTGAGTATGAGTTACGAATTGTACAATCTGAGATGGCCTCTAAAGGAGACATAGCCCAAATCAATCATCGGTTGGATGATATCATGCAACATGTAAAGGGTAACCAGTATGGCCCAAATCCAGCCCATATCAACCAAGGAGGACCTTCAGTTCAAAATCATGGACAAACTAACCATATGGGATCACTTTTCCAGTCCCATCAGAATCAAACTTATCACAACCACGGAACATGATGCCGAAAGTGGATATGTGCAAATTTGATGGTAAGGATCCCCTAATTGATAAATCAAATGGAGAACTTCTTTGAGTTACATCAAACACCATCAGGACAAAAGGTGACATTGGCATCCCTATATCTTGAACCCGACCAATTTGTTTGGTATCGTTGGTTATGTGCTCAGAGGCAAAAGAATGGTCTAGGTGTCACTTGGATAGTTTTTACCGAGGAGTTGCAATTGCACTATAGTTCTAGTGTTTCAGATAACTACTTTAGTCAATTAGCAAAGTTACGGCAAATAGGATCAGTCAAAGATTATGTGCATCAATTCCAAAACCTATCCTTAAGGGTGGAGAATATTCCAGAAGAGAATTTGAATGACTTGTTTCTTGGGGGTCTTAAGGACCACATCGAGCATGAGGTACGGATGTTTAATCCAATCAAGCTGTCTGATTCTATTATCATGGCACGTCGTGCAGAGGAAAAAATTCTTTGTAGTAGGAGGCCACCTTTCATTAACACCAAAGACCGTAGTATCTCTTCCCCTTCATTTGCTAGGCCAATTAGACTGACTCCTCAACAAATGGAAGAAAAGAGAGCAAAAGGATTATGTTTTAACTATGATAGCAAATATGGACCAAGACATAAATGTGCTGAGAAGAAGTTGTTCTATATTGACGGAGGTAATGGGGATGATGAGGAAGCTGAAATTATAGGAGAGGTTGAGGAACCAGTAGAAGATGAAGTAGAGGATCACCAACCTACAATTTCTTGTCATGCATTGTCAGGTATTAGTACTCCTCAAACACTCAAGGTTATTGGCTATCTCAAAAATAGAAGGTGATGGTGTTGATTGACTCGGGAGTACTCATAACTTCATAAATAGTAAGTTAGCTGCCCGCCTCAATTGTTTTATTTACCCAGCTCCAGAAATGCAAGTTATGATTGCGGATGGTGGGACATAGAAAGTGCACAGGAAAGTGCCATAGTATCAAGATTTCCATGGGAGACTACATGTTAGACTCACCTATGTTTGCTATTTCTATGGGAGGGGTAGATATTGTTTTGGGGGTCCAATGGCTCACAACCTTAGGTACTATTGAGATGAATTTCCAAGAATTGTTCATGCGATTTCATTCAAATGGAAGGACAATACAATTGAATGGGATGGTAGCTAAGTCTCCACAGATTATTAGCTCTCATCAGATGCAGAAGGTTCTTAGAAAAGGAGTGGATGGCTTTATAGCAAAGCTATTTTCCATAGAAGTACAAAATATAGAGTCTTCAATGCCACCCGATCTTCAGAAGATTGTGGATGCTCACTCATCTTGTTTTTGATGCAATTCCAAAGGGACTACCACCAGTTAGGGATCATGATCATGCCATTCAGTTGATTCTAGGGAGCCAAACACCTAACATCGAGACTACAAAGATACCCATATTCCCGGAAAAGTGAGATCGAGAAAATGGTGGAGGAAATGTTGAAGGCGGTATCATCGGGCATAGCCAGTGCATATTCTTCACCAAAGGGTCATGTATACGTAAAAAGGATGAAACATGGAGGATGTGTCTAGATTACCAAGAACTCAACAAGTACACCATCAAAGATAAGTTTCCTATTCCAGTAATTGATGATTTACTTGATGAATTACATGGTGCTGTTTATTTCACAAAATTAGATCTTCGTTCGAGGTACCATCAAATTAGGATAAAAGAGGAAGATGTTCATAAAACGGCTTTTAGGACTCATGAGGGCCATTATGATTTTTTGGTAATGCCTTTTGGTCTTACAAATGCACCCTCAACCTTTCAAAGCTTGATGAACACTATTTTTAGGCCTTTTTAAGGAAATTTGTATTAGTTTTCTTTGATGACATATTGATTTACAATAAGACATGGGAAGAACACTTACAACATGTAAATAACGTGTTGGAAGTTTTGGAGAAACATACTCTATATGTAAATCCATCCAAATGTTCTTTTGGTGTACAAGAGGTAGAGTATTTGGGTCATATTGTATCCCATGAAGGCGTCAAAGTTGATCCTCAGAAGATCAAAGCTATGGTGGAATGGCCAAGGCCCAAAATCTCAAAAATCTGCGTGGGTTTCTAGGACTAACAGTGGTACTATAAAATATTTGTGTGGGGATATGGTAGAATAACAACCCCACTCACCGCATTGCTAAAGAAGGATGCCTTCCATTGGATGACATAGCCACTAAATCCTTTGAGCAACTTGAAGGAAGCCATGTGTAGCACCCCAGTTTTGGCTACTCCCAACTTCTCAAAAACCTTCATTGTTGAATGTGATGCTTCAGGATCAGGATTGGGAGCAGTTCTAATGCAGGAAGGAAGACCAATTGCATTTGAGAGTCATCAATTCAAAGGAAAAGATCTACTCAAACCTATCTATGAGAAAGAAATGATGGCTATTCTTCATGCAGTCAAGCAATGGAGGCCATATCTCATGGGTAGACACTTCAAGGTAAAAACTGATCACGATAGTCTCAAATACTTTTTGGAGCAAAGGTTATCATCTGAGGAACAACAAAAGTGGGTAACAAAAATGTTGGGTTATGATTTTGAAATCATATACAAAAAGGGTAAAGAAAATGTAGTAGCTGATGCGTTGTCTAGAAGGGATACATCCGCAGATGCCTTACTATGTGGAATGTCCATGTTGACGGCCGATTGGGTGGAGGAAGCAAGATTGGAATGGAATCAAGATAAGGATACACAATCTCTAATACAGAATATCAAGCAAGGATCTATGACATCTAACAAATTTGAGTGGAAAGGTAATGTCCTATGGTACAAGGATAGGTTATACTTGAGTAAAGATTCTAAGTTGAAGCATAAGATTCTTGCAGAGCTAC
The DNA here is from genome assembly GCA_018340775.1 of Taxus wallichiana var. yunnanensis. Classification (NCBI taxonomy): domain Eukaryota; kingdom Viridiplantae; phylum Streptophyta; class Pinopsida; order Cupressales; family Taxaceae; genus Taxus; species Taxus wallichiana. The sequence goes on from CM031233.1 coordinate 142,532,487, forward strand.
ATGCCTCACCTGTTGGAGGACACTCAGGTTTTTGAAGACATATCATAGAATAAAAAGAGAATTATTTTGGGAAGGACTCAAGGGGGATGTACAAAAGTTTGTATCAGAGTGTTTAGTGTGCCAACAGAACAAAGGGGAAACAATTAAGACACCAGGTCTGTTGCAACCCTTACCAATTCCTAGCTAGAGATGGGAGGAGGTCTCCATGGATTTCATCACCGGATTGCCTTGTTCAGAGGGTAAGAATGTTATTTTTGTGATTGTGGATAGGCTCACAAAATATGCCCATTTTTGTGCCCTATCACATCCATTTGCAGCTAGTACAGTTCGCAGCTATTTTTTGGAGACAGTTCAAAGGCTACATGGAACCCCAAAGATAATTGTGAGTGATCGTGATCCTATTTTCACAAGTAATTTTTGGACGGAATTATTTTCATGTTTGGGTACTCAACTAGCTCACAGTTCATCTTATCATCCTCAAACTGATGGGCAAACAGTGGTCAACAAATGCTTAGAGGGGTATTTACGTTGTTTTGTATCAGATAAGCAAGAAAGGTGGATTAAATGGCTACCACTTGCAGAATGGTGGTATAACACATCTTTTCATACCTCTTCTCAAATGACCCCATTTTTAGCATTATATGGTTACCATCCACCTTCTATCACTTCCTCCTTGAGGGTGCAAACTAAGGTCAAAGATGTTGAGGAACACATTCAACATCAACAATAGGTTTTGGCTAGTTTGAAGGAGAATTTAGCATTAGCACAAAACATGATGAAACAACAAGCAGATCAACACCGTAGTGAAAGACATTTTGAAATTGGTGACTGGTTTTTGTACGTCTCCAGCCTTACAAACAGATGTCCCTAAAGCAACAGAAAAAGGAAAACAAACTTGCTCCTAAATATTATGGCCCTTATCAGGTTCTACAGAAAATTGGTAGTGTTGCTTATAAACTAGAGTTGCCTCCATCTTCACACATACACCCAATATTCCATGTTTCATGCCTAAAGAAGGTTATTGGACAGAAATTTGAAGCCCACAGAGTTACTAGAACTTGATGAGGAAGGAAGAATCATTTTGGAGCCATAGAAGATTCTGCAAACACGTACTAAGAGGCTGAGAACTAGAGACATTAAGGAATATCTGATCAAGTGGAAGAATCTGAGCATAGAAGACGCCACCTGGGAGGATGAAGGTTCCTGCAGCAACATCCAGGATTATTCAACGTTGAGGACAACATTGGTTTGAAGGGGAAGGGCATGCTACGCCCTTAACCTATTGCTTGTATTAGGATATGAGTAGCCGACTTGTGGCTTACCATATCATTTTATTATATCATTTATACTTTCTCATGCTTAATAGGTCGGCCTTGGTGATGGCCATAGCATATGACTAGTATATATAGGGGATTATAGGTAGTATTTCATTATTTTTTGAGCATTTGAGTCTTGTTATATGGTTTGGAGGTTGCCCCCTCGAAGTGGCGAAGCTATTCTAATTGCATATTGAGATCATTATTCTGAAATATTGTGTTATTTGGTGCTCTACTATTGCTCTTAATCTGAATTATACAAGTAATTTCATTACAGATTGCCACATGTGACCTAAGACAATTCTTGTCGATTGGTGTCATGTGTAACCCCTTAAAAATTATCTTAACCTTTCAAATTGATGCCACATTGTGTCAATCAGTGATCTATAATGTTTAAAGCCATGGGGAAAGGTTTGGAGGTCACAAGACTTAGTAACACCGATAAAGCGACTCCTTTTTCTTCTTATTTTCTCCATTAAAATTTTGGAAGAGAATAAGTCAGGTGGTCATTACAAAGTTGCCATGTGTCCCATTTTTTCTCATTAAAATTTCACATACCATCCTTAATACCAAATTAAAATAATTGTGTAGTGCCCACTCCTCTTCTACACTATTTCACTATGATTTTATTACTGTTGATTAGAGACTTTGACATTTTGATTATTATACTTGATTAACAGATGATAGACTATATGGACAGTTGGATTATTGATGTGTTGTGATTCATATTTTGGATTTTGATATGCTAGATGACACTAATGGAAAATTATATACATGTTTATTTACAATGTTCTCGATTTATGCTCACACGTTGTGTTCATGATGCAATGCCTATGTTTGGATGTTTTGAATAATAAAATGATAGAATCAATTATGTTAATATGGTTAATAGATGATAGAATTACTTAACTTGAATGAAGACTATTGATTTATATGTATATGTTATTTCTCAATGTTATTGATGTGGCCGTGAGGCGAGAGAGGTACTTTGTTTATGATTGCGAGTAAATTATATCACACATCGAGGGGATAGGGGACCAACCCTACAAGGATGGTGGGTGTTTGAAACATGGCAAAATTACCAATTTTGTAATGTATATGTTTTGTATTGTTATGCTTGGTTTGGAGGTTTCCCATGGGGGGTGACCTCATGTGTGTGGCCATGGGGTGTAATGTTTTCCTTTCTTTTTAATTTTTAATTTTTAATTTTTTGGTGCATGTATTTAATTAATTAGGAAATATAGCTACTTTATTAGCACTTGTTAATGTGTTTTAATTAGCTAATTTAACTTAACTTGTAAACTAAAAGGAAGATGTGACATTTGGGTAATTAATAGGGTAGATGGTCCTTGATTTGTGTTTGATGTGGAATGAATTAAATTGTATTTTTTTGAGTGTACTCTTCTTCCCTTTCCAAACTCGAATTTTTCCTTGTAGGTCATTTTTTAAGACTTGTGGGACAAGTTAACCTTGTCCCTTACATCTCAAACTCATCTACCAACCATACTTATGAAGTATGGGGCTAATTTTACCTTTTCAATGCATTTTTTTAGTGTAAAAGGGTAAATAAAGTCACTTTTCTACTTACCACATTTAATTTGTCCTTGGAAGGTATGGAGTGCATGTTGGAGTGTAATGTGTGCATGTCATAGCCTTTCTTGTCTCATTTAATTGCTTTGGTCTTTGTGTGTTGACTTGTTGAGTTGGAATGGAGGGATGATGAAGTGGCATCCTACATGGAGCCACCTCATCATCCTCACCTCCCTTTCTATTTATTGAATGAATTTGAAGGATTTTGGGTTACTTGTCTCATTTTCTACACTTACACTTTTGGAATTTGGACTTGGGTTGCATGCTTCGATATTTTTGGATTGTGCTTGGCTTGAAGGATTTGAAGCTTGTTGAGTGAAGGTCTTGGAAGCTTAATGGAGAGGTAGGATCTCCACTTATTGTTATTCCTTTATTTATGAATATGGGTGTGAAATTTGTGCTTGTTTGAGTATTTGTATGAGTGTTGTGAATGTGATATATTGGGGTTGGGTAGCTTACCATAAGAAGGGTGTGGGAGATGGAAGTATGGACCATCGGGAGGGAAAGGGAGTTGTGAGGCATGCCTTTTGGAGGGATTTGATTAGGAGTTCCACCTATGGGGAGAGAAAATGAAAACATGGACATATTTTGCATATTTACAAGGGGAGAGATAAGGATTTATTTGAGTGTTTTGTGTTGTGCACATGGAGGCTTTTGGGTGGAACCCTATTTCACTTGGGAGGAAAAAAAAGGTGGTTCCCATATTCCTTGCTCTTTTTGGATTGTTTTCAAGCCTATGTGTTTGTTGGAAAAATTTGTAAATCTTTCTTGTGTGTGTCTATTTTGAATGTGTTGTATATTTGTGGATTGTATTTTTGTGGAATCCATTTTTGTGAAGTTGTCAAAGTTGCAAGACACGCCTCATTGTTCTATGGTTGGGGCTTGAGGGCCAATAAGGAGGATGGTTTATGTACGCACCCAAAATTACATGTGCTACATTGTTGAAAATAGTTTACAAAAGTCCCCAATGATGATTCATGTCCTTTCAAAAGGTGTTCGAGTTTGTAAACCCATTCACATTGTATATTTATAACCTAGACATCCTTACTTAACTTTTCCACACTTTCTTCCATCTTCTTATTCATTTTTGTGCATGTTTTGGCATTTACTATTAGGATCACCGCCCTTGCCGCCTTGCTGGCGGTGGTTCAAACCGTCGCCCGGAAGAGTAACGATCTTGTGACTACCACCCTATGTAGGGTGGCGGTTTGCACACTTTTTCTCTAACTCTTCATGTGTGGTTTTAACCCATGTGATTTAACTTAACTTGACTTCCAAGGTGCGTTTGTGAACCAAATTTCTAAAAATAGTCTTGATTACATGGTATTCCTTCTCTCTTCTATTTTGAAATAGATTTAATTAGTTTGAACTACCTCTTCGATCTTCCCAATGATTTGGCACTCCAAGGCTGCCTTGTGTATGAAGGCACATCCTAACCAATTCCTATATATTCAATGCTTGTATTCAAGAAAAAGGCTTGACAAGTTTGTGTATCTTGCATAGTATTATTACCACAATCCTGCTAGAAATTGCATAGCCAAGCTCTATTCACTTGTGTTATCTCTCTTCCACCTGCATTACAACCATACTGCCTTCAAGCTGCCATTTCTCAAGTGTTTTCTCCTTCTTACCTTTACATTCCCAATTCCTTGACTCATATGGACACACAAAGAAGGAAAAGATAAACCGAGGGACAAGAACTATTACAACCAAATTTTCCAAAGCTCTTTCTTATCCAAGTTGGAATTATTTGTTTGTTTGCTTCATTTGTTCAAGTTATCAATTCTAAGTTATTCATTTCAAATCCATATCAAATAGAGTAGCAAAATTGTTCATTTCAGTTAATCAAGCAATTACAAATAGAAAAATCATTAGAAAGCTTTCTCTTTGACATTATCGGGAAGTAGTGGGGAACAATAGCTCTTCTAGAGTTATGATTTGTTCTCTACCTCTGAGGTAGGGTTAAAAGGGTTTTGATTAAATTAGTTTAGTTGTTTTTAGATCTAGATTCACATACTTACACAAGTAATTAACTACAACCGGATGATTACTTGTATTTAATTTCATTTATTAGATTAGAAGCATTGTTTAAAATCCTAGAAAAGATCAAAAATATTTACTTTTTCTAGATTAGTTTACTTCCATTGTTTTGTTCGGATATACTGTGAAAATACCAAAAACATAGTTTAAATTTCCTTTTATAAGGTTTGTTTTACTAAGATCAATTCAATTCATTCCGCATGACCATCAAAGGTCCACAACAAGAGAAAACATTCGGTTGTGATCTATTGGTCCCACAACCCAATGGGCCTGAGTTGTTGACCAACATTGATATGAGTTTACGCTTGTTAGTTTTACGCACACGTGCTAGGTATTCCAAGAAGATAGAAAAATCAAACACATTAAACATTACAATGATAAAGCCTACGATTATTAGATTTCTCTTGAATAGGGCTTGATTAAACATATGACCATATAAAGACCACAGCCTCCACGAGTTCACGGTTTTGATCCCCAGGGTCCCACAACCCAATTGAGGCTTGCTAACCAATTAAACATCAACATTGGTTTATGTACACTAATATTTAGATCATCACAACTTTCACCGACATTGTTGCAGACAACTTTCAATGTTGAACATAATAGCCGATCAAGCTAAGGCTTTCTGGACTAGACCAAAAAACCTCTCATAGACCCTATGGTTCCATTACGCCTCTCTCACTTCCATGACCTTGTCTAGAAATCTATACGAGGCATCTGCAGTTACTTTCCGTGTTTCACAACCAGTAAACAAAATCTCAGCAGAGCTCGATATCGACTGGAGCCTCCAAGTAGCTATTTTATCCGACCATTCCATTACACCACTTTATATTAGGATGACTTTATTTTCCTTGGACTCGCAAATCCCGATATTGTGTGTTGAAGAAATAAGGTTGCCTCGTTAGCTTGTTCATCACTACCACACACACTTTCATTTTCATTCTACATTAGTTGTCCCAGAATGACTTGGGAGGCCAGGTGTGAAGAAGGTCACGTGTTGATGTTCTTTTCAGAGAGTTTCTCTTCTTATTGGATTATAGGTTGGGCAGAGAGCGTCACATACTCCCCTTTCATTATTTTATGTTCCAAATTTGAAAGGATGAGAGAAGTACAAAGTTGAAGATTGGAGGCGTTATACTTTGTTAGAGACAAAAATATCCCTTTGTAATATTATCCCATTGTTGAAAAAGTGAAATTTGTAGTCTTATAAATTATTCTTCCAAATTTTTGAAAAGAACTATTATATTGTAAGAGAATGAACTTAGATTCTTGAGAAAAGAGTGTATTGTTATCTTGTTGTAATTTGTAATATTGTATTGGTATGAGTTCATTGCAAAGAAAAGAAAAGAGGCACCTTCTCATTCTCATTGTAAGAAATAACACATTTGAATTGTTGAAATTATTTAAAAGTTGTATTATGGATTTTCATTGTGAAAGGATGGTGTTGTATTATGGAAAGGATATATTTCTTTTCTTTTTCTTGTAAAATTGGAAATTTGATTTTAAAGGGAGAAGGAAATGAGTTTCATTTAAGAATGTTTTACCTTCATTCCATTCAAATAGATATGTTAAAAGGGAATGGTTTGAGTTAATTTTACAATCCAATTTTACCTTGTTGAAAGAATAATAGTTTCATCTATCCCATATATATAAATAGAAATGAAATTTCCTCCACTACATATGCCTTTTAGTTGTTTTATAAAAGAGTTGAATTGATCATTGTTTACACTAGATCAAATAAAAAAAGAAATAAAGTATATATACAATAATAGATACAAATAAACTTGATTTGATTGTGTATAATAAAGTAAAACAAAAATATACAATTATAATTATATATATATATATATATATATATATACATACAAATAATTATTAATATTGAAAAAGGTAAACAAAGCCGAATGGCTTATAAAGGAAGGTTTGTTTATTTATTAAAAAAAGTTTGTGGTTGGGCCACGGCCCAACCCATTGTATTTTAACCGTGGGTTTGTGGGGAGAGGAGTCGCCCCCGCCCCAACCCATATAATATGGGGTGGTGGTGCCCTCCGCCCCCAAATATTAATAACCTGCTATTAAACACAACCGTGGCTATTACAAAAATCAGGACGCATAACATAGAAACACAAGCCGAACCACTATTATAATATTAATTAATATATATATATATATATATATATACACATAAAATAATATATATAAATATATAATATTATATGTGTATATATTATATTTAATATAAATATTATATGTATATTTATTCTATTTAAAGAAAAATGATTTAGTAATGTACTTCCTTTAAATATATAAATATATATGTGTGTGTGTGTTAAATACTCTCTCTCTCTCAATATAGTTTTGTATTTTCACCTAAATGGAATATATACAATGCATAATCATTCAAACTTACAAAAGATTACCATAGAAAAGAAAATAAACAAAAATAATTGGGGCAAAACAATACCCATAATAGAAATGGGAAAATATCTCATCTAACACACAAAAAAAAAAAATAAATATTGGAGTAGAGAAAATGAAATATCCTCCATAGCTCTCATGGCCTCCATGGCCTCCATGCTCCCAAACCTGCAAAAGTGAAAATGAAATGGATTAGGCAAAAATGAGAAAAGGATTTTAGGGCATCTTAGAAAACCTAAGATCTAAGGGTCAACATTAACCTAATCTAATGGTGGAGAATGAATCCTACATCTTTTTAAGTTGTGGGCTTTTGTGTGATTGGGTATTTTTTCCTATTTAAATTAAATGTATGGGTATGGGTGAATGGGGCCACTTAGTGGTTAGGTCAAGTGGTGACCTTTTTGTGGTAGGAATTAATTAAGTAATTGTGCATGGTATTTGTTAATAAATTAAAAGGGTTTTTAGATGATTAGTAGTAAGGGTATAGTTAAATAAATTAAATGGATCATGGCTATTAAGTATTTGGAAAATACTATAATAGTGAATATGAACTTAATGGAATGTTTCAAACCATATTATTTTGGGGTAATAAATTAATAATATTTAACTATTAATTTGAATTCGATTACATTATGAAGGTGTGAAAATTATTCTCGGAAACTTATCTATTCGCAAGCAACGTATAACCCTTTAAACAAAAATAATAATTTACCGTAATGTTTCCCTAATAAATTAATAGGTTTTATTATGATTTGAACATTGAAATTTGTGAGCGTTACAAATTGAACATTTTTTCCCATCATGAAGCCAAAAACTCATTAAACTAAGTCCTTTAAGATTTAGCACGTGAGAACTTAGAGCCGCCTTTCGCAATCCATTTATACAAATTATATTCATGGGTATCCCCAAAATACCTATTTAAGTCCTTAGAAATCTTCCAAGTCTTTGTAATCAAAATTAGTTGTCCAAAAATATGCAGGGTGCTTATTTTGACAAAAATAGTTGGTTAGGAACAGTATTGTTAGAGTTAGTTTTGTGAGGTTTATATTTTTAATAATTGTAGAAATATTATATAATTTCTTTTGCTAAATTTTAGTTGTGTTTTATTTTATTTTATTTTATAGTTTCCTTTTAAAATTAAATTAACTTTTTTGTTCCAATCCATAATATTTAGAACAATTGAGTTTTTACAAATCCTATGCAAAAACTCTCTAAAATATAGTTGTAATATCTATACATAAATATGAGATTTTCCCTTTCTAATATACCACTACATTATATTGTTATGTATTTCAAAAATTAATAATCTTAAATGTGTCCACACATTTGTAAATATGGTTCACCACACAAAATAAGATGAATTTTTTTGTCCTTCTTCATATGATAAATAAGATGAATTTTTTCGGTCCTTCTCCACATGATAAAACTATAGAATATTTCATTAGTTCCATTCAAATGTCTTATTATTCTCTTATTATGGCCTCAAAAGAAACAATCTGAAACAATATCTCGTGGAAGGCATGAGTTCCAAGTGGGTTATTAATTAACATAAGAGGTCTTGTAATCATGGACAATGGCTCCATGGAAGATAGGAAAGGCTAAATGGAAAATCTTGGAGGGGAATAAAATTTCAAAAAGAAGGGTATCAATATCTATTTAATTAAGGTTCAATGACAATGATCATCACAATCATAAATTTATCAAAAGGAATGTAACATATGGAAGAGTTTATGATGGCTTCCTTTGTTTTTATAAACTAAAATAAACAAGATCTCATTGAAAAATAATCCTATACCCTAAATGTGTAAGCAACATCTCTTGTGGGAGATTCAAGCCAATGTTACCAAGTACTTGGGGAAATGTAATGTGGTAGTTGATTGCTTATGAAGTGCATAGGGATGAGAAAATATCAGGTAAAACAAACAAATTGGGGAGTAGAATAGCATAATATTAGGAAACAACACATTGTTGAAATGGCAATCCTCTTCCCTCTTAAAAGATCATCTAATTCTATTTCCAAAGACTCATTTCAGAAATATTGGCCGCGTTACAAGATTCAATGGGGATGTTAATTAGAGAGTTTAGTGAAGACATTTTTTTGTTAATATCCTTCCTTCTATGTTCATGAAGGAACTCACTATTTTTTCCCTACTTATTTGTATAATTATGTTAACTTATCTTTCCTTTGAAAATCATGGGTCCTAGGAAAGCTTTCCTTTGCATATTGGTCCATATGTTCCCAAGGGTTTTGAGGCTTGTTTTGTAGGTTACTTTTCATAGTCTATAGAATAATGTTTAAAACATATTTTACAACAGTTAATACTTTTACACATGCTCTTTTACAATTTTAATTTGTAGATATGTATGTTTGTTTATAAAATGTATATCACTAGTGCAATGTTTGATATTTCTTCAAAATATTATTCAATGCTTTATTGAAGTAGTGAGATAGGGAGAAGGGCCTCACAATTAACATGGATAACATTATGAGAATTCATGAGATATTTAGTTAATTGTAAAGGGAAAAGAAATCATAAACGTCACTTATTTTCGTATTTTTGGTTGTATATCTATGTAGTTACGACATTAACTATAAGTGCAAACAATTTGAGGTGGAAAGAAAGTAAATAAAATCTGAATAAAATACTAAAATATATTATGCTAACTACTTGTTAGTTAAAAAATCGATAATACGAATTGTAATTTAATTTATTTATTTTTTATAAATAACCAAAGTTTATAATTTAGTTTTACATGCTCACACACTTCTATTAAAGAAAACATCATCTAAAAATGGATACAAATAAACTCTAAGACTTTGTATTTATTGGCTCATAGATATAGAGTTTTAAAAATGAGATATATATGCCAACCCAAATCAATATATTTACAAATATCGATTCTAATGAATTCAAATAAATAAATAATATTTTGTTGTGAAACAAAATAAGTTTAAAAGCACTTAAAATCCTATTAAAAGTATGTATACAATAAAATATCAATTAACTAGAAAACCACATGCGAGTGTGTTTATTTATATTATAGATGAAGCTTAGGGTTGTATATCCAAACCAAGCTCAATTTAAAATGAAACCAAACACAGGCTAATTTTGAGATAACTTGTAGTCAAAAATCCTTAAACAAAGACACACACAAACACCTTCCCGCGATGCCCGGCAAAAATGACAAAACATTTCGGAAACGACGACATGTTTAAGACTTTCCTTTATATTGATAACATTCTCTTTATACACATCATTGTTGAATGCTCGGAAGAAATTTTCCATGGAAGCCAATGATGAGCAAAACTCCGAGCCTACAAGGAGGATTAAGCCTTAGGTACAGACTAGGCAACTACCTAGGGTGCCAATATTCAGGGGGTGCCTAAATCTAAATATTTTCATTATTTTTGTTATTATTAGAACTTACCTTAATTTTTTTACCTAAAGTCAACATTAATTGTCCCTTTTATTGATATATTATAAATTAACATAAATTTTACACATACACATTAAAATGTACTATAATACTTTACCCTATATCAAGTAATGAAATATTGTGAATCCAAATTTGTGGACTCCACCCACAATATTGTGAAAACACTAAAATGTAGAGAACTTGTGACATTTACCACAATTCAAAATGTGTAGCAACTACCACAAAGAAAAATTTGTGGCATTACAACAATTCTAATGATTGTGAAATTGCAACAATTTTACAATTGTCACTTTACCACAAATCAAGCCCGACATTTGTGATGATGTAACATTAAAAAAATGTTGTTTACATATTCAAATGTTTATATTTTTGATTTATTTATAATTTTCATTAAATTATATAGTAATAGTTTGATAAATATTAACATAATAAATATTTTTAAGAAAAAAAATAATTTATTGTTTAAAATTTAAAATTTGATTTTTACTACATAATTTAGGTGTGTTTTTTACTAGGAAACATGGTCTACCAAACGTAAACATAAAATAAAATATTAAAAAATTATTGAATGTATGCATATGTATTTGAATATCTTTTAAAATTATTTAGTGTTTCTTTGTGATATATACCTACTCGGAAGTAAATGGTTTTAACATTTTTAAATGTTTTCCCCTTCATGACATTGTTGATGGAAATATTAGGAAAGAATTATGATATAAAAGAGAACAATTTTACACATAACATTGGTAACATAGTGAAACTAAATACTATTTTATAATCATCTTTTGTCTTTGTGAAACATGGGTAATATTTTCGAGATTCCTCGCATTATGAGTTTTGACACCTCTAGAAAAGTGTTACATTTAAAATTATCTCCATCTAGTCCATAAATACTATTACTTATCCTTATATCTTTATAATTTTATTAATCTCTTCATTCTATAAATTATAGTATGGAACTTTATATTAAAACTCACATCATCTTCTACAATTATTGAAACTTTATTACCAATATCAATCTGTGTTGGTAAAAATATTAATAGAAATAACATAAAATATGAAAGATCGTGGTTAGTACAAAAAAATGTGCATTTTAAATTTATTGTTGTAGATACTAACAATGAAATAGGGAATCATATTGAATAGTTTTGAATTGATAAGAAAAACATGTGTGAGAGAATAGTAAATGGATTAGTAATAAATTGAAATATATTAAAAGGAATTGAGACTACGAATTTCTTTTGTAGCAGAAGCCATTCAATATTTCCATATCCTAAATTGTTTTTAAAAAGGATTCTATATTCAAATCCTTCAATTAATTCAAGATCCTCATAATATAAAAGGAATAAAAAACCAGATCTCTATAGCAATCATTCTAAAAATTTACTTACTCAAATTATTTATGATATTATAACCAGATTTTTCCATACCCTCGCTAAATTCATTTTTCTTGCAAACCAATCATTGTAATAACTACTTAATAAAAATGGTAGACAATCAACATATAACCCTAAATAAAAACCATTAGAAGATGACATTAATGACTGGCTTGATATGAATCTTCAGTGATAGGTGACGTGGTAGACTCGTATTAAAAAATGATTGGATAAAGATTACTGACTGCGTCTAACACCGTTAATTTATGTAAATCTTCTAAATCAGAGCCAAAAGAAGGGCATTACATATAGCTGCATTGATTACTAATGTGTAACAACCACACTATCTCAGATTTTTTGTTAATATTATGAGAAAATTGTGGCTTCATATATGGCTAACGTGATGGAGTAAATATCTAACTCTTCAATTATATTGTTTACTTTTCAATGAATTATGACCCCTTTGCATTGTCCACGCAGCCTCTGAAATGAAAAAATACTTTTTAAACATATATTAAGGTTTACTTATATATTTCCTAATTTTTTGAATACATCAAACTAATTTTTTTTATTAATAGATATGAGTACGTATACACAAACAAATACACTCAAAAATATATGTCCCTATATTAGTTGAATACCTCTGTCGTTTATTATTTGAAGAGTCCATTATTAATGCGATCAATTTGAAATTAATTGAAAACAAAATTATGTAATCAAATTTTTTTTTTTTTTTGTATTAAGATGATTACAACATTTAAAATTGGTGATAGTATTGTAAATATAATTGTTTTGCATTTATTTATGATTTTAAATATTCTTTTTAATGAGAGAGAACTCTTTAAAATTATTTTGTACAATTCTAGTTCTTATCCTTTTTTGGTGATGTGATCTTTTTAAAATCTTATATGACTTTCAAGTTGAATAAAATTGTGGAAAATTTATAAAGGTAATGATTTTTTGTCATAACCAAAAAATAATCATAATATTATCAATATTGTAAAATTTTATATTTATCTTTTCTTAAGAAAATCGTAACACGGTAAAATATTTTAACAAATTTAGTATGTTATTATTCAACTGATTATATTAAAACCTTAGATTATGTATGCAAAAAATATTTAAGATTCATATGAATGATGTGGATTTACATTATGATTTATCCTCATAAAATTTTATCATAAAGTTAAATTTAAATAATAGAGGTGTAATTTTTAATGAGATAAAATTGGTGTACAAAGACGTGTTTGGTTGTGTGAATAAATAGGTGAGGATTTAAGAGTTATACACAAATTTTACTAAAGAAAGGTAGTTCACAATGTTAATTTAATTTTGGGATCTTATAGATCATCCACAAAAAGATTTAATTAATAGAAAAAATTGTTGATAGTGTGCATAATTCAAAAGCTAATCTCAACCTTGTAGAATATTTTAAAAAGTAATATATTGTGGAATTGTAACATTATTTAATTTTATACATTTAAAGTTTTATATTTTATGATTGTGATGTAGAACAATCATAACATTTGTTTATTAAATAAATGTATATTGTAGATATTCAAAACAATTTACACAATACTACTTTATTGTGGATATAATTGTGGATAAATGAACCTAGTTCTAGTAGAGAGGAGACTTAATATCTATAATTATATTTCCAAATGTCCATTCTTTTTCAAAACATCACAAGAATCATGATTTATTAAAAATAAAATTTGAAGGATGTGGATATTTCACAATTTTAAATTTGACTTTTATGAAATAATGGAAATATTTTTCAAAAAATAAGAAAATGTGAATTTTCCTCAATGAAATTTCAATAATGTGGATCTTTAGAAAATTAAAATGTGACTTTTATGAAATTGTGGAAAATCTACATTTTATTTATATAAGTTATCCAGTAATGTTGAAACTTCACAAATTTTCTACAAAATGATTTTATTGTGGATAACAATGTGGATAAAGTAGTTTAGTTCTAGTAGTGAATTTTACAAGTAAAAATAAAAATTCATATTTTTAAGCTCATACGATATTCTTGGTATTGTTACCCATTATCTAATGTAGGTTTAAATAATTATAGTGTGTAATGTTTTCTCATAAACTGTTCATTTATTTTTTATAATGTCATGTAAGTGTAGTTAATAGAGGCATGTATAATTGAAGGAAATAATTATTTAATTCTTTATTCCTAATGTTTTGTGGGAAATGTATTTTTTTATGGAGGAATTAGTAGGTTTATTTCAATTAACAATCTTAACAAAACTATGGGAGCTACCTAAGAATTTTTATTGATTTGCAAAAAAAGATGCTTTGTTAAGTTTCGATTCTCATCACCTACTTGATCTATTGGTAAATAAGACGAGTAACCAACCTTGTATAAAAATATGATTATGAACACCTTCAAAGTGATAAATTATCTCCCTCGATGAATTATTACTTATCATTATATGATAATTTTATAGGTCTATTCTTTTATAGTATAATATACCAATTTCTCTAAATTAGTGATTTATTATGATCCTTATGCAAATTTTAAAATATGATAATGTATATAGCTTTTATTTATTTATTTTATGGGAAAAATAGTAATTACAATTGTAAAAAGGGCGTCGACTTCAATTATTTCCTAGGGCGCTCATAACCTTTAATTCACTTTCTGTAAGCTTTGGTTCCTCCTGACCATGAAAATCACGATCAACAAAAAAAAATGATCACGCCATAATGCGTAGTAGCGGAAATGAGGTGGTCGACATGTTTTTCGGATTTCTCGTACTTCCATAGGAGCCATCGCAAAGATGAGCCTTAGCAACACCAACACAAAACCTCGCCATCTCCGATCTACACATAACATGGAGGCCTTGTCGGATAGGTTGATGAAAGCATGAAAATCGGTTCTTAAACGTAAATACCATCTCCACCAACTATACAAGCGACATACTTGGTATTCACTCTTCCCCTCCTAAGCCTCCAACCTCCCAAGTATTATGTGTGTTGGAATGTTGGTTCTTCAACAACATCTAATTAATTGTAAATTATTGGTGAATACTACGATTAACGAGATCTTTTATAGCTAAGACAAATTACAATGTGTTTGGATCCTTCTACTAGATTGGTTGTATAAGGTCCGAGTTGTAGTCTTTGGGTCATTAGAAGGAAGTGACCATAGTGAATGTAACCATATGTAGCTCTGCATGGATATATGATTGAAGATGGCGTGGATAGTCCCTCTCTTCATTCTTTGTGTAATAAACTGTATGATGGAAAGAAGGAAGATATGCTAAGTGGAAGTTTTGGATCCCTTCTGTAAATGAGACAGAGGGATTCTTTTGTTCTTCTGATGGAAATGAACCTTACAAATGTGTAACAACGCCTTGGAGAGTTAATCAACCATTACATCATGAATGAATCGTGACAACATCTATTTTAAGTGGAATGGACTAACATACTCAAAATTTATGAGTGGTGTCCTTTTGATGTCATATGATCTATAAAAAATCAAACTTTACTTCCCAAAACCCACGGTTTCAAATTCATTTACTTGAATCAATGGTTGAGACACCTCCAATGGACTTGCATTGCTAGAATTTGTTTACCATCGTCGATTGAAACAGTGAAGCATTATCCGACTATAGAATAATGCCTATCAGTGTAAATTATTTTATTGTAAATGTGATGTTATGTAGCCATACAAATAACTAATAGTAGAAGTATTATCAAAGAAATTAAAAATAGACATGAAAAAAATTGTATATGCACATGACAATCTACAAAGACATTGATGAAAAATTGTTGTGTATTGGTGGCTCATCTTTCTTGTATTTAAGTTTGAAGGATATTTGTTAGATGTCTCTTTCTTCTTTTTTAATGGGAGGTGACGAGGGAGAGGTTGTGGAATGGTTTTCATAGAACATAAATCTATCAATATTATCGGAATGTGGAAGAGGATGAGTAGAAAAATTCTTTTATTAAATAGGGTAATAAAACAGCGATTATGAATCCCGCTAGCCTTACAACAAGAGATACATTGTGAGAAACACAAAGGAGAAAAAGATAAAGCAATGAAACATCCCATAAAAGACCTCTACATAGTCCAAAGAAGAAGAAATAGAACTAATGAAAGTTGAATCTAAAGATGAGCCAAAGAGACTTGAACCGATCTCAAGATAGAGCTAAAACATTAGGGACGCTCTCTGGAAGTCACGAGGAACAACTCTGCGTAACATGATCGGACTTTACAACTTTACGTTTTTATGTTTGACCTTAGTCCACCCTTCATCATAATTCACATGGGTCAAAGATCTCATCATACCATCCTCGGCCTCGGGGTTAAATTTGACGGCCACCTCTACCTGTCAAACAATTTTCGAGTGACGGTAATTTTTCAATTTCTGACCCTTCAAAAACACAAAATAATGTTATTTTTTTACTAACTATTCTATATTTATTATATCTTTTTGATATATATTTACATATATTTTTATATTTTATATACAAATATATATAAAAATTGACGGTAAGGTTTTAAATATACAAGTCAGGATTAAATCAGATATTTACAAGTATTTTTACGTCTAAAATCACTAAAAACGTCTAAACGGCCGTCAAATTTAACCCGGAGTCGGCCTAAGTAACATCTCCAACTTAACGTACAGGAATCACGTCCACGGTCCAACATTCGTAAGGTTTGGGTCATTAAAATTAGACGCACTCAAAGTCAAGCATATTTCTTTTCTAGAGAGCCCACCTGTCCCTCGCCAATGCAGCAAGTTCCACTACCTGCTCATAGTCCGTAACATGTCTGTTATTTATTGCCTTATTATTGCAAACTGTTTCAAAATTTGAATCGCCCCGCTCAAACCGATTTGACCGGTCATCATGGGCTCTAACTGGTGACATTCCCGCCTTTCGTCTCAAACAATCCTCCATTCCCTCATAAACATATACCGATACAGACCCAGCAAGCGGGACTTTGTCAACGTCGATAGCAGCATTGCCAGTATCGCAACTCTGTTCAATTTCTCTGACGTCTATAGAATCCATTGAGGCCGCAGAGCCCTCAAAATCTGTGGAATCAGCATCGGTATCATCCAAATCTGAACTTGAATCATCATCCATTTGTTTGATTATCGGTTCCTGCGAAGATTCCTCCTCCTCACAGCACTTATCCGTCGTATATCTTGCAACCTTCTGCATTTGCTGCAAACTATGGGTGAACTTTCAACCTCAATCCGTTGTTCCCATTTTCCACCCAGAGAGTTCAGAAAAATCCTTTTAGGAATTTTGGACCCCACCTTCATTGATATACATATACAGAAACTAGTCTCGTGGTGCCCTGCTAGGGATCCAGCAATCAACACCCCATAAACCGAAACACCCGAAAAAAGTTGGGCTTTCCAAGGGGAGACAGGGAGCCGAATCTGATGGAGGGACTGGCTTGTATCTTAAAATTCAGGCTCCCATGGTGGAGGCTAAGAGCAGTCTTCCCAAAAACCATGGCACCCCTTGAATCACCTTTTGCACCTCCTGGGCATTCCCCAAGCAAAAAGAAATCCTTCCCCTGCAAGAGCCCGGACAGCCACCTTACACGCCCATTTCCTTATACACCATTCTCTAATGGAACCAATATTTGGCCTGGATCCTTCAAACCTGCCTACAAATTAATGCAAACTTTAATCTATTTTTAGCTTGATCCATGACCGATCTCGGGATTTCCAGATGAGGATCTGCATCTAGCCAAGAGGGAAGGAGTTTCGCAAGCGCACAATGGACAGGCCCAAATAGTCTCTCAGCGGAGGTCTTCCCCTCACCCATCAATAGCGTACAAAGTGTAATTGTACAAATCACATGCAGCAGAGGTGTCTCGACATTTTTTTATTAGTGACATTTCCATCAAGTATTAAATAGACATATCAGCCTAAATATTATTAAATAGGTACAGTAATAAAGAAGGAAAGAATACAGAAGACATTGGAATTGACATTGGCACGGCTCGCATCAAATACTGTGATCGTTCCACTTGCGAGATAGAATAATACCAAGAATATGATACTTAATTATGAATAAGTGATTATTGAAGTAAATAAACATCATATCATAGTTTTGTTTCACTGTTTGAAACATATTTTACCTATGATACAACAAAATATATATGTCTACATTTTGGATACAATTTAGCCTGCTAAATTTACGCTTTTAAGTTTGTCGAGACTGTCAAATTGTAAGCATGTGAGTAACATTCGTTTACCCCAAGTGAAATGACTGGAAAATAAGAGATTATGCGACCACCCAGTTTGTTTGGGAAAGGTATATAGAACAATACATGCGGAAGTTACACGCAGAATATATACTGCAATATATCATGTCTGTTATTATTCCATATTTCAGTGCCTTATATAGATATCTTTCTCTTTATACACATGATCATCGCTGAATGCTTAGAAGAAAATTTCCATGGCAGGCAATGATGAGCGAAACTCCAAGCTGCCCAAGCCCAACGCTGGTTCCTCCCTCACCATGAAACTCATGGTCAATAAGAAAACTCGTCGCGTCATGTACGCAGAAGCAGGAAAAGAAGTGGTGGACATGTTATTCGGCTTTCTCGTACTTCCAACGGGAGCCATTGCGAAGATGAGCCTCGGCAACACCAACACCAAGCCCTGCTGCATCTCTAATCTGTACAATAGCGTGGAGGCCTTGCCGGATTCGCTGATGAAAGCCGAAAAATCGGTGCTCGTAAACACACAGGCATTCTCATCCAACTATACAAACGCCACACTCGGTATTCAGTCTCCCCCTGCTGCTACGCCCGCCGAACCTCCCAAGTATTATGTGTGCTGGAACGCCGCTTCTTCAAGCTACAAGCACCATCTCAGCACGCGGTCTGGAGCTGCGATATGTCCGTGCGGGTATTGGGTCAACCGCGAAGTAAATTTTGTGGATTCTCCCCGGAATCGACCCCGCAACCAGTTGCAGGCGCGTCTGCTCGAGGTTATGTGAAAAAACATGGCAATTTCGTTATCACCGATGACTTGAGTGTCATTCCAGTGAATTCCACAGCTACGATTGTTAATCTGTGGAATAAAATTGAAGTGAAAGAGCCCGCCGAGTTGGAAGAGCGAAATGTGACCGTTGGTGCGGCTGAGGTAAACTATAAATATTAAATGAATGTCATTCGGTGTTTTGTATTTTAGCTGAGAGATTCAAATTTGGAGTTAATTACAGGTGATGGGTTTGCTTAAAGCCGCGATGGTTTCCAACACTGCCTTAAACGACGTGTTCAAGGCGGACACAAAGGTAAGGTTTTCCGTTTTTATGATTAGTTGTATATTTTGCAGCACTACTTAAACTAACAGTTACATACTCTGCTATTGGTATAGTCGAAGTATGCTGCTTCGCCAATGGATGCAATGGACGCAGACTCTGCTCGAGCAGCATTTCAGGATTTGCTGCTCAAATTGCTCAAAGAAGACTACAAGCTATCTCGAAATTAGGTTCTGTTTGGTTCCGTTTTAAATTGAGCTTGGTTTGGTTATAAAACCTAAGCTTCTTCTATAATATAAATAAACACACTCGCATGTGGTTTTCCAGTGAATTGATATTTTATTCTATACATGCTTCTAATAGGATTTTTATTAATTGCTTACGATTTTTCCTAATTTATTTTCTTCCGCAAGAAAATAAATATAAATTCTTAGAGTTTATTTGTATCGATTTTTAGATGGTGTTCTCGTTAATAGAGATGTGTGAGCGTGTAAAACTAAATTTTAAATTTTGGTTATTTAGTAAAACTTTAAAAACTAGCAATCACATGTGTACAATGTAATGTGAACCCCGAACGGTATAAGTTTTTTTATTTTGACAATTGAGATTCCTCCATTTATTGGGCTAGAGAGTATTTTCCGATTCATCCTAATATCTAAAAACTTGTGATACAATCACCATTCCTCCACATTACTAACAAATACTTGTGGTGCTTGTGTGTTAAGTAGATCCCCTTAACATGTGATTATTAACAAAAATACACGAGAGGAGAAGTCTTATTAGGCTATAGACTACTCACAGAGGTCATTTTGAGATGACTTTAACACATAGGAGTAAAATCCCAACAAAAAAATCTAATCTAGAAATTTTTGTAGTCAAATCTTACACATTTCTGTCATCCAAATCTTTCTGCATGCTTAATCTAATCTAAAAATTGTTTTGTTAAATCTCACACTTTTATGTCATCCAATTATTTCCTACATACTTGGGACTGTAAACTTTGATCAAGAACTGATTTTTGGTAGATCATTAATAAGAAGTTCCAAAAGATTTTTTAAAACAACTCAACTTATATACTTCAGAGATATACTCTTCCAAATTGAAAGATACATTCATTATTCCTCTCCGCTACTAACAAATTGAAAGATATACTCGGAACCAACACACCTATAGAGCAAGCAAGCAAAGTCACAATGAAGACCATCTCTTGAAATGAGCTCATTTGAGAAAGTTAGACCCGACATCATTCCCCTTTTCTTCAACCAAAATATTGAACAAAAGCTGCAAGCATATCCCACATTAGACAAAATCACCAGAAAACATAAAGTATAAGCAATGCATTAGGAGAGGTTGATGGACACACCTGCCAAAGAAGAATATGCCTTCCACACAAGCAAATGCAAGAATCCTTTCAGCAAAGCTTTCAAAGCTGAAATACATAGAGGACTAATTATTAGACTTATGCATGGCAAGGGCTAAAAGTCACAAACAAAAGAAAAATGCATATATTACCTATCACTCCATCGAAGAGCCCGATCTGCCTTTCTTGTCACACAAGGAACAGTTTCAGTGTAATCTAAACATCAAGAAGTTTTGTGAGAGCATATCTACAAATTTCTTATTAAAGAAAAATTAATTAAAACAAGAATTATGTAAGTGCATGTGTACAAAAACTACTTACCAACAACCTATCAACAACAAATTCTATATATTGACTCATAAGTTTGGCATTCATTCCCACCAAATCACATGGAAGAGCATCACATACAAATTCTTTTTCAATATCAACATCATCACAAACTATTTCCCTCACTCTGTCCTCACTCATGATTCAATAAGCTACAAACCAATATACATCCCCAAGTCAAATTCACAATAAGTCAAACATATCTACAAACTACAAGCACCAAAACATAGAGGAGAAATAGTTAAGGTAAGAATTCCCATAAGTTGATGTGATACATAGAGCACTTGGAGAGTAAGCATTCATGAATTTAAAATTAACGATACTACTCGAGACAAATCATGAGCCTCCCTAATCCCATTGGTGTGAAGAGGCAAAGGATTTTAGCTTTTACCCATAGTTTGAGGTATACTTTCTATCTATAAAAGCTCCTTGGACACACCTTCCTTTGACAAGAAACTTCACATGGGTGGTTAAGGAGAAGGTGAAGCAAAGCGATCAACACTCTTATGGCATCTTCATGGCACCACAATGAGTGTGGTATACATGTATTGGTCAAGGGGTATGCTTTGACTTGGATTAGATCTCATTGGAGCCATGATAAACCAATGCGAACAATATTGTTGCATGGTTGTGGAGGGAAGTGAAATTTGGTTGATACCCACTCTAGCTATGACATCTTCCAAACCCCTTGGTTTTAAATCCAGGGGAGCTTGGTGGTGATAAAATACTATGCTTTCCTTTAGAAGCACCATGAAACTTCCTCTCAGAACCAGGGCTCCCACAATAATCTGGAATGATCTGTCTTATAGGATTTTCCAACCTATCAAACTCACTGGCAGGTCTGCATATCAAGTTTGCCAAGTATGAAACAGAAAGACAAAGCTTACCACATCGTGTTTCCACCGGGGTAAAATTGTAAACCTTTATCTCGCCCCTTGGAAGGGGCTTTGGAGAGGCTGAAATTATGTACATCAGTCTCCTTGCATTGTGACTTTGAGGGCTTTTCTTTAAGTCTCTATAAACCCGATATGCAGGCAACAACTTTGTTGTGCAGTACAAAGACAAAACAAAATCAGAACCTTCTTGCAAACCACTGTCCTATCCACATCAGCACTAATGGCAGGGGAAGATAAATTTAAGGCATACTACACAGTCCATCTCTCCAAAATCAAACCTCTGGAACCCTTTCTAGCTGGCCTTGACGTGGAAGCCCCATCAAACCCAACTAAAAGGATCTTTATAAACACACGCATGTTTTACTCCATGACTCGATGATGCGAAGCTTTGCATTGTCTGATAATCCCAAATTCAAATCGAACCATGTGTCCCTACATCTCCTCGGGAAGAAGATGGTGAAGAGGAAGTGAAGAGGAGGTTGACCTCACCACAGACTGAATTCTTGACTCCAAAATTAATTGTGCCACCTTTGGAAAGAATTCCAGATAATCTGCTTGAATTTTTTTAGTCTCCATATCTGAAAACACCACTCCATGATCGCAATTTCTCGCAAATTGCTAATGGATCAACAATTCAAGTCTTCTAATAAAAAAATGTTGAAATTGCAATCTCCAGCCCTATCAAATTCCTCAAAACCTGCTAAATTTTTCATAATCAGATTGCAAGAATCTACCCTAGCCCTCTCTAACAAAACAAAAATCTCTCACACTAATGGAACCTGAGAAAGGTAAATGATGGCAAAGGCTTCCTAGTCAACTTCTCTAGAATGTATACAATTTTATGTAATGTACACCACAGATGTAAGAGAATTGGTCGTTAAAATTTCCCATCCACCACCGACTAATGTTAACTAGACTTATCTACCATTAATGATCATGTCAGACTAAAACTAAGAAAACAAAAAAAAAGACTTATCTCGCCACTTATGATCATGGCTATCAAAATGGCTATCAAATTTGACATAGTCCCGTGAATGTCTACAAATCTCTTTCCCATAGAGGAAACACCTTGGCGTAATTAAATAACGATTCATATTTTACAATTTTTAATTAACAAATAGTTATCGTAATATATTTCAAAGTTTAATTCAAAATTTATTTTTTTTCCACTTCAAATTGTTTGGACTTGTAATTAATGTCGAAACTAGAAAGATATACAACCAAAAATATGAAAATAAGTGATGTTGTTGATTTCTTTTCCCTTTACAATTAACTTTATTTCATGAATTCTCATAATGTTATCCACGTTAATTGTGAGGTTTTTCTCCCTATCTAACTATTTTTTTTATTGAGCAATTCCCAATTGGGCACTGAATTAAATAGTTTAATGTCATCTTTGTCTAAGTTCCAGAGGGAACATATAGATTTATTGATAAAAATTATGCAAAGAAACTAAATCAGTGACCACGTATAGCTAAGTAGCTACGGGTAAGGGGCATCTACACCGTCAAAGTCACCCAGGGCACGATCCTGACCTCAACCATTTGACTCTTCGTGTCGGGTATCTCCAAGCCTTGCACTCAGCAAGACTTGATCCCTGGTGGGCTCCATGGGAGCCAACATCATCACCAATAGACCAAGGGCCTTTCGATTATCTACCTACTTAAATAAAGCATTGAATAATATTTTGAAGAAATATCAAACATTGAACTAGTGATATACAATTTATAAACAAACATACGTAGCTAAAAATCAAAGTTGTAAAAGTGCATGTGTAAAAGTATCAACTATTGTAAAATATGTTTTAAACATTATTCTATAAAATGTGAAAAGCAACCTACAAAACAAACCTCTAAACCCTTGGCGACATATGGACCACTATGAAAAAGGAAAAAAAAATTAGCACCCCTAATTTGTAAAGGAAAGATAAGTTAACATAATTATGCAAAAAGTAGGAAGCAAATGTGAGTTCCTTCACGAACATAGAAGGAAGGATATTACCAAAAAAGGTCCTCATTAACCTCTCTAAGTGGCATCCCCATTGAATCTTGTAACCCAAATTGACCAATATTTTCTAAACGAGCCTTTGGAAATAAAATTAGATGATCTTTTAAGAGGGAAGATGATTGTCATTTCCATCAATGTGTTGCTTCCTTAATCTTATGTTAGTCTACTCCCTAACTTGGTTGTTCTACCTTGATATTTTTCTCATCTCTATGCACTTCATGAGCAATCAACTAGCACATTATATTTCCCAAGCACTTGGTAACATTGTCTTGAATCTATGACTAAAAATGTTGCTTACACATTTAGGGTATAGGATTATTTTTCAATGAGATCTTGTCTATTTTATTTATTTATTTTAGTTTTTGAAAGCAAAGGAAGTCATGGGAAACTCTTCCATATGTTACATTCCTTTTGATAAATTTATGATTGTGATGATCATTGGAGGTACTTCTATGCTAATTATCAACCCACTGGAACTCATGCCTTCCGTGAGATATTGTTTCAAGCTTGAGAAATTTCTTTTGAGGCTGGAATAAGAGAATAATAGGACATTCATGACACTAATGAAAGATTGTACAGCTTTATCATATGGAGCTCCCAAATTATCATCTTATTTTGCGTCGTGAATCATAGTTACAAAAGGTGTGGACACATTTAATCTTGTTCTTTATTGAAATAGATAACAATATAATGTAGTGGTCTAGTAGAGAGGGAAAACCTCATATCTATGTATAGATATTGCAACTAAATTTTAGGAGACTTTTGGCATTGGATTTTTAAAAAGTATTCGACAGCTTCTAAATATTATAGATTGGAACAAAAAAATTAATTTTCTTTCAAAAGGAAATTAAAAATTGATTAAAATAAAAATACAACTAAAATTTAGAAAAAGAAATTAGATAATATTTCTATAATTATTATAAATCATCAACCTCCTAAACCTAACTCTAACGAACACTACTTTTCTTAAACAATTATTGTTGTCAAAATAAGCACCCTCCTTATTTTTTTGATAATTCATTTTGATTATGGAGACTTGGAAGTTTTCTAAAGACTTAAATAGTTATTTTTGGGGACATCGTTGAATATAAATTTATATAAATGGCTTGCACAAGATATCTCTAAGTTCTCACATGCTAAATCTTAAAGGACTGGGTCATTTTCATGAGTTTTTGGCTTCATGATGGGAAAAAAATTCATGTCTTTTATTTTTGTATTAAAGATGGTACACCAAATTTTACTAAGAAAAATAGCGACACATGGAACCTTTGTAATGACTAGTACGTAGCCTTTTCCAAAATTTTAACGAGAAACCGATAAGCGTAAAGTGTCTCTTATCGATGTTCCTGAGTCCTGTGACCTCCAAACCTTTCCCCAAGTCTTGAAACATTGTAGAAAATTCACCGATGCTACGTGGCATCAATTTGTGAGGTTAGGAGAGTTATTAAGGGGCTTATTACGCTGCCCCTTCGACACGGTCGACACTGTGCCTCGATCTGGACCACCCACCTCCTGATCCGTATCGTCAACCTCCATTAAATCTGAGCCTCCAATTTTGTGTCTATAAACTGTCTCCATCACATTGTATCCTGCAAACATGGATGCAAACATTTATCACACTTTAACTTCTACAATGGGTCATGACAATAGACTGTACTTTCGTAGAATTACCATAGACGCAACCGTGGAGACTAGTAGCAGGGGTCAAAAAGCCATCAGGTTTCCCACAATGTTGTTCCAGGTGTTAGGCACCACAAATGGGAATGGACGAATTCATGAACATCATCGACGTGAAGAAGAAGGGCATGAAATGATTTCACGTAGTGGCAAGTGAGCCGTGATTTGAACACAAACACCTACTTCATGAGTTCATGAAGACGATTCTTGCAGGTCCGGAAATTCCTTCTGTTGTGCACATCAGTCACATGATCGTGCCCTTTAAAATATCATAGGAAAAATTGTTGGTGCCGAAGGTGATGAAATTTACCGCCATTTTGGTGTTGTCTGAACATGGCGCATTCACTTGGCTATTGAACCAGACCGACATGTTGAATACATACAAGGTGTCATGGATTCTCTTGTTCCGAAGGGGGATGACATAGTTTTGGTTGAAGTGACTTGTGTTTTAGCAAATACATGGTCAAATTTATGGGCATACACGTGGTTGCAGCTTGTTATTCCCAACTAGCTCTAGTCAAAAATTGTTGTTGCAGGTGTTGGGTGACCTCACGAGCACCAGGAAGCTCTTCTACCGCAAGCACGGTGAGAAGAAGTGGAACTAGAAGGCCCATTTCAGTAGATTTGGACATTCTAAGGGGTTTGGTGTGTCAACGTTTATTTTGGTTTTCTATTTTTGCTAATGGGTTTTGGTAATAATATGCGCAGGGTGTAACACCCACACTTTCGACGTTCTAAAACCACATTAATCCTTGTATAATTATCTAAAAAGTTGCGGAAAATATTTTATTTGTTTGTTTTAAACAGGTTGTAATGTACCACCCTAATATATGTTTAATTAATTCCTACTAACAATTACTACACTACAAAGGATAGACCAAGTCCAAGTTAAATAATTAAATATTCTTAATTCATTTCTAAGGTCAAATTAATTACAATCTACTAGGAAGGTGCCATAAATTAATTTACTTGGTTAAATGTTTTTCCCCCTCTTAGATTAACCTTCAAACCCATATTTATTTAACCCTTGTCCTTAGTTACCTTAGTTCTCTTAAATTATTTTCCTTAAATTCCATTTAAATAATTACTAAAACATACTAGGAACTAAATAAATAACTTAACATACAAGGGTATTAAATGGCCCCATTCACCCATTTACACATACCCTTAAATTATCTAAAAACCCATAATATTTATTCTTACCTAACAATTATAGGGTTGATTCTCAACCCTTGGATCAAATCAATTATGGCCACTAGATCTTAGGGTTCCATACTAACCCTAACTATCCTTATAAAATTTTATTAAACCTTTTTCTTTTCCTTAGCCTTCTCATTTGGTCACTTTTCTTTTGTTTAATCAGCAAGTTGGAGAAATGGAAGCCATGGGAGCAAGGAAGGAAGAACCATGGAGAGATTCACAAAAATCAAGCTTAGTTTAGATTGGATTATGGATTTATTAGTTTAATGTCTTCCATTTGAAGTTTGTTGAGGTTTCCACTCCAAATCAAGAGTTTTTATAAAGTTAATTCTATTTTTTGAGTTTCCTACATGGGAAAAACCCTACTTCATTTTTACTCCATGAGATTGAATGCTTTTAAATACCCATTTAAATATTTACAAGTTTAGAACAATGGATTTATGCCCTTATGGCTTACTGGTAATTTCCTCAACAAATTTGCAAGCTTAAATTTTTAGTAGAACAAGTTTTAAATTTACACAGACACAAATTTGTATTTTTCCGCCGTCAGTAATGAAACCACCACCCAAAGCATGTCAGCGGTCCTGGGACCATCGCCCTACCTAGGTGACGATTCACAAACCACTGCCTTACCTAAGCGGCGGTTCATAGACCGCCTCTCTACACAGGGCATCGGTTCTATTCTTTGAAAATATAACCATCAATTTCATAAAGTTTCCAAAAACAAGTTTTACAAGGGTGTTTTACAGGTTATCCTTAGCTTGAATTTATATTCAGAAAGTCTCCATTGAACGATTATTCCATTTATTCATTCCATGCCTAATTTACTAAATTTAAAGATTTTTTATTTCAATAGTAACAAGAGGGCAACTACAAAATTATAGTTCTAACAACATTTTTTTCAAGGGAAGAAGAAATGAAACTTAACCTATTTCTAAGTATCCTTGTTTTTCCCTTTTTACAACAAAATGCAATCTCTCAACAAGGTAACTTATTCTAACTTTGTGCATCTTTTCATTTCCACTACAACCATTTACTCAAGGAAAAAAAAAACACATGTATTATACATTTAATATTTACTAAGAATACATTATTATTGTTTTACACTTCTATGTTCTTCCTTCACTCTTACAAAAATGCAACTTCCACAAATACTAATGAACTTTATTTTTTTCTTTTTCATTACAAGTAAACTTTTAAACATGATATCCATTCTAATTCATTCCTTTACATACAACAATTTGAAGAGAAAGGAAAATACACATTCTTTAATGAACTTCCTTCAAATATAATAATACAACTTGGTAAATGAAACTTACAATGCAACATTTCTTTTAAAATACAAGTCTACTAGTCTTCCACCTAAGTGGGAATTACAAGCAAGGTTTTCTCACAAAGAAGGATTTCTTTTTGAACTTCAACAAATTCTCCCAATTCCAAATCACCAACAAGAGCTCCACCATGTCTTCACTTTAATCACAATAACAAAAATGGGGGAGAGGCAACACTCTCCACCCAACCAATAATCCAATGAGGAGAAGAAGTTATCCTCCTCATTGGCCCCCGAGCCCCAACCAAAATGCAATAAGGGATGGATCCAACTCATGGCAACTATACAATGCTTCAACATTACAACACAAAATTTCACAACCATATAACACTCACTCAACACAAGAAAACAATCACAATAATACAACTTTTCAAAATACACAAGGCTTGAAATGCAAAGCCAATGGAGCAAGGATCTATGGGGAGATCACTTATGCCTCCCAATGGGATTAGGTTCCCACCTTAAAACCCTCTAATAAACAACTTAAACCCCTACACAACTCTTATGCCTCCCTCAAGATCCTCTTATGCCTCCCACATTCTCTTATGCCTCCCTACAATCTCTTATGTCTCCCTCAAAAGAACCAAGTAAGAAATGAAAGCATTTTCTTATCCAAGGTGGGGCACCCAACCCAAATCCCTCCAAAAACATGAAATAAACTCTTATGCCTCCCTACATATAAAATATCCATAGCCTTCTCCTACACCATACTTAGGCATTCTACCCAAGAACCCAACAAGCATACCAAAACATTCAACAACATACAAATATACACATATAAGAGAAAACAAATAAAACAAGGGTGTAGTTCCTACCTTTCCATGGTAGAACTTGATCAATGGATCACCCTCCAAGCTCCTTCAAGCTCAATCCAACTCCAACAAGATCCAAACTCAACAAGAACTCCAAAACTCTCCAACTCCAAAATTACAAGAGCACAAATGAAATGAAGTAACCCCCAAACAAACAATTTAAATTGTATAAATAGAAAAAAGAGAGAGGAGGGTGAGGTGGCTCCATATAGGATGCCACATCACTCATCGTTAACTCCACCTCACAAGTCAAATCTTAACCAAAATGCACAATAAATTGGTGGTTGAGAGGAATGACACACATAATCCAAACCCACACCCTCTAAGGACAAAATTAAAACCCATGTAAGAAAAGTGCAATAAATATCACTTTTGTCTTACAAAACACATAATGGGGTCTATTTTTGACCTCCCAATCCATATGTATGGTTGGTATAAGAAATTAAGAGGCATGGGACAAACTTAATTTGTCCCACAAGCCTCCAAAATGGCCCCAAGCCCAAATCCGAAATTCCAAGGTGAGGTAGAGTGTACAACACTCGAAGTCATTTACACTCAATAAAAAACACATAGACCAAAAAACCAACAACTCTAATAAATGACTCCATTTGTCACATCCCCAAATAACTTAATAAACATGATTAATTCACTTTAAAAAGACACATTAATCAACAATGATTAAATAAATTACATCACCAAATAAATCACATACTCTACAATAAATAAAATACAAGGGAAATAATTGCACACATGCCCATGGTCACAATTGGATGTCATCCCCCCATGGGAACCGCTTAACAAAATAAAATGAAACAACAACATTACACAAGTTACCATGGTGACTTTTTTTGTATCCATCTAGTATTTCGTTGTGGTTGGTATCTAATCTCCATTTTGATTGTTGTGATATAATTACCTCGAAAAATCACACAATAC
Organism: Taxus wallichiana var. yunnanensis; assembly: GCA_018340775.1. Lineage (NCBI taxonomy): Eukaryota > Viridiplantae > Streptophyta > Pinopsida > Cupressales > Taxaceae > Taxus > Taxus wallichiana. The sequence continues at coordinate 142,562,470 of CM031233.1, forward strand.
CCCCTTCGCGTCATGGTTGCATCACAACATCAAAGATAAAATATACACATATCAATAAATAAAAATCCTCATATAGTTAAATCATCCTCTCAACTAAATAGTGTTATCATTTGTCTAAAATTTCAACAACATCTCAATTCTATATTTTATCAATATCAACAAGATCACAAGATTAGTTCAAAAGTTATATCATAGTCAACATGACGAGAATTCCAAATGTCAGTAATATATATGCCAACAACACATCATCATCATCAATATAAAATATCTCTCAACATCTCTAAGAAACCACACAAATCAAACTATGAATCAAAGTCCATCAATAGTCAAAATATCTCTATCATCTAACATCATGCTAAACCAAAATGATACAATAATATCCATGTCTAAAGTCAACAGTAATCAAAATCAACATATAATAAGTGTCAAAGAGGAGTGGGCACTACACAGGAGGGTAGATCATCTGGATAGTTCAAGTAATTAGGTTTTTTCCAAGAGAAAAATTTGCGTTCTTACTTAATTTTTGTTTTTACATGCAAGATGTGAAAGATATATATTGTGGTTTCTATATGTAGAAGTATATACAAAGGCATGCATATATAATGACAACGCGTGCTTGAAATTTTTCGAATTGCACAATGTCTTTAACTTTAATCTTTGATGTTCACCATTTGGAAGTTGATTCCATTGTTTATTTGATGTTAGATTCTCCTTTTATTCTCTACTTAGCACAATTATTGCACTCAGCTCTCATTAAGATTTCTCTTGGTGTGGTGAGGGATGTAAAAGCAATATTTAGTTCACAATTCTTTGCTCATTGTTTGTGCATGATAACAATTCCACCCTTGTCTGGATTTATAGTGATTTTGTTTCGCCTTCAGTTTGAGTCATGCTCGGATACATTAATATGATAACCAAAGAGAACTTCAGTTGATTCATTCATTTAGTACTAACATTCCTCTAGGTTTTTTGAGTGAATGGCTTTGGCTTGCAACACTTTCCGAGTATGAACACCCTGCCACACAAGTGTGAGCCAATGTACATCAAGAGATCAACATGGTATAATCTCAAATGGGTAATTTTTATGTACACATAATATTATGAGTGTCAACATGTAATTTTTCATACTTGATGGACTTTGTAAAAAATGTCAGGGTTAATTGGGAAATGTTTAAAAGAGGTGTTTGCAACTAAAAATAGGAATTTGGATGTTTAAATAGTAAGTCGTCGGAGCAGTCAAAACAAAGCAAGGATATCCAGATGGCATAACAGCAATTCCCATGCGTGAAGATTCAAGAGATAAATGAATGCATGATAATTGAGCTGCTGACCTTCAAAATTGGTATAGACTTTTATAACAAAATTTGCAGTTCTAAAATTGTAATTTTATATCAATGTAAACTGAAGGAAAACGTAAGGGGACCCAAACATGATAGGACTGGTAACACAACAAAAATCAATTGTTATTTATAATCTTTTCCCAGTCTTTCGCTTTTGTAATTGCCTATAGTGATTTATAGGCATGCGGTTTATGCATAGCTACAACTAATGGGTGGTGGCAGTGGTAGCAGGTTTACTACCGGGGACGAGATTGTTTTTAGCAAATAGAAAATTGTCATTAGACATCATTGTAGTCATTGCTTTCCTAAGTAACTGTGATTAGCACCATGTCTAGACAAAAAAAGAGGATATCAGCGCAGAAATGATGAATCTCTTGACAAGTGGGTGTGTCTTCTCCTCGGAATTTTCAATTTTGTATATTGTTATTAGATGTTAGATATCATCTCAGAATTGATGAATCTATGCAATCTATTTATATTATTATATATTCTTTCTCAATTTGGTTCATGCCTTTAAATTTGGTTTGAGTGAGAATAGCATTACTCTCCCTCTGTTTTATTTTTCCTCTTTCCAATGTTTAAAAATGTTGATTTGGCATATTTTCATAAGGTCTCGAATCAAATATGTGAGCTCATAAATGATGAATCTCTTCTGTTATTTTACTATTGGAATTGCCCTTTATATTAATAAAAATAAAATAGAGTTACATAGTAAGGGGTGACCGGAGCACTCACGGTCCCATAAAATGCCACGAGGGCACCAACAAAGTAGAAAAAACCACAAAGGCTACAAAAAAATGCCACTAGGGCAACAAGATACCACAAAAGAAATACATCAAGACACTGTCAAGCGCACGCCGCAACACTAGGTGGAGGGGGAGGATCATCTCGAGGAGGGATGAAATTTCAACTAGTAGGCTCTGTTAAGGAGGATCTACCTACCAACCATCATGAGGATCAAAATACTACATCTCAGTAACAACACTATAATACCCATCCCGAGGGGGCGGGGATCCAACAATGGTCTACATGGCCAGCGGCAAAGAACCCTACCACGAAGAACTAACAACACCCTTCCCCATCGTAGGTGGGCTCCATCCCGATCAAGAAGAGGATGGAACCGAAGGGTGGCCACAAGGAGAGGCAGATCGGTGGCTCAGCAAGCATATCCTCCGACGAGGTCTTGCAGGAGGCGAGGCATCGGGGTGGTGAAGGCCGGGTGGCGGCGGTTGTGGATCCAGCAGAACCCGACTCATAGTGCAGGGCACACTCCCTCAGTGATCAAACAACTCTTGAAGATGCACAAACTCCAAGGCAACCTTGGTGGCTTGAGCTTGAATCTGCATGCGTAAAGTAGATAATAATCACTCTGTCATTAGTGGAAAAGCAAGTAACAGACTGATCATGCTTGAAAATTAAAGCATTTCAAGCTTTCCAAAACTGGAACAAAATACAAGCATGAAACAACTGCCAAAATGTATCAATGTAATGAGGCCAAGGAGTAAAATCACCAAATAAGGCTAGGTGCCAATGAAAGAAATTAGGGTGGTAAGGCTGAAATAAAGAGTGGATCCACTTCCAGATAGTCTACGCACGAGGACAAGACCATAATTTTTTTGAATGACTTAGGGAGAGAAAAAAGGACAAGTAGGATCAGGGATGCCAATATGATTCAGCCTTCCGCCCACAAGTAGACCTTTGTAAACAAGACAACAAAGAAAACAATTAGATTTAGGCTCAAGAAGAGAATTTCAAGTATGGGAGAGCATGCGAAGCCAAGCGGAGGGCATGGATTGCAAGCCCCACCGAGCATTAAGTCGATCAATAACAGGTGAGAGCGGGCTTAACGAAAGGTAAATGGTTCTATTATTATATCCGAGGAAAACAATTTCCTGATTCCACCGCTAATAACACCACCAAGCTGTAGGAGGTTTAATCCCTAGCTTATGGAGCCTAACATCTGACATGAGCTCTTGAATTTTGTAGATAGATGGAAGGTCCGAATTGGCAAGATTAAACTTCAACTTGAGCTCGAGCCAAGAAATCTAGTCTCTATGATGCACAAGATCATATATAGTCTAAATTCCCTTGTGATATAGGTGGATAACTTTGATGCCCTGAGTTTCCATGGCAAGAGAAGATATCAGGCTATGACAATAGGTGACCACCAAATATTCTAAGAAGTGAAAGAAAGCCCTATGTAAAAACCATCCCCCACTCAGCGTATCAACGACTTAACCAGCTCGAAGGTTTTCCATGTACTCGTGGCCACACAGTTACCTACAATCTTGACATGTGCCGAAGTGATAATAAGAGAATGCAACCCAATATTGTTCCAACACTTTTTTCCATATGGGGCTCCATATTCAATGCAGTGGTGCATAAAATGTTTCCAAGTTTGATTTCCAGATAGACATCGGATGACCCATTTAGAGCATAAGGTAATGATCTACCGATAGACATAGATGATCCCCATATCACCTTATTGTCGAGGAGGAAAAAGACATCCCATGCTATTATGTGGAAGCTAGCTGAGCTAGAACTTTTACACCATAAAAAGTCCTGGAGCAGCTTGGCAAGCCCAACGAAAAGAATTACGAGAAGGGAACCAACACACAAAGTAATAGACATAGGTGGAAGCAAGGATCTTGGTATAGATTTGGAATTTACTAGCCAAAGAGGGAGGTTTGGAAGACCACTTGGTAACTTTCTGCTCGACTCTATTGAGAACATATTGCCACAACATCGTTGAGTCACTATCAAAAGAAAAAGGAATACCTATAAACCTGAATTGCTCACCATGATTAATGCATTTTTAGCGGTAGACCTTCACCCGATCCTGAAGAGGAAAACAACTCTGCTGATATCCCAAACTTATGGCCATTTGGATACTAGAGCAAAAATCCAAAAAGAAAGTGTCAAGACATTGTAAGACACTGGAAACATTCTACTCCGATTCCGCAATAGTGAGGAAGGAATCATCTGTGAAATGTCCATTTATAAGTTGAGATGCATGATCTGGAAGAACAATACCACGAATAAGACCCTAGGCAGCTTGATGAGCAATTAAATAACCCGACACATCAACAACAAGCACAAACAACACTTGGGCAACAGGGCACCCCCCTAATAGAGAAGAAGAGACCAATGGTAGAGGATTGGTGCCCATTAATGGTGAGCCGCAAAGAGGCATTACAAAACAACATGCTAACGGTAGATTGAAAGAAATTCAAGCCAAGAGCTTTGAGCATGGCAAGGATGAAAGGTCACTCAATGCGATCATAAGCTTTTTCGAAATCAATTTTGAGGAAGAGAGGCCGTTGAGAAGAAACTCGGGCCCATTCCATGCCTTCCTAGACCATAAGAAGATTATCCAAGATGAACACAATCAATATATAGATGTTTACATGACAAGGCCCACTTTCTGCAAGTGTTGTATATTTTTATGAGATAGAATCTGTTTAAATGTGTAAAATTTGCATTCATGAGTGAAAAATCACTACAAAATATTTTATCTGCGTCTAATACACCTCTTCCTTATCGATCGTGCCCCTTAATTTTTCCCATTCTCAGTGTTGGCCTTTGTTCCACATACATTTTTCCCACATGATGTCATGGGCTTCATTTCAGTCAAGCCGCATGCAAGCGGACAAAGGAAATCCACAAAGTGGAATTGAAGAGACAGAAAATGAAGTCTTTTGGCAATTCTATGATGGTGGGTTACCATTGGAGAAGGGTAAAAGAAAACACAACATCAAGGAGCATCAGAAAGCAATCAAGAAAATCTAAAAAGAAATAAAAGGGAAGAAACCGTTTAGAAAATTATGATATATAAGGCTATGCATATGAGCTTGGAACTGGGCATAGCTTAATAGATAATTACTCTTCCCACAATCCTCCCTTAAAGAATAGAAACTACAAGTAAAAACATGAATATGAAGTAAAATATTTGGGTGCGCTGCATTTTGCATTTGATAATGTTGTCTAAGAGAAAGGTTGGTTATCGATTAAGAAACTGAATTTCCATAGGTAACCAAGGCAGTTACCACTTAAAATGGCTTGGGCATTTTCGATCCACAAATATCAAGGGCTTACTTTGTAGAGAGCCACTATTGACATTAGGGGCACGGAAATACAGGGGCTTACATTCACAACTATATCAAGAGTTCCCTCCTTATCCACGTGTTATCTCTTATAAGTGCACCCTTGTTGAGAGATGGCAATAGGGGTTCTAAGTTTGCTTTATCTCTCACTTCCGTAGATACATTGGAAACACCTCAGGTTTATGGGTATAGATATGATTGAGGTGATTCTTTGGTATCAAGGTCGGTTCCTTATTGATGTATCCTAAACTAATTTTTGGGGTTTTGAGGGTAACAAGGTTGTTGTAACTAAAATTGAAATGGGGTGATACACAAAACGATTGAGGGATTTGATTGAGTACATGCACAATAAAATTGAGAACAAATTGCAGATGCACGAACCAATGGTTTTCAGCAGAATCTTAAGGAAAAACACTTATGTATTGAGGGATAAATCACAACAACACAACAAGTTAAACATGCACACTAAGACTATGCAAAAATACCATTTTTACAAAGAAGGTAAGATAATTAAATTAGGGAATTAATATTCCTAAGAGATAATAGAAAAATACACACCACCGCAAATAATTGGAAAGGCATTAATTGTTCTCATTCAAGAGCAAACGCGAAAAAATTGATTCAAAGACTCCTACATCCAAAAATTCCTCCTTGTGCCTTGTTAGTGCACACAATATATAGAAAAAATACTTCACCCAACCCCTCCTAAAAATAGACTACAATCTGTACTCACCCATGCATGCTAATTTTACCCCTTTATCATGAATAAATAAAGGAATAAAAATAGACATGTTGATTACAATGAGGCATTAATAGCCTTAGTTACAAAAATACACTCTAGTCAAAGTGCAATTGACTATTCTATTTTTAATGCAATTGAAATACTTGGGTGAATATTTTTGGCTAATATTATCCACTTGCTTGTTGTTCAAGTCTCCTCTAATGCAAGTGCATATTCTTTTTCTTCTTGTGCATGATGTGACACTTGTTCATTATCCTCTTGCATGGCATTTTGTCTTTATCTCTGATTTGTCCTCTAGCTGGAAAGGTGATTTTGACTTCCTTTGCCACTTGTCTTTTTTGCATGATGATTAAAATAATCAAACTCGGTCCCTTTGTGATCATATGGACAATGATATTTCTCCCGTGAACATGCAAAGATAATGTCCTCCTTTTAATTTCATCATCTTTGGCATGAGATCCTTGGAAAGATTAAGGTATCCTTTAAGGAGTTTAAGGTAATCATTGCCCTCTTCTCTCATCACACTTTTTGCATATATTTTGACCATATATTTCATTGTCACCTTGGCATTACATAACACATAGTGTTCGACCCTTTTTTATTTATGTGGTATAAGGCTATGATTTTTGTTTGATTATCCTTGATTACAAATCATGACACATATTATAGTGTCGGGCCTGTGGCAAAATTATTATTTTGATTAGACCTTAGACAAGGTAAAATGCAAATAATTGTTTGGCAGAATGGAGTCCCCTTCCTCATGACGCTAGACCCCTCATTTATTATGTCGGTGTATTGACTAACCCTACCCCGGTTAGAGTTTTCTCGTATTGACACGTTTACCATTCTTTAACTCAAGTTAAGTTTCCCGCAATTGTGGTGAAGCCAAAGTTTGCTTTGTTGATAATTGATCTTGTACCTTTGAATCTCCATTATTCATTTGGTCTGTGATGGAATTTAAATACTCGATCGAATCTGAGCCTTTGATTTGTGGTATGGGTTAGTCTCCATCATCGATCCGGTTAACCTTTGCTAATAAGGTGGTTGAAAGGTAGGTTTAACATGGACCGCTTGATCCCGAACTAGAAGATTTTCACCGTTGAACTCTCGACAACCGTGGTTTCTTTGTACGTCATCAATATCTCTGTCCTTGTTTGATCTATGTCGCCGATTCTAACTCCTGGTGAGTTAGGGTAACGTTGTGGTTAAGTTGGTGAGCTAAAACAACTCAAACCTAACTCATTTTCATTTTCTTTGTTGGAAAATAAATGGCGATGCTCTGGAAAAAAAAATTGGGACGCCATCGATGCATTCTTCAAGCTCGTAATTTAAGAAACTTGGCTTTGTTAAGCTTCATGCATGAATATTTCGATTATCTGTTGTTTTTAAGCCATTTGGCCTCCCTATGATTATCTAAATTGCCATTATTTGAGCATTTCGAGCTTTCCACTAAGGCATGTGTTGTTGTTTTGGAGAAAAGATGGTAAGCTCTTTGGTATTTTGAGCATTGTAACTACTTATTTATGCCATTTTGGCTTCATTCGTCTTGATACTTCATTCCTTTTTGTTTCCTTGTTTTTTCCAAGCAACTTCGAGTTTGAACTCATTCTAGGTCCTCGTGATTTTAAGTCTTTAACTTTGGATTTTTAGGGTTTCAGGAAACTCAACCCAAAATGGTGAGTTGTGGAATTTCTCTTCAAGCTATTTCTTGTTCATTCTTTGAGTCCTTTGTAAAACTTTGAGAAAAATTGATACGACTATAAAAATACAAAGCATTTTCCTTCTTCCTTTACTCGAAAAATGGATAAAAGCTTATTTGGGTATTTGAAAACTTTGCAATTATGTTTTGCTTCTCTCATTATTCAAATGGATTAGATAAAAGGATCACCGTATCTTAAAATTTTCGCTCTTCTAGGTTTGGCTTGTTGAGTGTATTTCGGTTGTATACTCTCCATCGGACTTCATCACGTGAACAATATTAGATACCCATTCAGAATAATCAACATCACGGATGAAACCAACATCTAACAATTTTTGGATTTCTTCTTTGACTAATAGTGCAACTTGAGAATGCATCTTACATATTTCTATTGGGCCGGGCTTGACATTGAGGTTAAGGACGATATTATGCATTGCAACAGAGGTATCAATACATGGCATTTCATTATAGTCCCATGCGAAGATTCGGATAAATCATGAAGGAATTACTTGATTCTTTTTCTCAAAGAGGGGTGAGGGAAGCGGCCGATAAACCTGTGTGGGTTGTCAAACGTTCCTAAATTATGTTGGATGGTTTCTTCATTGATAAGGGAAGAACGATCCTCAATGTATGGCTCAGTGGGAGTAGTGTCGTGGGGTCGAAATTATCAGAGATTATCAAATTCTCCCAAACAAGCCATAGTAACATATGGGATAGATCGATGTCGTTTATGGTGAAAAGAAGGGAGTTCAGTATAAACACCCGGATGATCTAGTAATGCATTGTCATGGGAAAAGTATTAGTGTTATCCCAAGAGAAAGGGGAATTTTTACTAATAAGGCTTGGGTGCAACAAGGGGAGAGACACAACATGACATGCGGCTCACACCTCCAGGATGCAAAGTGGGGAAGAGGGCTGATATTTGAGTCCAAACTTATTTTGAGGTGCGGGAAGGTCCCAAAGCTCGGTGACTTTGTTGTCTTGGTAGTGAGAGAAAGCAAAGTGCCGAAGGTAGTCGTAACCTAAACCATACTTGGAGAGAGTGGGGTTAATGCATGGGGAAGTAGGAGATTCCAAAGGGTGTTCAATAGAATTACAATATTCAAAAGGGGAAGGGTCAGCAGGTACATCATAAACAGTGTCCTGGTAACGGAATTTGAGTTGTGCATGGAGTGTAGAGGGAACCGCATGCATGGCATGGATCCAAGGCCTACCAAGGAGGATGTTATAGTCAAGGTAATTGGGCATGACGTGACACGGGATAGTAATTGTACATGGGCCGGCAAAGTGATGGGTATTTGAACGATACCTAAAACACATACTTGGGATGTTATCAAAACCATGAATATAGATGGTGGAAGGAGTAAGGGATGTCAAGTCATGCCAATATGGTGGAAAAAATTGATGTTAAAAATGTTAAGCCCAGATCCATTGTCTACTAAGGCACGCTTAACACCTACTTTGCTAACATAAACCCGGATATATAAGGGTGGGTCATGAGCTAAGAACTCGGCGGTGGAAGATCATCAAAGGTGAAAGTGATGTGATCTTTATCAAGGGATAGAGCTGAAACAAATGAATGATAAACATATTCTAGCAATAGTTGTGAGAGAGACATAGTGGGTAGCTAAGCATTTTTGGAGACGAAGAAGACAATCGGGATATTTTTTCAAGTATGTATGAATAGATATGCTCATGGTGCATTGATGGCGCAATGACTAGAGAGAGAGGAGAAGGTAGGAATGACGACGAATAAATGACGGATAAAAAGGAAAGAAGGAAGTAAGAGATCATAATGGCAACAATTGAAAGCCTAAGAAGGTGCTAATGGGACACGTTGGGTTCACCAAAATGATTAACAAAAATAAAGAGAAAGCTAAGTAGACTAAGGAAAGAATACCTAGGGTTATTAATGTTAATATAAACTAGGAGGACTAAAACGTTGTATAAAATGAACTAGAGCAGTATGAAATGAATGCAAGTAAACTATTCTAAGTGAAATGAAACCCTAATGTGCTAGAAGAAGGAGAAGAATAGCTTAGTAGATAACAGTGGTCACACACACAGTTGTCAGATCTGGAAATAAAATCGGAAGTGCGATTTAACACCCGGGACCTGCGAAGGGCATATCCGGAGAATTTGAGATGACACAGTAATCGGGAGGGTACTGGGGTGCCCCAGGGTGCCATAGTCGATAATCTGGGCACTCTAAACATCAGAAATGCCTCGAAACTTGCAATTGGTATGGTCGCAAGTTGGTTACTTAATGCTTCTTGTCTTTCGCACTAGATTCATTGAGTGAATTGGGTAATGACTGCAATGCAAAGACAAGTATCAAACCCTAGAAAAATAAAAGATACAAATGAATGGGTCAGATTGACCTCAGCCGCCAAACTAGTGGTCTTATCACTGAGCGTTGCATTACATTTTGGGCCCGGATGTAGTTCTAGTGTGTGTGTGTGTGTGTGTGTGTGTGTGTGTGTGTGTGTGTGTGTCTGTGCCTATCGTGTATCGTGTCGGATTTAGTGAACAATAATAGCTATAGAAAATGTAAATAGTATGTGTGCATGGAATAGAATAGAATCCCTCCCCCTATGTAATGTGTGTGATGCAGATCTCCTAGCTTGAATGCATGGCACTATATGGATGTAACTCTAGATGGAGTGATAGTAGTGATATGATGCAAAGACCTAGGACCCTCATTATGGTCTTATAACTTTATATTTATAGGGCTCTCAAGCTTAATTTCGTAATTAATCCCAACAAGGTCGACTGAGGAAAAGATAAAGATGACCAACAACTAGAAAGGACCCAAAAAGGAGCGAAAGAGGATTTGCATAGATCGGGGCGCCTAGGGTGGGACTAGGGCACCTCGGGGCACCCTAGTACAACCTGGGGCACCCTGATTTAGGGCTAGAATGTCGAGGATGTTAGGAAATGGGTTGATAAGTGTTGGAAAACACGCATAAATGATGAAATAAAATATAAGAAAAAGATGGCCAAAATGTGGGATTAATTAGTACTTTGTACACTTGAGAACCTTCTAAATAGTAGTATAAGACCAAGCTAAATATTATCTAAAGTGCATAATTTTGTGTCTACAAGAACCAACAATCCACCTAAACCCAAGGTTGCTCACATTGTATTGAAATTATATCTTCCTAATTTCTACTTGCATGGAAGCGGCCATCAATTTGTCGCTTTTCATATCCTTGATTAATTGAGACATCGATTCAAAGAACAAGCACGTAGATTGGATACATATTTGTAAGCCAACAAATCTTTTTAGAAATTCATTGCCTCCTTTTAGATTTCTTTGGCATTTTCTAAGCAATTGCCATTTAGACTTTATGGATGTGATTCTATTAGCAATTCATTTTTCCCTAGTGAAGTTGAAAGAAGCAAAGTGTTGTTGTTTCCTTTGAATTAGCATTAGAAGATTGATGGAAATATGCTTATAAGATCTCAAAAAATAAACTTAGCCACATTAAACATTATTCATGCCCTCATTTTGTAAAATTTTATTTCCCATTGTTTTGGAGATTGGATCGAGCTAAAAATTTGTATGTGAGATAAAGAGAAAAAACCCATATCAAAAATTTTGTTCCATTGAAATCCAAGGTTGAGAAATCCACTTTCTAAAAATAGTAAGTCTCTACACGAGCACTTACTATAAATAGTAAATTCTCACAAAGGGCAAATTCTTCAAAGGTAGTGTGTACGAGGAACATCCAGACAACAAGAAGGGTGATCGAAAGTAAAGAAAGTGAAAAATGGCATTTTTATAAATAGTGAATCCTCATTCTAAGTGTTGGAAGTTGCAGTTGTCTCTATCTTTAGTCATCTCTCTTCTCTAGAACATGTTCACACGGGTGTACGATAGTTGCAAGCGCAGCTTCAAACAAGGCAATTCATCCTCCACAAGGCATCCCGAGACATCACTATGGTCACAATAGTGTACATTAACCAAAAAAAAGGACATTGTAGAGGGTACAACAGCTTAACGGAAGCATTGTGCAAAACCAAGAGGATATTCGAGAGCTTCAGAGATCATCATTGTAAATCTTCAATCAAGTCAAAGGCATCTACCCCCTAGGTGAGCGAGATGAGTGAGCTCAGTAAGTTGTTCAAAGTGAGCCAAACTAGTTGGACTCGGTGGGCTAGGTGAGCAAGTTGGGTTGAATCTCTCAAAAAAGAAAGATCCATCAAGAGGGAGTAATTCATTACAAAGCATCCAAGTGTCTAAGCATGTCTTCCCAAAGGACAGAGTTTCCCCAAAGAATAAAGAACTGATTCCACAACGAACTCTTAAGGATGCTCTAGTGGGAAACATCATGGTTGCATGGTGCGAGAAAGTTCTCCCAAGTCTTTGTTCATATGCATGATCAATTACAAAGGAGTGGCAACTGCTCATGGTTTGATCAAGTATTTTGGGGGCATCCTTCATTGTCTACAGTAGTCTAGTAATCAAGCACGTCTCACTTCTTCACTAGATTGTTCCTGATGGGTTGCCGCTATTGATCATTCAAAGTGAGGTTTCTCGGGAAGCGAAGGGGCTCAAGATTGCAAGTTTTCACCATTTAGGAGGAGGCTTCTTTCAGTATGGAGTGTCGAGTTCTTCACTCAAAGTTCATGATTGCATCAAGGCATTCAATTGAATCATCACAAGGAGTGGATTTCCTTCATCTCCTCTCTCCTTCCCTCTTTCTCCCTCTTCCTTCTCTCTCCTTTCTAATTCTTCGTTGGGCTTCATCATTGTATTTTGTCATATTCACTTAAGTGACATATTTTCAAAATTGTAAAAGTATTTTCTCAAAATTATAAGAGAAATACTTAATTTGTCTTTTCTAATGGCAAATGAAAAGTCACAAGTGGAATATGAACGCGAAGAGTCATGTGAGGGAAGATGAGAGGTCAATTCACATTGCTATAAATTCGGATGGCTTCTCCATTCATAAGGGCCCCGAAAATTAGATGTTGAAAATTTAGTTCTTTGTAGCAATAGTGGATTGTGATTTGTTGTTGAGCTTTGTATCACCAATACACATGAAATAAAAGCTACATTTCTTCCATTCTCCTTTTCTTGTATTCCTCTACTTCTCTCTTTTATGCACTTTGCAAGCATAGTGATCCAGTAAGAACTTTGTATATTTGATAGATGAATCTAAGAACTTGGTGTCTGGGTTTGTCCGTCTCACTAGATAGCTTCATCGTTACTTTCGTCTATATTGAATGTTGAACTACTCCGGTTACTGGGTGTGAACATTTCAATTGGCTTACTAACGGTAGTAACCTTCCTTTCCTAATTTCTCTCCTTCCCCTTCATCACTGTGATTTCCTCCCTTGTACCATGTACAAGCACTTTGCCATAGGGTCAGTGGAGTGTCAGTGTGTGATCCTCGACCTATTTGGCCAACCCACAACATTTAAGTAGGATTACATTAAATTTTATTCAATGATGGGAGCTACACCATTCAATACAGAGGGGCGTAGCCCCATGAACGTTGGTGGAGACACCTAATTTGCCCAACTGATAAATTTTCTCACCAACGTCTATTTAAGCCTTCCTTTCTTTATTTTGCTTGAATGCAAAATATATTCGTGATGGAAACTATTTCCATTGATGTCTGATTTGATGGCATTTGAAACATCTGAAGAACTATTTTTCCACATCCACCTTTTGTCTCCAAATTCCTTTCGTTGCCCTAATCATTATTTTTTGGTATTCTCTTAGACAGATCCATGGCCACGCATATTCTCACATAAGAGGGAAAAAAGCCCCTCATGCATAGCTTATCAACATTAATATATTCCCTTAAACAATATGTGGTCAACCTCAACATGTTTGCACTCCAATATTCAATTGGCAATGCATGTAATCGAATCCAAACTAGGGTTTTTCCCATTTCTTTTGGAGCGATTTGAAATTGGGTGCCCATTCTTGAAGAAACAACTCTAATCCATCTGAGGTCCCCTTTGTGATTTCACCCTTCTTATTAGGACTAGCTGCCATGAAAACCCTTTACAAAAGAATTTTTAGGGAGATATGTTTTCCCAGGTTTCTTCCTCCCACTTTTCCACAACCACCATGGCTGGTCACTTACCTGCTATCTTGTAATTAGAACCCTCTCCCCGGGCATCCTAACATCTTGCTCTAATTCTATTTCAAATAGATCCATCTCAACCGCACTCACATCGAATCTTCACCCAATATATGGTCTTCACCACTTTTGGATCTTAGTATTCCCGTTTCAAATGGGGATTCGATTTGCCCCATTAGCGAAACCATAGGTTCTCCTTTCATGTTTTTCTTTATCGCTGCCAATTTCTCAATCTTGCTTCCCTTCATCATTTGCAGAAACTACCTCTTGTTCCAATCGCTAACCATTTTGCTTGACCCTATCTCTGTCCTGTCTTTTATGCTCGCTCCTATCAGTGCTCTGCCCTCTTTAATCTTTATCTCCCAAGACAAAGATACTTTGGTAATAATGATATTAGAATAATTATTATATAGATTAATTTATGTCATGAACAATCTTGGTGTAAGTACAACACGAACAAAACTGTGAGAAGACAGAAATCTGAGGCATCAAAGTCACATGTACATTGTTTTCCTACTAACAATCCCCACAAAATGAACGCCAAGGATAAACACTTTTCCCCATTTACTTGGTGTTTTGATCACTTTTCCATCGGAACACATGCATTTTTATGATAGTAATCAGTGCAACAAAAGATAAACATCCCACCTATGACTCTTGAAACTCATACATGAACTTCAACGTACAACTCAAGCACTATGATTAAGCACAAAAATTTAGAATTGAACATACATTTATTTATGCAGTTGTTTCCCAAAACTCTTCTACATTAATACACTGTGAACAGACCAACCTGAAATTTAAGATGTCGAATTAGATTATTGGAATTTCTTACAAAGTATGTCAGAGGCTATGTACTCAGTTGCTTCATAAGTCATTTGATTCCAACAATGTTCCTAAAGTTATTTTTGAGTTTGTTGGTTTCTATTTGGTATATCTTTTTCAAAGAAAAAGAAGGTTTAAGGAAATATAATTGATTTGTGGATTTTTCCTCAACACGCGGCTCTGCCCTCTTCAATCTCCATCTCCCGAGACAAGGTAAATTATTATTATATAAACTATTTAAGTCAAGGAAACTCTGTGGAAGTATACCATGAACAAAGATGTGAGAAGAGGACAGCGATCTGAGGCATCAAAATCAATTAGTAACGTAAAATGTTTTCTTACAAACAATTCCTGGAATGTGGAGGCCAGGGATAAACACTTTATCCCCTTTTAGTTGGTTCTTTGATCACCTTTCCATCAGACCATATACATTTTTATGATAGTAATTAGTACAGCAAATGATAAACATTCCACTTATTATGACTCTTAGAACACATAAATGAACTTCAACGAACAACTCGAGCGCTATGATAATTCACACAATTTAGAGTTGGACATAAATTTATTTATGCAGTTGTTTCCAAAACTCTTCTACATTAATGCATTGTGAACAGACCAACCCAAAATTTAAAATTTAGATAGATTATTAAATTCCATACAAAGTATGTTGAGGTTATGTAATCAATTGCTTTACAAGTCATTTGATTTCAAAATGTTCCTAAAGTTATTTTTGAGTTTGTTGGTTTCTATTTTTGTAGACAAAAATGTAGGAAAAGTCATGACAAATATTTAATGCTTATGGCAGAGTTTGATTTCTCTTTAGAGATGGTGTTAATGCAATAGTCAACATATTGAACTTCATATTGTCCAGTATATTCATATTAACATGCAGGAGACAAAACATTAAGAACAATGCTAGAGTCAAACTAGCTTTCTGCATCATCAGAATTCTCTCGATAAACTGGTGCTCTTAGAGAAGATAAATATGCTGAATCTATCTTATCAATACCATCAAAGAGATAGCCAAAAGGAGGCATAGATATGTATCGTCCTGATCCTCGTTCAACCATCAATTCGTCCATGTTCCCAAACAACCCTACCTCTTGAAATTGTGACCTCAACTTTTCCCTGCGTAAAAAAGCATAAACAAAACAAAACAATAGACTAAAATATCTCAGGAAATTTGAACTCATCAGTAAAAACACTCCATAAGAAACTAATAAGATAATCTGTAATTACCTTGCCTATCCAACCTTCATAGACATTTGTGTCTATCTTTGAGTGATGAGACTTGGCATTTATTTGAAAGGTTTCATTTGGGTTCAATATGATTATGTCAGCATCTGAATTTGGAAGAATCGCCCCTTTTCTAGGATATATATTGAATATACGTGCACTGCGTAAGGCATCACACAAAATAATAAGAATTTGAGAGATATAGATACGCTTCTAAATTGTTAAAAATAGGGAACAGGGAAACATGTGAAAATAATTGAAATTTTTCTGGAGTTAGTTAAACCAAACGATATTGACGACATTTCATAATCAATGGAAAAGATAATCGACTAAAAGTGTTTCTAGTCATTACTTTTGGTTAATGCACATATTTTCTTTTCATAGTAAACCGTATCATGCTGATGGTGCTATAACATTCACAACAGAAACAACCCTAGGATCAGTTTTATCTCGTATATATCTAGAAATATTTATAGAAGAAAGCTATTTACATGATCCATCACACAAGAACATCCCCTCATTTTTTTAAATCTTTCAAAAGTTTCTGCTGTTTTTTATTTTTAAAATGTTGTTATTTTTACCAAGAACATTAAATTATGATCTTGAAAGTACCTAAAATACATTAAACACAATTTAAATCCCTAAATTTCATTGAATACAATTCAAATATTAATTTTTATATATTATTTTAATAGCAGTCCCCAAAATTTGGAAATTTTTGCCACCCTCATAATGGATACTTTTCTTTGGTTTTTCACCTTCTTAACCCAACCAACCTGACTTTATGTAGAAAACTATTAAAGAAGAATGCAATGCTCACGAAAATAACTGAAAAACATGACAATTACTTCCCTTGCTCATTTCCTTCTTGCCCACGGGAAGTGGAATGGGCTCAAAGTCTTCTAAAAGGACTAGCACTGAGAAGGGGACATTACATTCTATTTAGGTGACATAGTGGGTGGTGCCGATTTCTCTCCTTATGTAGGAAGTACTTGGGTACTCTTATTCCACAAATTGTACAAGCAATCTTTAACTAAATGCCTTGTAACTTGATAAATCTCACAAAACACTTTCCTTTGGCAATTTACCTTGGTATGACCTTCTACCTCGTAGTTAATACAACAAATATTCGTCTTAATTCTTAGCAACACCTTGTAGCTCTTTCATCATTCAAAGCATGTCTCTTCTTAAGGCCTAAACTGATCCTGGTTCACCGTCACTGTGATCAGAGTCAACGTATTCAATCGTGCTCGAATGGGAGGATATCTTTTATCGCTTTCATATCCATCTCTTGTTTGTATGCATCCTCCTGAGACGAAGGTGGGACCACCTTCTGCTTCATATCAAATGAGAACACCTTCCCTTTAATGAACTATCTCTCCTTCAAGCTGTCAACTGATTCTTTTTCAATTTTCCGAAGCCATTATTTAAGCCTCCAATTGTAAGCTCACACATTTTCACCTTTACCCTATCGGGTGTTATAGATCTCATTGATAATCTCATTTTCATCTCACAAGAGCTTAAATTCCTTCAAGAAAACTGTGTTCTCTCCCTTGTTTCCTTATTAGTAGTCAATGCATCCACGTACTAATCAATATCCACTCCTCAAAGTGTGGCCGGAAAGCACTACAACTAGAGATACTCATCTTTCTACCCATTGGTTGTCCAGATTGTGATGCATATCCTACAATGCCATACTGGATCAACAAATCTGTCACCAATGAACTTTGCCAGCCTTTTCTTTTCAAGAGATAGAGTTAGACGGGTTTCCTATGGTTGTGGGTATTGGTTGCTACTAACATGGCTCTTTGAAACGGTCCTCCTCAAGGTTTGTGCTGAATGTTCCTCTCCTCTCTTGGCTCTATCACCCACATCCCTATATGCAATCCTCCCTTTAGCAATGATCCATACACTATATTTCTCACCTTTGACTTCTCTTTCTGTACTAGTCCCTCCAACTTGTCATTCAGCATGACCTAGTGTATCCATCTTTGTCTCTTCAATAAACAGATCTAAAGTTCTGTGAAACATTCTTCTTCAATGTAGAAGTCATAATTGAACCCAATATCAGAATATAGACTTCCCTCATAAGGAGGAAGCTCAATCAAATCGTCACTGGATTTCGTGGGCTCTTCACTTGATTCGTCAACAACACCTTGAACCTTTTCTTGGTTTCAGCTCCGGCTATGACTTCTCTCTATGATTTGGTGTAATGTCCCTTTCCACGGCTGAAACTGAAAAATAAGTAACAACAACAATCCCACTTGAGATTAATCTAATTTTTATAACAGCAGACCTAAAAAAATCGGAAACCCTAGCAGCAAACTATATAGGAACTTCAAATCATCATACAACCATGTAATAACTGCTGAAAATGTTTCTAAATAATTAATCCAATTACAGCAACATTTATCAATCCAATTTACATCAAAGAAATGGAGAAAACAAGTGATTACACCCAGCTGCAATTAATTTTATGACAGCAGCAGTGCAGCCACAACCAAGGGCTGGAAATAGCTCTTAGACAACTCCTAAAATCATAAAAATGTAGATTTCAACCTTATAAAATATGAGGAATTGAATGATGCAAACCAAACATGGAGAAACCCTTCAAATCAATGCAAACCCCACTCCTATGCAATTCGCCCCACTTGGAAAAGCTGAATTATTGGCTCAATATGCAAAGAAATGATTGCTTCCACCTTTAGAAATTAGTACAAGTCCATCCATGCAAGAATCAAACCATACATCCATCAAAACACCTCCAAAATGCTCATGATGCAAGTCGCCTAGGGCTAGATAAAAAGATATCAGCTCCAAATACCTTAAGATATTCAATGATTCCAAATATCCTTGCTTGAGGGTTTTCGTCCCCAAGGCAAGTTCCACCATCAAGGGTTTTCGTCCTTGAAGGGCTATGTTGTCGATACGCCAGCCCCCTGATGAACCCCCCCTGATACGTATCAAATACAGATACGTTGAGATACGGGTACAGATCCATACTGGTACTCCAAGGTACGTCACGGATACGTACATGCATGTATCCGTGACGTACCTTGGAGTACCCTATACGTATACAATACGTATCCCTCATTAAAAACGTCTTTTTAAAGTTTTAATTCATTTTTTTACTTTTCTATTCCCATATAATATGTATGGCAGCCACATGAACAATGAAATGTAAAATCTTAAGTATATTACTATATTGTATGTTTTGAAAATTTGAACATGGATCCTAGTATATTTTTCAAATTTCAAGTTTTGTTCGTATTCATGTTGACATGATATTCGTAAATCATATGTATGGCAGCCACATGATCAATAAAAATGTGAAGTCTTAAGTATATTAAATGTTTTGAACATTGATTCAAGTTTTGTATTACTATTTCAGTTTTTATGGACTAAAAGATGAGTAAAATGAGTAAATCTACATATATATACATTAATTTTTTAATATATATGTACGGACGTATCCAAGACGTATCGCACCCGCATTGCATCGGTACTCATACCCATATCCCGCAACGTAGTTGAAGGGATCTCAAACAAGGGTTTTTCGTCCCTTGAAAAGAGAAAGGAAAGGTACGACTTTTACCAAGAAGAAATAATAAGATTCAACATAACATCGTAATGACAAAGCATCCTCCTTTTATAACATAAGGGGTGCTACATCATAACTTATGGCCGACCTTACAATATTAAAGTCTATGTCTAATTTGGGCATATATGCTCACCAAACAACTAATTAACTAGGTAATTTATTTCATCTATTGGAGCGTTAGGCATCCAATAGGAATACAACATAAAATAGTGCAATATTTCCTAGAATTAATCCACATATCTTCAAACAACTTTTCTCTAGCTTCAAATCCTTAGTCCCACGAGGAAGGATGGGATAAGGTCTTCCATAGTGACTAGCTTGGAAAAAGGGAACATTTTGGCCTTGGCTTCTACTTGTACTCTGCACTTCCTCTTGATGGGTTTTTAGAATTGGCTGCCTCTCACAGCCTGTCTTCTTTCTTATTCCACCTATCAAGTGGACTGTCTGATTTCTTGGTCCACTCCCTAACCATGTTGTCTTCTTCTCCCACCTTTGTTCAAGGTCAATGGCATTAATTATTTCTTGCATGAGTTGGTCTTTTTTCTTGACGACACTTCTCTCCATACCATTGAAAAATCCTTTGTTGTTGTACTTAACGGTTACATGATAATGTAGTGCCTCATTTGGAATGGTTCTTTTCAACCAAAATTTGCTTCTACCTGACGACGTTAGCCTAACTTGACATTCACAAATGCAGTGGTGCCAAAATGGTTAGCATACAAAGTACGCTATCAAAGGAACATCAATTACATAATAGTAAATGCATACCATAACATATCATAGAAGATCGTGAGAGTAATCACAATTTTATTTCATAGGCAGTGCTCAATAAAAGTTGCTCGGTACATGAAGGACCTGATACACAACGCCTTACCCCAACGTACATCATTCTATTTATATGACAAGACTCAACGGTTGTTGGTTTAACACAACCGTCAACAACTGAACAAAGCTAAAGAGAGACACTACAATACTACCTAAAGCTGAAAATACAGTCATTAACAAAATAATGCCAACCACTGAGGTGTGTAATCAATAATAAGCTGATAACAATGACAATACTCCCATAACAGTCTACAATCGCATCAAGAAGATGATTCATGAGGCAATACATGAGAGTGATCAAGCACATAGGGCACAAAAATAAAGGCAGACCAATATGCTGGTTGTAGCAGCGCACAAGGTCAAGCTACTCACTGGAAATTTTCTCCATCTTGACCAGAGACTGCCTACTACTGCTACCACCTGGGGTCTACTGAAAACAAATGTCAACAAAAGCTCATGGAGACCACAATATACCGCATTGATATCATGCAGAGCAGGAATATGGATCCAAGAAAGACCTTTGGAACTAAAGACCATTTAGATGAGCCTCTTTTCTGCAATCTCATTATATGGGTTTCGATTTTGTATCAATCACAAGCATCTAAGTAGATGTGTTTTATTATAATGCATTGTCTTATAGGTATATTTCAGCTTGCTACTAGGATAATAATCAGATTCTATAAAGATGTCTGCAGCCAATTATTTAGTTGTTAGCGGTCTTCAGTAATTTTTGCATGCTCTTCTCTTACAATGTAATATCTTTGAGCTGAACCTCTTCTAGACCCCTGATTTTGCCTCTCAAGGTCTACCATGCTTGTAATTTTCTTATATGCTTAATACAATTAACCCATTATTTCATAAATAAAATATGGGTGTCTTAGTATGCCCTTCAAAGTTTGTCTTATTACGGTTCAACCAAAGCACACCATTATTTGGAACCCATATAGTTTTGGCTTAGCCCAATCTTTCAACCAAATTCTCATTTATATTATTAAGTTCCATATAAATATATATGTAGCATATAACACATGAAAGCTCAATGAGAACGTCCTCTCAATGTGTTAGCCTATAACATCTATCAGGAGATTCCTCGCAGTATTTGTGGCTGCAACAAGAAGGTGATTCTATGAAACCCTCATTTTCCCGATTACATGACTTTGACAAAGCCTAGATAGAACTCAGTGGGACTTCAAATTGAATATGTTGGATTGGCTGGAATTTTCCTCTTTTTCTTATACGATAGTGGCCACTCACTTTTCATAGGTTTCTGAAAGCACTAGAAAGGAACCCTTTCACAGCCCATCAGTATAAAAATATTTGTCTGCTGTGGTTGCCCTCTAACCCATTATCTCTATGTTGTGGTAGAAGATACCTAGCTTATGAGTTAGGGGCACTAGTGTGCAGGTACAAACTACAGGAACGTCTCTTCTAGGAGGCAGCCAGCTACTAAATGTTCATTTGGCAGATGATTCAGCTATAGCTCCTGAGCTAACACAACAATCAGTTGATGGCACTTTATTTGGATACATTTTCTTAAGACACTTAAGCAATGGCAACTTAGGAAAGAACAAACATTCATCTTACTAGACAAGATGAGTCCCCGAGTCCTCAAATGAAAGGGTTTGCAAAGAAAGTAATAAAGAAATGAAATGTACATATCTTTCCAAGACCATGGTTCGAGTTAAACAGCGATGGAGCCTCAAGGAGCAACCCAAAACCTACGAGGGTAGGAGGTATATGCTAGGATAAAGTTGATAAGCCTATTTTTAGTATGCCATAGGCCTTGGAATACTGACAAACAACTTAGCAGAGGTCTATATTATTTTCCACTATGTGAGGATGGTATGAAATCTCCTTCATAACCTCATTGTGGAAACCGACTGAAAATGTTAACAGCCTCTATGAATAAGGGTCCATATATCCCGGTTCATAATTGGAAGTTGCAAATGGTTACAAGAGGGATCCACAAACTATGGATAATGTTTTCGCAACTCCATTTGACTTTATCAACCCAAGAAAAGGAATAAGGTGGTAGATGAATAATCCAAGCAAGCCTCTTTAGTGTCAACACACTCTCTTGATAATAGTAATTGGCACCTTGTTGACAAGGGGGTGCGTGCAGGCCTCGTGAATAATATTATTAAGAGCAAAGTATATTGTCATGAGGAATATGGGGATAAATGTTGTCATGTTCCTTTTGGAGACTAGCGGATTTGAAGACCTTAACCCATTTTTCCTCCCCGTGGGTTTAAGGAAGGAAGCAAGGGGAAGACTTGGATGACATTTTCTAAGTAAATATTTTCATTATTATCATGTATTCCTATTGGGAAGCCAAGCGCTCCAATAGAAGAACTTATTTAATTAGAATATAAAGTAATTTGGAGCATGTAGGCTCTAAAAACAAATTAGATAATTAAAAGTACTTTATGAGGTCGGCCATTATTTGTAGCACCCCTTATGATATAAAAGGAGGTTGCTTGGCCATTTGATCATTATGTGAATTCTATTATCTCTTGGAAAGATTGCTTGTGAAGCATCTCTCTCCCTCTCCTAAGCATAAAAACCCTTAGAGAGTCTTGTGTGAGGACGAGACCCTTCACCAAATCTAGGAAACACTTCAACTCAAGAGTCTCCACCACCTTGAGGGATTTCTTGACTACTATTATCCTAATTTCAGCCTTAGGCAAGTTGCCCTAAGGAGCTCTTTGGGTCAGATATTGTTTTCTTTTGTTATTGATGCAAAATTGGCTCCCTTCAAAGTAGAGCGACCCATTTGTGGAGTGATTTGGTACATTATTTGGCTGTTCTAAAAAGGGCAACCAACATTGAATGGTGTTTTGAAGTACTCAAGGGTTTTCTTTGTGTTTGGATTACATCAACTCATTGCATATAATTTATAAGGGTGAAATCTGGTTTTACATTGAAATTAGGAGGGTTTTGGCATGCATAATCAGATCTAAAAATGTTTATTTATTTTTGCAACAACTAGGGTTTGAAGGAAATTCATTCCAGCATTCCTAGGCTTCCAAAAATTATAATTCCTTCACCAATTGATTGTTGAGCTTGAATAATAATTTCAGAATATATTTGGAGTGATCTTACATGGTTTTTAGGGCATTTCCAAGAGGGGGAATTGCTTGAAAGGAAGGTTTGGCATGTTTTGGTGGATGTTTGGGCAAGCTGATTTGATATTTGCATTCGTCATATTTTTAAACCCCAAGATCCCAAGTTTTGTGAATTTTGGAGGTGATTTACTATTTTTCCAAGCTTGTTGAAGTTCGTTGGTTAAGGGTTTCCAAAATTAATTATTTCCAAGCTCAATTCTGATTTCTAACAGCTGATTGTGTTTGTTGAGGGTTTCTTAATAATTTTGGCATAAGAATCAAAGTGTGTTAACAAGGTTTAACCCACCTTTGAAGGGTTTAACTTTTCCAAGGAAGTCGCTGCCCTAGGAAGGGCATAATTTGCAGGTTGCAGGGCTGATATCAGTCATCTACAACAGCTTACTAATCTCTTTTTCAAGTTTATATCTCAGCTCTTGGTCATTTCCTGAGTCCCCTAAAAGGGACATTACAAATGTCCTCACCTAGGTACTTTGATCCTCCCTCAACAATTTAAGTGGTATTGTGTTTATGAAATAATGTCCCCTGGGAAGGCTCTAGAAGTCATTGATTGTATTCTTCCTCTATTCAATGTTTAAAATTTAGAAAGATTACTATTTTGATCGTCACCACAACCAATTACGAGCTTGAACATATGGAGGCAAGAGAGGATGGGGCATGGGTGATCATTCTATTGATAGGGAAGAAGATGCAACATCAATGCACCACCCTTGGGCATGAATTTAATCCATACACCATTTCCTATGATGCACTTTTCCTTCTTATCGCTAATGGATCTTCACAATTTTCTCTTTGGCCATGGTTTCCTATTAAGTTTTGATATTAGATTTTGGAGATGATGAGCCATGAGGGCGAAGGAATAGACACACTCAAGTGGGGAGTGCACTCGTAAAACCCGCCACACGAACTGTGATGGGGAGACACAATTGGGGGTAAGAAGATACTCAACAAACCTACTTACAAAAAGATTAGGCCCTCAAAATGGTGGCTTCATTGTCCGTTCTCCACCAGAGGTAATGTCCCCAGCTTGCTCATTTTTCTACCTATTTTGTATTTGGAAGGTTCCACTATTATTTTTTAAACCTAGATCGCAACCTCACTTGGCATAAATTGTGGGTTAAAATCCAAATTTCAGTTTGGAGGATCCCCTAACAAGCAAATCACCGAGGGAGCCAAATAAAAGGGGAGAATATAAATTGGAAGCATCCGCACCCTATAAATGTAAGAGAGGGTCTTTCAATTTTGAGAACAATAACCTCCGTGTATTAGAGTAGAAGGTTTAACATTTATAGTAAGTTGCTATTAGTTATGAATTAACTAATATTCAGTTAGAATAACCTCAACCATTTTGTAACTTTCTCTTGCATAGTAAAATGATGAACACACAATGTATGGGGTGTGTGTTCCGGTTTCTCTTTATTATTTCTCTATTCACATCTTCCAACATTGATGTCTGAGCTTAGAGCACAAACCGAGGATGAACAAAAAGAGAACATGGTTGCATGAGGCTCTATGAGAACTAGGAAAAACCCCAATTTGAAACCAACTTTGATGGATGGGAGCACATCACCAATTCAACAAGAAAATATCAATAGATGGGAACATATCAACAATATTGAATCCAACAGATAAATATCGATGTCAAGACATCACCAATCTAAGATCAAACTAACGTGGATAGGAACAAACATGCTATCCAATTTCTTGAATTGTGAAGAATATCAAACAATTGGTCACATCACAATCAGCAACAAGTGAACAAGAACAAAACATGCTACTCACTTTGCAAGTGTGGCATGGGCCTCCACTTCTTTTTTGTTCTACTACTGCAAGTGTGGCATGGGCCTCCACCTCTCTTCTCGTTCTACTACTACAAGTTCCACTTCTCGTATGTTCTACTACCGAAAGTGTGGCATGGGCCTCCACTTCTCTTATTTATTGCTACTACTAGTGTGGCATGGTACTCCACTTCTTTTTCAAATATGCACCTATGGGTGGTCAGTGCCTCACCAAGAAAGTACACATCAAAATGGTGGGACCGGGTCCTCACCATATCTTCAATGGGTGCTTGACCACCTCACCGAACTTGCTTTTGCAGAGTTTGCAGTGATCGCTGCCACTTGATCACGAATAACCAAATGATCATCACCACACCGGTCACTATTCCACACTTTAGTCTAATTGGAAAATTTGGTTTTGCCACTATAAAGACTCAAAGAACTTCTAATTTAGTGGAAAACTCGAACTTGGGTTAACCTCCTTCCTTTTTTTCCCCATCCTCCTCTATTATTAACTCAAAAAGATATGTCACATTTGTTAGGAAACTTCTCCTCGAAAGGACTAACCCATTTAACCGGATGTCGGGTTTTCCGATAATGCATTCTTAAAAGAGAGATAGCTTGACTTATGAACTCTAGAGCTAATGAACATAAATGCTTTATTAAACTTTTAACTATAGACTCTAGAAAGTGAAGCAATAGACTATAGTTAAAGATGACTATTTATTAACTTATTGACCCACCTATTATAAAAGTTTGACTTTATTACTTTCTAAACAATTCTCCTATACGTATATCTTATCTTCTAAAATATGGTATAACTAAAAACTAATACCTCTTTACTCCTCCCACGATGAACACGAGAAAAGCATATTTCTTCTTTCCTTTTTTTTCCTTTTTTTAAGCCTTTTTTTTCAACTAACCTTTTATGGAAAAGAACAAACTGAGGACCTAATTTTTTTCTAGCATAAATATATATAGAAATTTTATATGACTGAAAACCATATTTATAGTGATATTTCTTGTACGGATGCGAGAAGATTTCAATGCTGCAAATAATCTGCCTTTTCTTGACTCGTGGGCTCTTGCATCTATTTTCTTCTGGTCCGCACCACCATACCTTGGACACCTAATGATAGAATCCTCTATAAACCATCACGTCTATGTGTTAGGTGCTTTGCATAAACACTCCTCTTCATGCTTTATGGCTGCATTTTTGGAAATGGATCAGAATAACATTGATGAATTTATGCATATTCTAGCTTAGGTTCTGTTCTCAAATAGATACAAAAGACCACCCCTCCTCCAATTCAAACATCTAGCTCATATGTGACCCACTTGAGAATTGAAACAATTACAATGAATCTCAGCTAAGACTATGATATGCTCTCATAAATATTCTATTCTTCAACTGTAATATCCCTTTCAAGGGCTGAAACTAAAAAGTAGGGAATTAGCACAAACCCAAATATTATCAAATCTGATTTCTAAACCAGCAAACTGAAAATAAAACCCAGATTTGAACAGCGATCAGATTTTTAGGACAACGTGCAAAAATGAGTACAAAACACTTGAAACTCTTCAAACAACTTTGCCAAAATAGATATATGTATTTTAGGCATCAACCAAACCAATATTCAATACGAAATCTGATCCAAAACACTACTGAAATTAATTAAAAACCAGCAAAGTACAGCTGCAATAAAAATTATGAAATGAGGGTTTAGGAACCCCAAACTCCACAAAGAATTACTGATTCCAGCCTTATAAAATGAAATGAAAGATCAAATTTGTGCCCTAGAAGGCACCAAACAACACTCTAATGCAAGTCGCTCCACAAGGGAGAGGCTCAATAATGCATATAAAAATCTGATTATGACTTCTTTCCTCTCAAATCTGCAATATGCCTTTAAGCCAAACAAGGAAGGAGGGTTTCGTCAACCACAAGAAGGGTTTTCGCCCCACAACCACAAGAAAGGTTTTCGCCGCTCCACAAGGGAGAGGCTCAATAATGCATATAAAAATCTGATTATGACTTCTTTCCTCTCAAATCTGCAATATGCCTTCAAGCCAAACAAGGAGGGTTTCCGTCCCCCAACCAACCACAAGAAGTGTTTTTGTCCCCTAATCAACCACAAGAAGGGTTTCCGTCCTTCTTGGGAGATGCCACACACTTGGATTTTTGCCCAAGAGTGGAAGAACAACGAGCAAATAGCCCACAAGTCCAATTTAGATAAAATTCACAAAGTAGATCATACAAATGATGTCCATGATCTCCTTTTATATCCTTAACTTGGCGCCAAAGGCCAAAAAGGCAAGGCCAACCCCTTATAAAGCTTATTTAACCTTTAAGTTGCTTTTAAAAGCCACCAAACCCAACCGACCTGCTAAAATGAAGAAAACACTAAAAAGAAACAACAAAAATTAGAAAATAAAAGTGCAATGAGAGTTCACTTCCTTTCCTCTAGCTTACTCCACTTCGTTGCCATGGAAAAGGGAATGGCAAGAAGTCCAAAATCATGCTCTCAAGTTGGAAAAAGGGACATTACAATCCTCCCTTCCCAAAATTGTTTGTCCTCAAGCAATTGCAAACTCATATGCCCAAGTATATCAAAGTAAAGGAACATGTTGTAGTGTTCCCATAATCTGGACCTTGTGCCTATTAAATGAAGGAGCTTTGTCCCAAACAAACTCATACCTTTACTTCCCCTTACATCATGGAAGTCTTCATCCTCTTCCACTTCAAAACAACAATGACACCTCTTTTCTTAGCATGCTCAGCTGTATTAAAATTCCTGCAAGTCGTTATAGTTTCCAACATAAAGCAAGAAATGGTTGCATCATCATCCTGAAAAGCTATCATTCTCACTACTAAATGCAAATTAGTTTGGGGAGGGGCTCAAAACAATTCACCATGGTCATAATTCACATGGAACCCTATTCCAAATGAGGCTATCAAATCTGATTTATTCCCTCCCTTCAACTGGAATCTTCCTTCCTCATTATTCCATGATGGAATGCTCTCAAAAAATGAAAATACATTGTTGTTCATGGCTGCTAATGGCAGCTCCCAATCTGATTTTTGCAAACTCAGCCCTATAATCATGACATTAACTCCCAAACTGAAATCTGATGGAAAAAGGAAATTTGTGAGTAAAGTAGGGGCTGAAAATTGACTTACATAGGCTGAAAATTTAAGAACAGCAGGTCTACAATTGAAATTAGCCTTCCCTTGCTTATCATTCCTTCCTTTTCCTTCCCGGATTTCAAGAATTTTGATTTCTTCATTTTGCAAATGGAATCCCAGCTCCTCCTTGTGAACTTTGAGGTTGATTTCCCTTAAATTAGGAGCTCTTGACCCCCACAAACTGTAGACACCCCAAAATTACACTTTTGTTTCCAAGTGTTATCCTAGTACACCCTATTATTCACCCATTTGTGATTAATTGATTAAATTAATTAATTAATACATTGTACCCTTTCGATTAATTAAATTAATCTCATGTATCCTTAGTACCCCTTTGTCTCATGGAAGTCTAGCTAAGTTAATTATTATTTATTAATTAAATAATTAATTAATTAAGTGTGTGCACATCCTAGTCAACTGCCACTTGATCAACATCCACTTAGACTCCACTTGGACTCCCTATCCTTATCCTAGTTAACTACACTTCTAGAATCCTAGAAAGGTGGGGCCATTAAATGCACGTACAACCACCTTTCCGGATGCAACTTTTTGCAATTAATTCATTTAGGCCCACACTATTGAAGCCACAATGCTATTTTTAGCATATGCATTTACCCATATGTTACCAATTTCAACTACTTTTATCTCCATAAATTGCATCTCACCTTGCTTACAAATCCTCTTGAATTTGAAGTTCTGATTCATACTGTGTTGGTAGCATTTGCATTCAAAGTTTGGAGAGTACTCAAGAGCACCCACATTCATCTCTAACATTCATTTGCAAGGTTTCACAGGAGACCCTTATTGAGGTTTGCATTGGAAGGTTACTGGAAGGTTTGCAAATTATTTGTTTGTCTTTCATTACTGTGATTTTTCATAGCTTACACAAACAATGTGTGACTCATTATGAATTTAGAACAAATAAGTCAATGCAAAACTCATACCTTTTCATGGGGACAACGGGCTGTGGTATCTTCCTTGTGTAAAGAGGATATGTTTCATAAGTTTTGGTGATCATGAGGCCCTTGAAACCAGCCTTGCTTGGCCCCATCCTTCTTGCCAATTCTTTTTGATAATTTGATGCATACTGCTGCCCATTCCTTCTAACTCTTCCATTTTTATAGAACCAAGGGTTAACCACATATGAAACAAAAAATTAGAACCATCATTATGACCCAAACACCTCATGATAGAGTTCCCTTCCATAATGATTTTAAAATCAGATATTCCTCCTTTTGAAGGACTCATCATAGCACCTATATGCCACTTGCGTAAAACACCTTAGAAATTGAGCCCAAGTGTCTATATGTTCTTTACTACAAAAAGTACTTCTTACCTCCTCACCCCATGAAGTATGATGTGCACAAAGGTATTCAATCAGCGGTGACAAAGGAGGATACAACATACATGAGACATGAGTACTCCTAACCATCTGTCCATGGTAGAAAATATGAAATGATATATTGGCAAAAACTGAAATATCTTCATACCGTGGGCTGCCCATAACATTCTTAGGACTCAGAATTTCTGAGTTTAAATCAACACTCTTTCTTGGCATGATTTCCTTGCCGGATGGGGTCTTTTCTTTCTTGCATTTGTTCCCAAGTTGTTGGTGCTTGTCTTGGGTAACCTTTGGCTTCTTGTTAAGGATGAGTATTCCCTCAAATGACCTCCCTTTGACTGCTGTTAGGAATAGACCAGCCACCTCATCAAGAGCCTTATGGAGAGATTTCTCCAATCTTCTTGACCATATAAGACTTGTTGAGATATCATCAACACAACCCCAAATTATTCTTCCAAACATAAGTATATCAAGCAGATTGCCAACCAAACTAAAAGAGGAAATAGTTACCTTTGCATGCATACCGTGGGCCTTGGAAAGAGGGTTACCTTTTGTCACTTCAATCTTAGTCCTTGTGCCTAAAGCGACATTTGTCTTGATGCATGCATAACTTGGGGCTTCCGGAAAGGGTGTAAGTACCCCTTACTACTCAAGGTGCTCCTCATTTTGCCCACATTTGTATCAAACTGATTATGATGATCAACTCCATGTGATGGTGAACTAAGGAGCAATAAATCTGAAATATATTTGTTCCTTGGGCTTTCAACAAGATTTTCATCCCCTTTTTCCTTTGCCTCTTCGATACTTGGAGCTTTCTCCCTTTGCACAACCACATACCTTGTTCACATGTGCTTGGAATGTCCTTGTGGCTCTTACCCAAGTCTAATTCTTCATCTTTTGGCTCTTTATTGTCTGCTGTCATAAACAGACCAGCAAGCTTCTATTATCATGTATCCTTGGGAAATGGGTTCCACCCATCCCTCTCGCCCTTCTTGCTCACAACCCTTCTTTTCCACCCTAGATTCATCACATGCTGAAATGCTATCAGTATTAATCAAACAATGATCAATAATTACCTCATAATGATGACCATTTGGAACAAAAATGGGAGTAAGGGTGAATCTTCATTCCTCATGGCTCCCTTTCTTCCAAGGTGCAGATCTTGAGTTGCATGCTCACTGTGCTCCTTCTCCTTCCTTGGCTCATGCTTCACTATGTCATCAAACCCTCGTGTCACTAAGGTGTTGTTAGGAAAACCAGCCAAGAGATCAACCGTGGCAAGAGGATTGGGGAGTTCTAATTCTCCCAAGGGCTGCTCCCTCTCCATAACCAGCTGCGGCAATATACCTTCCTCTTTCTTAACCTTAGGGGAATGATCATGCCCCTCCTCTCCTAGTGAACTTGGAAATTTGGTTTCCTCTTCAACCAGCTTCGTAGTTTCTCCTTGCTTTGCCCACAAGATGGGGCTCTTTTCCTCTAGGGTTGGGATGTTCTTTTCCCATGACCCTTGTGCATGGCTCGAGGCTTGGACCAAGTTCCAATGCCCACTCTATCTTTCTCCATCCTACAAACTCGGAAAATGATAGGGCATCACGAATATCCTCCGAAGGGTTTGATACTCCTCAAAGCTAGTTGCCACCTTGTTGACCTTTGAAACCCTAGGCTCTTCCTTGAATGTCCTTCCTCTTTGTAGGTTTTGCATGGTGGAAGCAAGAGAGTCCAAGGTATCCGCTAGTCTTTCTTGCACCTTCATCAATTTGTCCATGATTTCTTCCCACAAGAAACCCTCAAGCCTGTGAAGATCTGAGCTCTGATACCACTGTAATATCCCTTTCAAGGGCTGAAACTGAAAAGTAGGAATTAGTGCAAACCCCAAATATTGTCAAATCTGAATTTCAAACCAGCAAACTGAAAAAAAAAACCCAAATTTGAATAACAATCATCAGATTTTTAGGACAAAACACAAAAATGATAAAAACACTTAAAACTCTTCAAACAACTTTGCCAAAATAGAATATATGTATTTTAGGCATCAACCAAACCAATATTCAATATGAAATATGATCCAAAACACTGCTGGAAATTAATTAAAAACCAACGAAGTACAACTGCAATAAAATTATGAAATGAGGGTTTAGGAACCCCAAACTCCACAAAGAATTATTGATTCCAGCCTTATAAATAGTGACAAATTTGAATATGAAATGAAAGATCAGATTCGTGCCCTAGAAGGCACCAAACAACACTCTAATGCAAGTCACTCCACAAGGGAGAGGCTCAATAATGCATATAAAAATTTGATTATGACTTCTTTCCTCTCAAATCTGCAATATGCCTTCAAGCCAAACAAGGAAGGAGGTTTTCGTCCCCAACCAACCACAAGAAGGGTTTCCGTCCTTCTTGGAAGATGCCACACACTTGGATTTTTTCCACTAGAGTGGAAAAACAATGAGCAAACAACCCACAAGTCCAATTTAGATAAAATTTGCCAAAGTAGATGATGCAAATGATGTCCATGATCTCCTTTTATATCTTTATCTTGGCGCCAAAGGCCAAAAAGGCAAGGCCGACCCCTTATAAAGCTTATTTAACCTTTTAAGTTGCTTTTAAAAGCCACCAAACCCAACTGACCTACTAAAATGAAGAAAACACTAAAAAGAAACATTAAAAATTAGAAAATAAAAGTGCAATGAGAGTTCACTTCCTTTTCCTGCTCACTCCACTTCGTTGCCATGGAAAAGGGAATGGCAAGAAGTCCAAAATCATGCTCTATCAACTTGGTTTGGGGTTTGTTCCATCATATTTTGAGGGTATTGATCATAGTTCAAAAAATCGTAAATCGGGATTAATCGGCAGCCAAATTTTGAATCGAAAATCGGAAATCGGCGAAAAATCGGCAAAAAATCGGCATTAATCGGCAACTTTATCGCTACTTTTAAAAACATTTAAATTCATAAAATATACTTAAATTAAATGTAAAAACAATGTTAAATGATGCGAGAAGTGACTCTATAGAAGTGACTTTACATATTGTATTACTATTATGTAATATAATAATTAATTATTAAACTTATAAATATAGTTATGTAATATATTATATAATTATTAAACTTATAGTTATAAATTTATTAAATTATTAACTATTATTATAATTAAGTTATTAACTATTATGTAATACGTATTTAAAAAAACCCTATTATTAACTATTATTAACTATAATATATAAATACGTATTAACTATATTACATATAATATGTATATGTAATATATTATATAATTATTATGTAATACTGTAGTATTAAGTTATTAACTATTATGTAATACGTATTTTAAAAAAAGGAAAAAAATTACTGTGTAACTGTAGTATTGCGGATTACCTGTTAGCGGCCACGAGCTCTGAAAATAGGGCTGGAAAGACTCAAAACCACCTTCGCTGAACTCGAAACCACTTTGGTAGAATTCGAAACCACCTAGAATGCCCACGCAATCACGTCGAAGGCCACGATTCCAGGTTGAATGCATAAAAACGAATCGATTTGGTTTATTTTCGTGTTATACCCTAGGCCGCGATTTTCGCCGATTTTCAACGATTTTTGCAGGTTATTTGATCAAGATTTATCGGATTACAAAAATCGCGATTTTTCAGAAGTTTAATCGTTTTGATGGAGGAACACGATTTAT
This sequence comes from Taxus wallichiana var. yunnanensis, assembly GCA_018340775.1. Taxonomy (NCBI): domain Eukaryota; kingdom Viridiplantae; phylum Streptophyta; class Pinopsida; order Cupressales; family Taxaceae; genus Taxus; species Taxus wallichiana. Next base: position 142,596,052 of record CM031233.1, read on the forward strand.
TGCGATTTATCGCCGATAAATCGCGATTTTTGAATCAGAGGTATTCATAATAGATCTGTATGTTGTTGCAATTAATTAATTATTTCTGAGCAAGGGTTGATTGTTTGAGGGTTTTGGAAGGATTTTATGGGATGGAAATTATTTAAATATTTTATTCTAACCCTAGGGACTTGGAGGCAGATTTCAGGGGCAAATTTGAGTGGGTTTCAATATTCAAAAAATTTAGATTGTTGATTGATTTGAAAGCTCGTGATTTCTACTTTATTGTGCAATTCATTTCATGTCAAAACTCCAAGTATGTTGTGAGATTAATTTTTGAAGTTTCAGTTGTTCTAGGTACAATTGTATTTATTATCTACTAATATAAAAAATCAGATTTGAAAAGAGTTCGAATGGGATCAATTTAACAGGGGTTTTGATTGTAGAAATTAGGAGGAATAAGGAGAAATTACCTTCATAATTTTTGGAATTGATTGGATGCCCTAAATGTGCTGGACGACCTACTTTTTAGGGAAAAGTTAGGGTTTAATGTTGGTTGTGCAAAAACTGATTTTGGGATATTATTCTTCATATTTTTGTGGCCCAAGATCCAAAATTTCAGCCCATTTGGACTTCTCTAGCCAAAGTTATGAATTTTTAAAATTGCAGTAGTTGGGATTTGAATGTTAATTACTTTTCAGTTGTGTGTGATCAAATTTATGTTGATTCCTAACTTGTCCTAAAAGGGGACATTACAGTGGTATCAAAGCTACTTTCCTCTACTCCTTGTGGGTGTTGTTTGCAAAGATTGAATCATGGAGCTTGCTAGTGACAGAGGTTTGAGGACCAAGCTCTATAGGCTTGGGAGATGGCTCTTGAGACTCCTTCACTTGAGAAGAGTGTATTGCTCAACACTCTTGAAGAGGTGGTAAGTTGTTTATGTTTGGTAGAGCAATCGGATTATGGTTCTATGTTTTCAGTTTTAGACCCTTGGTGTCACATTTGGCTAGATTCGATTTATTGAGGCATGAGGAGGTGGATGTGAGACTCTTGGTCATCACATGCATTAGTGAGATCACATGGATATCAGCCCCAAGCTTGCCATATGATGACATCACTATGGAGGAGATCTATGAGCTCATGATTGGAAGCTTTCAAAAGCTTTGGGACACCACCAACCCTCACTTTGGCAAGAGGGTTAAGATTTTGGAGAACATGGCTAAGGTAAGGTCTTGCATTCCAATGTTAGATCTTGATTGTGATGATCTCATTTCACATATGTTTGAAGTCTTCTTTGATGTTCTACATGAGAATCATTCACATGAAATAATGGATGCTATGCAAACTATAATGTCCCTAATGTTGAATGAGTATGAGGAACCTCCACAATCTTTGCTATCCATACTTGTGGAAGGATTGGGACAAGAGAAGTCATGCATTGCTCACTCCTTAGCAAGAAGAATTGTGAATCAATGTTCAAGCAAAGTGAAGACATGCATCCAAGGTATGGGTCCTTTTGTTTTTTATGATAAATTTTTGGCATCTAATGATTGCATGGGTTTGAGTGGGTGCAAGGAGAAATCAGATTTGGTTGATGGGCATGAAGAGGATATTAGTGTCAAGCATATGCATGATCAAGGAGAAATGATGGCAAGGGAACATGTGATGGAAAAATCAGATTTGAGGGGAGTTGTTCAACCCCACCACGAGCCATTTGAAGGGCAAGGAGAAGGCATGGTCAATGACCTCACCATAGAAGGGTATACTCATTCATATAATACATCATTTGTGTCTACTTCTATGTGGCAAAAAGAAGAAATCTTGAAGCATTCATTGTATGGTAATAATCTTTTGATGTTTGACAAATTATTAGTGCCTACTAATTGCATCAAGTTGAACATGAGTGCAAAAGGAGCAGGTTTTCAAGAGGACTATGAAGATGGGCTTGTGAAGAGGTATGCTTATGAAGGAAGGACACCATGGGATGCTTATGGTAATTTTCAGTTCGCTGTAATTTTTCGAACAGCAGGCCCTAATGGGCAAATGGATGAGGTTTGTCACCCAAGCATGAGTCTTATGAATGTCCCAAGTCATTACCCACCAAGTATGAATGCTTGTGAGGAGAAAAAAGGCTTTGGATGAAGAAAATGGTGAAGAAAAGAGTGTTGTTCCAAACTCAGAAATTCTGAGTTTTGTAGATGTTGGGAGCAGCCCAAGGTATGATTTTTCATATTTTATTTCTCCTTCCATATTGAGTTTTGATGGGTATGATTTTGAGCATGATAGGGAGATGGATATGATGTGCAACATGGGGTATAATGGTCACATTCTTGCTTTTGCTTAACATTTGGGTGCATGATGGAAAAGGAGAAAGAGTGATTATCACTCTTCCCAATGATGGAAGCCATAACAATAAGCTTGTTGGTCCATATGAGAAATTCATCATTAGAAGGCACAAAGGTATGATGGCTTCATGTGTTTTCTCCCTCTCATAAGGGAAAGTCATTGGCACAAAGTAAGGTACAAGGTTCCTTGGCTTCTCTATGATGATATTCATAAATGCATGCATTATATTTCAACTTTCTCCTTTCTTTGTGAGCATAGAAGAAGAGAAAATTTGTGGTGTCATCTTGCACATGTTGCTTCATGTGATAAGGGGATAAAAGGATTTGAGTTTTACAAGCTTTATTTGGATACATGGATATCATCTCCTTTCTTTTTCAAATAATGTTAACTCCTATCTCCTTGGAAGCCTTGAAGAAGGATGGATCACATGGACTACACCTTGCATGGTAAGAAGTCCATTTTCAGATTTTGAACAACAATTATGTCTTCCACTTGGATGTTTGATTGATGTGCTTCCAAAGGTAAAATCAACAAAGGATATGTGTTGGGAATGTTTGGTTGTTGTTGCTTGCATTTGGGCTTCAATGGAAGGTTTGGAAAAATGAAGGAACATGGTATGAACTCTTCTCAAGGCATTTCATTTTCAGTCTGTGCATATGGATAATTTTCAGTTTGTTATGGTTGAGGATGAAATTTCAGTTACATGGGAGCCATTTTTATTCACTAGATTGATGTTCTTTCATGTTGGGGAAAATATTTTGAAATGTGCTAGTTGTTGCCCCATCATTTTTATGATTGACATCACTATGACCAGCCTCCCTATCACTTCTATAATTCAGATTTTTGCCATGCATTTGATGATATGGTTGTTGGTGCTTGATTTTGGCTCATGGGTGAATACTTGGGGATGGAAACCGCCATCCTAATTCTGATTTTTGAAGGGAGAATGCATGATTACAGCAGTGTTTGGAGCCACATAATAGATTTTGGGGACAACCCATGCATGAGGAAGATTTGGGAGCCCTCCATGCCTTGGAGACACGAAGAAGAAACAGAAAAGTGTTTCTCAACACTTGTTTTTCTAATGAGTTTGCTTCATGTGCAGGATTGAAGATATGTGATGGAGGTATACTTGTCCTATTCACTTCATGAGGGCATTTTTGAGTGGGCAAGAGCTCATCCCTCATCCCTTTGATGACTCCCTATGCCATGTTGAGGACACCATCTCTTGGAGCACATGTTACGAAGCTGATGACCCATCTTTTTGGGTTGACATGAGGGAAAGAAACTTGTTCTTTCCAACACTTCGCCACTTGACAGGCACCGGATCGAGGCTTTGGATGCACCACCCCACATCTTCTCTTTGGGGCATGATGCATGGATCTATGAGCTTGCTTATTGCTTGAGGGCAAGCAATTTTCGAGAGGAAGAGGACTATAATGTCCCCTTTTCCGAGACATTACTAATATATGGGTTCATCTCTTTTATTTGCATTGTAACCCCTTGGCATGCCTAGCACTACAAGTGGGAGTCTCTAGTTAGTTAAAGATGTGCACATAGGTTAGTTACTTTTATTTATTTAATTAAAAATAAATAAAGTGCACATTAAGTGAGTCATTTAATATTTTAATTGAGTTTATGTTTTCCCTCCAAAAGGGAAAAGGTGGGTCATTGGATATTGCACCCCTTAGTTCTATAAAAGGAGGTCGCATTTCCTCTAGTGGGTTATGTTGATTGATCATTTTGATATCTCTCCATGCTTGGAGAAATGGGATGTATGCCCTAGTTCTTGCATTGTGCTCTCTCTCATTTGGATCCATTATTGAAGAATATTGAAGACTCCATTGTACTCTCAATTGTGTTGAGTGAATTTATGCAATATTTCCTCCATTCTAGCATTGGCGACTTGCTCTAGGGTGTGGCACAATTATTTGAAGCATAAATCTGCATGTGGGTGAATGTTTTGAGGTACTATTGTGTTCTTATTCACTGCTGCAATTTATTAAGGGAAAATCGACTTGGTTTGGGGTGTGTTCCATCATATTTTGAGGGTATTGATGATAGATTTGTATGCTGCTGCAATTAATTAATTATTTCTGAGCAAGGGTTGATTGTTTGAGGGTTTTGGAAGGGTTTTGTGAGCTGGAAATTATTTAAATATTTTATTCTAACCCTAGCGACTTGGAGGCAGATTTCAAGGGCAGATTTGAGTGGGTTTTAGTGTTCAAAAAATTCAGTTTGTTAATTCATTTGAAAGCTCATGATTTCTACTTTATTGTGCAATTGTTTCATGCCAAAAATCCAAGTATGTTGTGAGATATTAATTTTTGAAGTTTCAGTTGTTTTGGGTACAATTTTATTTATTATCTGCTAAATATAAAAATCAGATCTGAAAAGGGTTCGAATGAGATCAGTTTAACAAGGATTTTGATTGTAGAAATTAGGAGGAATAAGGAGAAATTAACTTCATAATTTTTGGAGTTGATTGATGCCCTAAATGTGCTAGGCGACCTACTTTTTAGGGAAAAATTAGGGTTTTATGTTGGTTGTGCAAAAACTGATTTTGGGATATTATTCTTCATATTTTTGTGGCCCAAGATCCAAAATTTCAGCCCATTTGGACTTCTCTAGCCAAAGTTATGAATTTTTGAAAATTGCAGCAGTTGGGGTTTGAATGTTAATTATTTTTCAGTTGTGTGTGATCAGATTTATGTTGATTCCTAACTTGTCCTAAAAGGGGACATTACATGTTGATGCGCTCTAGTTGAGTAGTAATATATACTAGGAGCCTGCCTAAAAAGAAATGCACGTCATCTCCTTCCTTACAAGACAAGCCATTTCTTGTCAAGAAGAAATTGTGGACAACAAGTCCAGATGTTAGACCAAAGTAAAGAGATTCCAATGTCATAGCACACTAAACAAGAAGTTTGAATGACTTATAATGTTTGGTATCGCTGCACTCAGTTCTAATACACTCCTCCCCTACCATCAGTATTTGATCAGATTTATAGCATCTAGAAATACAACACCAAAAGCAGAACTATCGCTAACTTTGTTGGAGTGCCTATTCTTGCAAAACAGCAGTTATAATTTATCATCATGCAATCAAACCAGAAAGCAGAAAGGTAACATTTATTACTGGGCCTCTTCTCAGCGAATAAAGAAGTGCCTCTTATGCCAGGTGCCACTCTTCCTCTATCAAACTAATAGAACTTTCTACAGCCCAATCTCTCTGATTGATTCCTATGCTCTGACTGGATTAAACTGCTCCTAATTCCTTCCTTCGCAGGCTTCTCATCCCTCATCCTGCTTTAATATCAAATTGAAATCATCAATAAACCTGTATCAGGATATTGTATTCATCCAAAAAAGAAGAAATTATATGAGGGTAATGTTTGCTGACATAAAACAAACATCCTATTATCACTCAGCCTCTATTCTATTCTATATATCTGTTACAACAATCACCCAACAACTTCCTAATATACACTAACCCCTACTCTAGTGGTTAGTTGTTATCACAACTTGCGTACACACTCACTCACACCTAAATAACAATATTACTATATTGTACTAAGTAGTATATCTCTACCAGATGCTGATTCTTTGTTTCTTATGGCATAAGCTCAGATCTCATTTTTCCCAGCTTTTATAGGGAAAGGCATTCCTCGTAATCATGTTAAGCTGATGTAACTCTTTTGTTTTTTCAAATGTAATATAAGATATATTTCTTTCAAAAACAAATTCATAAGATCTGCCAAATATAAACATGAAAAAGGAAGAGTATTTTACTTGAAAAATATTGTGTAAATGATGAAATTGCAAATACGAAAGCAAGTTGTATTAAATTCAAAATCAAATTTTGGAATAGGAATCTAAATACCAACCATGCTGTGCTAGTGATTCGAACATAATCCATGGGCGATATTTGACCAGAGTTCTATTTCAGAAGAAGTATTAAATGTTAAGATTTTATGATCTAGATACTGGAAAAGACATGAGACAACAAATTATAATGAAATCTCTTATAATAATTATGTAAAATTTTGCATGTTGCCACTTACCACCATAACATCCCAAACTAAGTGCATCCTTTCTTCAATTCCTGAAAAAATTAACAAGAAATGCTAAACACTAGCTAAGAATACAAAACTCAATTGAAATTAGTATGTAAAGCCACGAAAAATTGTACCATTTACACCATTTGGAATCTTTCAAAGTCATTCAGCCCAGCTTGTTTTTGTGTTGAGTTGAAAGGGCAATGATCTGTTCCTACCAGCTGCATGCAGTCAGCAAAAAAATGAATGATAATGTTATCTGATATTTAACAAGCACAGAATTTTCATTACTGTCTCCAAGTGATAAACAAATCCGACTTCAATGTAGGTTCAATTTAACTATTGCATGAGAAGTACTAGTGGAACGGTGGTGCACTAGATTATGCCCTCTGCTGCTAAGGAAAGGTAATAAAGAATATGAATCATGGGACTATGTTCAACCCCCAAATGCATGATATCCCAGACTCTTAAGTTCATTTATTTTCAATGGTTTTGAGAACCTTTTCAAAACTTACTTGCTCTAGATAACTAGCATAGAAACTCTTTAAATTAGCTTTATCTTTTCTATAAATTTACTATTGATGATTGTATGGTTAAATTCTTGTGTAATATTCATAGAATAATGCCTCTTTTTGTAGGAAAGCTGCTCCATTTCTGATCCTCACTGATACATAGTTAATCTGCTTAAGCAATGGGGTTTCTATTTTCATATATTTCTATTTCATTCTCTCCAATTTCACACTTGTAATGAACCTTGAGCTGAATGTTTTTGCAATTGACCCATTTTTTGAAGGTTACCTCATATCGTAATAGGGCGTGAATCCCTCTTTATAGATGTGCTTATGTCGTGTACTCATTTAATGCCATTTTGCTGACCCATTATAATGTCCCCTTTTCCAAGCTAGTCACTATGGAAGACCTTATGCCCGTTCCTCCTCATGTGGGCATTAAGGAAGGAGCAACGGAGGGGACCTAATCATGGCATTGGAACGGTTCGACTAGGGAAAGAAGACTTAGCAAGGAGAATTTCTATTTCTTCATTATGAGGTCGGTCTTTTTAAGTGAAGATTAAAAAGTGCATTAGGAGGTCGGCCATGAAGTTGGGGCTTCTAATTCATCATTGGCACCAAAGGAGGGGTACTTAAGGAAGTTCGAATAGAGAGGAGCATCATCTTTCATCTATTTTGACATTTACTTGGAGTTGGAGCTAGTGTAGCTACTCTTCTTGCCATTGAAGGACGAAAACCCTTCCTTGGTCACCTATTGAGGACGAAACCCTTCAATAGGATCACACTTGGGGACGGAAACCCTCATTTGTGCATTGGTGGCTTCATACAGAGGTCACAAGTGAGTTTTAAGGAGGATTTCATATTTATTTCTTCCTTCTAACCCTAGGCGACTTGCTTGGGTGAAGGGTTTGATATCATCTAGGGCACTTTTGGACAATTTGAGTTGATATTATTGTTCATATTTTATAAGGTTGGACTCTATAGTTTGGTGATTTTTGGAGAGGGTCATAATTTAATGTCCCTTTTTGGGGGACCTGAAAATGGCTAGGGCTGAATGAGAAATAACTGAAATTAATTTTTAGATGGTCAGTAATATCATCTAGGGCACTTTTGGACAATTTGAGTTGATATTATTGTTCATATTTTATAAGGTTGGACTCTATAGTTTGGTGATTTTGGAGAGGGTCATAATTTAATGTCCTTTTTGAGGGTAATTTAATGTCCTTTTTGGGGACTTCTGGAAAATAGCTAGGGCTGAATGAGAGATGACTGAAATTAATTTTTAGATGGTTGTAATCAGACTTCCGAGGGCTGGATATGACTGAAAATGCACACTGAAACCTGCAATTTTTCCCTTCCTAGGGCAGCAACCTGTTTTGAGAACTCCCACTCACTTTTGGATGCCCTAAACTCACTGAAAATGTGCCCAATCAAGCTCAAAAAATTTTATTAATTACCAGCAATCAAAATATGAAGGAAAATTGATTTTTAGTGCCCCATAAATGAAGATATGAATTTTCTATAAACCCTTTGTCTGCAGAATTTATACATTACTTCAAAAATTCATAACTTTACCTAGGAAGCTCCAAAATTCACGAAACTTGGGATCTTGGGGTTTAAAAATATGAAGAATGCAAATATCAAATCGCTTAGCCCAAACATCCACCCAAACATGCCAAACCTGACTTACAAGCAATTCGCCCTCTTGGAAATAATGAATTAGTGGCTCAAACATGCAAGGAAATGATTGCTTTCACCTTTAAAAATTAGTACAAGTCCATCCATGCAAGAATCATACCATACATCCATCAAAACACATGCAAAATGTTCATGATGCAAGTCGCCTAGGGCTAGATAGAAAGATATCAGCTCCAAATACCTTGAGATATTCAATAGTTCCAAATATCCTTGCTTGAGGGTTTTTGTCCCCAAGACAAATTCCAGTATCAAAGGTTTCTCGTCCTTAAAGTGGTCTCAAACAAGGGTTTTCGTCCTTGATGAGAAATGCTAGGTAGCCGCGTGCGTGGTACGGTGCGGAGTACGGGCACGCACGGGATCCAGATGCGGCTGTACGGCAATTTTTTTGGGGGCCTGTGCACGGCGATACATATACATATAAAATATTAAAAATATTTTGAAAAGTAACAAGATAAGCAAAATTCCAGCCTTACACATGCATAGATTAAACAAATTTGAAATATACATAGGTGAAATAGCGACAAAAGTTAAAACATATTGATAATTCATTGTTCGAACTTATAAGACATTGTTCAAATCAAAATGTTACAATGTATTATGTAACATTGTAAACACAAAAATGAAGATACATCAACATTCTAATTAGTAATAGTCTAATGGCTCTGCATCTTCTCCAATGTCTTCAACGAGAGCATCACTACCATCACGTGGTTCATTAGAACCACAAGCATCAAGAGTACAACTAGAACTATCAACAATGCCGCTCCCGCTAGCCCCACTTTGCAGCTCACGCAAAGTACTATCTAGGTCCGGGTCTAGCAATGAAAGTTGGGCAATGGGAACATCCAAGTTTGGAGTCTCTGGGTCTATATCCCAACACTTTGTTGGCCCTTTCCTGTACTCATCCTTCTTATGTGATAGAAGGCGCAGGTTAGAATGCACAAAGACCAAATCCTCCGCCTTTTTTGCTCCCAACTTGTTGCGGTTAACCGAGTGGATAAATGAATATGTACCCCAATTCCTCTCAGCTGAAGAAGAACTCGCAACCTATTGAGGCAAGCCGCAAAGTCAATGCAAAATTAAAATTTTAAATTTATAAAAGTAAAAAAGAAAGAGTTAAGAAATTAAAAAAATTAAAATCTTACTTGTGATAAAACTTTTATTGCAAGTGGCATGAGGTAGGTGTATGCTTGTCCATGGAGGTACCACTACGAATAAACATCCATCTTGTATTTGTCACGAAAAGCGCTAATGGAGTGATCCTGGAGGATATGAAATTCACAAACTCACCTCTAACCATGTCTTCTACTTCTGGATCTGGGAAGATTCTAGCAAATGCCGCCTTATACCCCTCACTAACTTCAACATCCCTATATGGTGGGACCCTCCTAGGCAAAGAAAGGATCTCTGCACTATAGTGTTTTGGAGTCGAGGCAAAAGAAAGAAGATGCAATGGAGTAGTCATTTTGAGATGTGACTGCACTTCTTTGAAGGTCTTTGTAGGATCTTGCTCTTTGGCATTTATGATGGTCTTAATTGACTCAATCATTGAGTCAATTCCATCATAAATCTCACCCATGCATGGATGATCCATATCAACAAATCTCAACATACTCACGATGGGCTCAATAAAACTAAGCAAGTAATCCACACGATCCCACCATGCTTCATCTAGGATCAACAATTTCACATTTCTAGCCCTTTCACTATTTGCTTGCCTCCATATACTCCAAAGGTCACTAATAACCATGCCACTCAATGCCTCTCACACCTTCACAAGCCGTCTCAAGACAAGCGTGTGCGAGGCAAATCAAGTCTCAACAACCTAATAAGAAATCAAAAGAAATAAGATTAAAACAAGTAAATTTAAAACATTTGAAATTCTACAAATTACAAACTTACAAAATTAATTTAATGAATTTTAAAAACTAATAATTATTTTTAAAAATTAAAAAGAATGTTACGGGCTAGTAATAGCTGCAATGTCGAGAATTTACGAAAGATGGCTTGGGACATGTGGTAGTTGTTGACGATCATTTGAATCTCACTTGCCTCCTCATATACTTGTTTGATCCAAGTAATTTTTGTGCCCAATTTTTGTAACATTAAGTTGAGGGAATGAACTGCACAAAGTGTCCAAAATATGTGTCCATACCGTGCCTCAACCAACAACCCTGTAGCTCTACAATTTTTTGCATTGTCCGTTACAACTTGGACAACATTTTGAGGCCCCACCGCCTCAATAGATTCTATGAGGATGTTGGCAATGAATTGGGCATCCTTCATTTGCCCCTCACAATCAATAGCCCTGAGAAACATTGCCCCTTTAGGACACCAACAACCACATTGATCAATGGCCTATTTGTTATATCTTTCCATCCATCAGAAATGATGGACACTCTATTTCGAGCCATTGATTCTTGATGGGTAACAATGAGTCTTCAACTTTTTTCTTTCTTTTGACAATAAGGTGGTGCGCACCTTTTCATGCCCTGGGCTAATGTAGCCTTTAGGGGCTTCATTAATACATCTCACCATATCTTGTCAGTATGGTGATCTAACAACATTAAATGGGACACCACATGCATAAATAAAGCGTCCAACACTTTGGTTAGCTATGTCCCTGCTTTCATTTTGGAATGCCCTTTCCAATGGGCCTACACTTTTGTTCTTTTGTGAGAAAGAGGTGAATCCTCTTCCCCTCCAGTTGCAATAGGTGTAGACAAAAATGGGTGATCTGGGGCCACAACATCAATGAAGGAGAAACATGTGGCTTGCTAATGTTATGTGATCTTCCTTTTCTTGCCATAGGATGATTGGATTTTAATGCAATTGTTGCATCTACTTCCTCCTGCTCTTTGATGTATGCAAGGGTCTTTGCATGTGGCAACCCCTTTCCATCCAACCCTCCACATGTTCTAATTCCGTGGCCAATAGCCCCACACAAATGGGCTTTCACCCGACTGTAGGAGCTCTTAAATTACATATAACATTGTGAGCAAACCCAAATAAACCCCCCTCCACCTAGTAAGTGTTCTAGTTGTTTGACATGGCTCCAAAGGGGGGAGGATGGATCACTTTTGTTAAGGACACCTTTACTACCTTGACCCACAGAACTAGAACTCACATCCATTTTAAGTTTTTAATTGCACAATGCATTTTTAAAAACAAAAACAAATTTAGTCTTAAGAAAATGTTGAAACTTAAAAAATAAAATTTTAGTGAAATCAAATGTAGAAAAATGAAGCTTAAAACAATAACAAAAAAAAAAAAAAAAAAAAAACAACTAAAAAATAATAAAATATTAAATACAAACTAAAACACTTTAAAAAAATCACAAAATACTTACCTCAATACACCCAACACCAATAATGCAAACTCCTTGGCACTTATTGCAAGCTCCTTCAACTATATGGCACTTGAAATCAACCCTAAGCAATTGAAAATAGTGGAAAAATTGAAGGTGAGAGTCAAGTATGCAAATAAGAGGCAAGAATGCAAATGTGAGGTAAATGACTTGTTGTTATAGAGTTTGGGGGCACAAATTAGGGTTTAAAAGAATAATTTATTGTTTAAAAAGTCGGTTTGACTTTTTTTTGACCAAAAACAAAAACAAAATTTAAAAAACCATGAAAACTTGGCGAGTGCAGGCTTGAGTGCAGGCGGGTTCTTCCTGCAGGCCCGGCACGCCCACGCACGACTGGGCCGCACTCAAGCCTGGCCCGCAGAAGAACCCTACCCATACCCCCTACGACCAAACCCGTGACCCCGTGCACCGGAATGTACCGAACCGGTACCTGTTGTCCCTAGGGCACGTACCGGCTACCTAGGAGAAATGAAAGGTAAAACCTTTACCCGTAAGAAATAATAAGATCCAACATACCACATAATGGCCAATGCATCCTCCTTTTATACATAAGGGGAGCTACATCATAACTTATGGCCAACCTTATAATAAGATGTGGAATTGCCTAATTTGTCTTTAGAGCCTACATACTCAAAATAGTCTATATTCTAATTAAATAAGTTCTTCTACTAAAGTGCTTGGCTTCCCATAGGAATACATGATAATAATGAAAATATCTGCTTAGAAAATGTCATCCAAGTCTTCCCCTCACTTCCTTCCTTAAACCCACGGGAGGGCAATGGGTTAAAATCTTCGAATCCGCTAGTCTCCCAAAAAGGGACATGACACGAGCTATTTTTAGCCATTGTTTGTGGCTGCCCTACTGCTGTCATAAAACTAATTGCAGCTAGGTGTAATCTCTTATTTTCTCTATTATTTTCCTGTAATTTGGATGGATAAATGTTATCGTGCTTGAAATAATTATTTAGAAGCATTTTCAGCTGTTATTGCATGGTTGTATGATGATTTGAAGTTTTATACAGTTTCTGCCCTAAAGGACTGATTATTGATTGCTCAAATAGGATTAAAGCATGTTTTCAAACATTTTTAGATTGATGCTTGTTGGTTGATGGTGTATTTTCAGATTTGATTCATTTGGCGGTGGCCAAACCCTTATTTTCAGTTTTTGCCCTAGAAAGGGACATTACAGTGGTATCAAAGCTTCGGTCTTCTCAGCCTATGGGTTTTCTTACAAGAAGATCAAATGGCGGATAAATTTTTGGGGATGCTAGATTTGAAAGGCTTGCCTTAGGGCAAGAAAGATTGGCCAATAAAATGACACAAATTGATACCATACCCTTAAGATCTAAATGGTCGAGGAGCTCTTCAAAGGAAATCAATAATACTCATTCATCCAAAGCAGGATTACATCTGGGTACATGGTATGAGGAATATAGGGCTCTTTCGGAGAAGATACGTGATGCCATGTCATTTTCAAAGTTCATGGAAGTATGCAAGGGAAGATCAAGGCCCAAGCCTAGGTCACAAGCTACACAATAAGAAAAATTAGGGCTGTAAGTAATGGAGAAGAAACAACCCATAGAGAATCCATAACTGCAAGTCAAGAGGAGAAATCATGCAGCTGGAGCCAAAGAAGGAAGAAGAACAACCCCTAGAATAAGTTGTTGGGCATTGAGAGGGAACAACCAATTGAATCCCTAGAAGTACCCATCACTCTTTCTAAGGATGAGCCATTGATTGATTTTCAAAACAGCAGTATGAAGGGTCAAGGGTTTGATGAAATCTCAAAGCACGAGCCTAGGGAAGAGAGGGAAGTCATGAAGCACGAGTTGGAAGGTAAAAATCTTTTGATATTTAATGATGATTCCTTGATTTCTAATGATGGCATGTTGCAGAAAAATAAAGAAGAAAAATCAGATTTGCATGAGGTATATGAGGATGACATTATGGAAGGAAGGACACTTCTGGTTCCTCATGATTACTTTCAGTTCGCTGGAAATTCCCAAACAGCAGTCAATGATGGGCAGATTGAGGGAGTTTATAGCCTTGGAGAGAGCTCCAAAGATGTTCCAAACAAGTACCAACAAAATAAGGGTGGGATCCTTGTTGGCAGCCCAAGGTATGATAGAAATGATCACATTTTATCCTCCCCTATGTCGCTGCCATACTTGTGTCATTATGGGCAGCTTGTTGGTAAGATTGATCACATGTCATGTTTGATGCCTTGTAATGTGAAGAACTTGTTGAATAACATATGGCAATGTTGGCTAGATTTTTTATGCATAGCTGAAAACCTAGGCAGTCATGAGATAAATCTCCCTCATTTATTGGTGAGGCTTCCGTAAGAAGATTTTGTTAGTTAAATATGCTAGTATCTATTTGTGGGTATTACTTTAACCGTTTAACTCATGAACAATAGCTATACGTTTATGCAGCAAAAGTAGTGATTGTAAAAGAAAGGAAATATCTAAAGAAGGAAAATTCTAAAACACAGGGAATGAAGGGGGAAGATGTTCAACCACATCAATAGATTACAGAGTTGATCACATGCACATAGGTACAAATGACCAGATAGATATTAACATACAGAATTATAAGCAAAGGGAACTTTCAAATCTAGATCTAGAATAACGCAAAGTTTATGAATAGATCTAAGACAGAAAGTTAGAAACAAAATGCACCGTTGACACAAAGTTCTCCAAAATATACTCTTTTCTATTCCTCTGCTTCAAATAGCTATCAGGGGTTTCAGCACAAAGTCTGGAACACAAGAATGTTGCTTACAAATTCTGATCTCCTTTAACCTGCAGAGTTCTTCCTCTACTTATAGCATGTAGAGGGGAAATTACAAATAGGAAGCCTTTAGTGAATTGGCACATGTGGAAGTCGGAAAGGAAACAACTGGCAATCTCCCTCCTCGAATTCCTCTTTGCATGACATGCATGATTTATAACTAAAAATAGAACCTTCTATTTTGCATGTATGCCACCTATTTCCAAGTAATTGACTTCTTCAAGTAATGGCTTTTAAACCGATCACTTAAGTTTTATAATTTAATTGATCACTCAATTACTTTGTCGGAGGAAATAAGAGAAAGAAGAAGAAAGAGGAAAAGAGATTAGAAGAAAGCTGCAACACTTCCAATCTTGTTCCTTTTTCCATATTCTGCATGCAGTTGATTCTTTTGCCTTTGATTCTCACCAAACTGGATCTGGAAGCGGCTGATTGTGATTTTGCTTACGGGTGTTGCCTTTGACTTGTCTTCCCTCTTATCCTTGAAGCTTTTGCAATTCTTCTTCAATACATGCAAAATAAATTTAATGAAGGCTTCAACTAGAAGATTTTATAAGCACATGCAAATCTGGAAGGAATTCTTCATGCTTGATACCGGGTTGTGATCGAAACAAGAGGATCCTTTTTTCCGAAGCCTTTCTCCATGCATTGATTATGAGATCTGATGGGATTGTCATCATTAAATCGGTTATAGGTTCAAGGCCTATGTTTGTATTATTGACTTCAGAAATCTGAAAGTTATGCATGATTCTGCTGATCCTCTCTATCATCACGCTTCATCATGGTTGGAGTAGTATTTGTTTGAGCAATCTTTTGTCTACGTTCTTTGTCTTTTACTCTGCTGGAATTCTTTAAACTATCGATTCGTATCATATCTATCAATTTCTTGATTCGAAGATATATTCAATGTACCTATCGACATTGATTTGAACTTCCTTTCACTTATATGAACACCGTAATGAATACCCGCATTATTTAAGACAAAGATGAAGTCCAGAGCTTGAATACTTGATTTTTATCACCAAAATCTGCATATGAAGCCCGCTGCCCTAAAATTTGAGATTTTTCTTGCATGTAAAGCAAGCAAAAATATTATTTAATTCACTAGAGCACTTATACTAACATGCGCAGTTGCTCAAAATGACCAAAATCAAGTTATTCCAACCCTAGGCACCAAAATTGGAAATCTTCTCCGTAGTGGAAAATAAACTTTAATGCAAAATCCTCCTTCCTTTGGCACCAAAACTGTCCAAGTTGCATCTCTTTTAAAAAGAATTAATTACATCTTCATTATGGCAGCCCGTCCTTATATAACTCTCAGCATTGTATTTTTAATAATTGCCCCTCCTATTCCTGGCAATTAATTAATAAACAATAATGTTTATTCACCCAAATTGGGCACCTATTTTTGCATCTTTGCTAGCTGCCATTAAATAAATTTAATTTATTTATTTTTAGCATGCTACCTTCATTCTCTTTTGACTAGCGTTCACGCATTGACTTTCTATTCATTCATGGCGCCAAAATTAGGCGAAAAAACTTATTACTAAATATCATTAATATCATAGTTTAATCACTAAATGGGTCGCACTTTTGGCATGGGTGAATTCTAAATTTAAGAAGTCAACTTCATAGGAATTTTCACCCCACCGCAGCTCTAAAAATCCCTTCTTTCACTTAAGTGATTTGACTTTCATCATGGGAATTTTTACCTGTAAGTTACATGTAATAAATTCCCTTTTCTACACCTACCTCTAATTTTCCCATCACATTAAGTGAATTTGACTTCATGGGAATTTTCACCTGCAAGGCGGAGTAAGAAATTCCCACCTACCACTTATTACATCAACCAAAAATCCCACTGCAAACTTAAACCTATTCATTCCCAAAAAGTGCGACTTGCCTGGAGAGGCATTTTGTGCATGACTTCATCATTTTTGGTTAGAAGCTTGCATTTTGGAGGCCATTGATTCCTTCATAACGCCGTGTGTGGGGTAGATGATCTCCAAATGCTTCAAGCAATTAAACAGTCATGACTATACTGGCGAAAGAATTGACCTAGGGGAATTTCACAAAGAAACCGAGGAGAAAACCGAAGAAAAATGCAAAAGAAATAAATAAAAGCGAAAAACGTTGCTAGAAATTGCATAAAGCTCGGGATTCATTTCGGTGAAAACCCTATTGAGATGTGTGAATACTTTGCATTTTCAGAAACTTCAACAGATTCAACCGGAGCATAATTTACTTCAAACAGGGCTTTATTTATTTAATAAATAATTAAATAAAAATTTCCCACAGACAAAACTTGGCGGAGGGATAAAATGAGTTTTAGCATCTGGGTATTTGTCGAAATTGACTCATATGATTCACTCCCCATATCTTAACATAATACAAATGTCTTTTGGCAATAAAAACACAAAAAGACCCGTTATTTTAAAAAGAGCGATTTTTTTCAAATGGGTAGTCCCAGATTTCAGGGTGAAAACTGGCAGGGACACTTGCACATAGATCTTTTATGGCAAGCTCAAGGTTATGTGAACATAATTGTTTGGTTTCGAGATGATCCTTTGAGTCATAAGAAAGAGGAAGAAGTTTGTGTTGAGAAGAGCTTGGTTGCAAAGATGGATTCGAAGGTGGAAGACCTCAAAGGCTTCACAGTCAAAGTAGTGGATGGTTATTCCATGCCATGCACAAGGAGGAGTCCCCAACTCCTTTTCACATTGGGAGAGCATGAGGTATGTGATGATCTTTATATGATTGGCATAGCTAGTACAAATCTTGTGCTTGGGGTCCAATGGTTACATTCATTGGGAGAGCTCACTCTCAACTACCAAAGTATGGAGTTGAGCTTCATGGATAAGGCAAGAAGGTGATACTTCAAGGTATGATTCCGAAACCACTCAAATCAAGTATTTGGTAGAAGTTTTGTCCAAAGAATCATATCTTTGCTCTTTATCTAGGATAACAACAGATTGGAAGTCTTTAATTACAGCTGAGTGTAACAAGAATAAGTTTGTTAATGTTGTTTTTGAGGAAGAAATTGTGGATGAAAGGTACAAAATAATGGATGGGCTCATTCTCTACAAGAATGAAGTCTATTTGGTTTCCGAATCAAGGGTGAAGAACAAGATATTGAGGGTTGTTCATGATGCCCCATTGGCTGGTCATCCGGGCTATCTCAAGACACACGAAAAGGTGAGAGGAAGGTTCTTTTGGAAAGGTCTTAAAGAGGAGGTGCTTCAATACATATGGGAATGTTTGGCTTGCCAACAAAACAAGGCAAAGGGTGAATTTCCAGCTGGACTATTGCAGCCCCTTCCTATTTCCACTCAAAAATGGGAAAGCATTTCCATAGTCTTCATCACCGGGCTGCCCATGGTTCAAGGTAAGGGTTGTTTATATGTTGTGATTGATAGACTCAAAATATTCCCAATTTTGTCCACTTCCAGCCAAGTATAATGTCGGAGTGGCACAACATAAGCATGGTGGAGCTACCTCATGGTTGAATATTCATGCAAGAGATCACTAGAGTATGTGGGTAGTTAGTAGTGATAAAATGAATGTACCATGGAGAACTATAGCTCAGAATTTCAGACCTAGTATTGTTGTCATTATTCATATCAGCCACCACATGATTTCATTTGCATACATACATGTGGGTAGTATTTTCAGTCAAGAGATGGAGCGTTTTTCGATTGGTGAATGTTGGGAGAAATTTTTCAGACTTTAGAGAGATGTTTTTAGTCATTGTCATGCGCAAAATTCCTAATTTTGCAAGGAGGTTTCAGTTTTGTAGCTTCTATTCCATTTTTAAGCTGCCGATTTTGATAAAATCAGATTATGAGTTGTTTTCAGACTTGAACAGCTGCAAGAGTGATCATTTTGAGGTCATTAAATCATTGGAAAATAGTGGTAGATGGTTCCAGCTAAAGAAGACAACTACTTCAGCCAACATAGCTCCAAATTGGGGAAAATTCCAGTGATTTATGACTGTCATACTTTGTTTCCAGCCCCCATATCATTGATAGTGTGGAAATTTTTGGAGAGATGTCATGCTTACAGCTGTTGTACTTTCCTTTCATCTACTGCTCACAACTTTTCCAGCCACTTTTTTACTTATAAGACACATGGAAAAGAGCTTCCAATCATATGGTTGAAGAAATTCCAAGCTACTACTAACATTGGCATATTTGTGGCTGATTTGAGGTGGTTTCCAGCCACCTACATTCTGATTTTTGAGAGAAAAATGCATGGTTACAGCTGTTTTTGGGACAGCATTACTAAAGTATTGGGAATCCATCATTTGGATGGAAATTATGAGATGGTGGCAAGCAAAGGAAGGGAGCTAGCTATCATGTCCCTAAGGCATGATGAAGAGATTGTAAAAGTGTTGTTAAACACTCTTGTTTCCTTTGATCTGTTTGCTTCATGTGCAGGAACATCAAAGGAGCAGCTGAGATTCATTTGGGATCCGGGCACGTGCATTTTCTTGAGGACAAACAAAATTTGGAAAGGGAGACTATAATTCTAAGGTGGTCACTATGGAAGACCTTATGCCCATTCCTCCTCCTGTGGGCATCAAGGAAGGAGCAAAGGAGGGGAACTCGCCATGGTTGTAAATGATGTACCTTCATGATTAATTATTTATTTACTAATCATGGCATTAGAATGGTTCGACTAGGGGAAAAAAGACTTAGCAAGGAGAATTTTTATTTCTTCATTATGAGGTCGGTCTTCTTAAGTGAAGATTAAAAAGTGCATTAGGAGGTCGGCCATGAAATTGGGGCTTCTAATTCATCATTGGCACCAAAGGAGGGGTACTTAAGGAAGTTCGAATGGAGAGGAGCATCATCTTTCATCTATTTTGACATTTACTTGGAGTTGGAGCTAGTGTAGCTACTCTTCTTGTCATTGAAGGGCGAAGACCCTTCTTTGGTCACCTATCAAGATGAAACCCTTTAATAGGATCACACTTGGGGACGGAAACCCTCATTTGTGCATTGGTGGCTTCATACGGAGGTCATAAGTGAGCTTTAAGGAGGATTTCATATTTATTTCTTCCCTTCTAACCCTAGGCAACTTGCTTGGGTGAAGGGTTTGATATTATCTAGGACACTTTTGGACAATTTGAGTTGATATTATTGTTCTTCATACTTAATAAGGCTGGAGTCTACAATTTGATGATTTTTGGAGAGGTTCATGGGCTATTTTTAGCCCTTGTTTGTGGCTTCCCTCGCTGCTTTATCATTAAATTAATTGCAGTTGGGTGTAATCTCTTATTTTCTCTATTATTTTGATGGATAAATGTTTCCGTGCTTGAAATAATTATTTAGAAGCATTTTCAGTTGTTATTGCATGGTTGTATGATGATTTGAAGTGCCTATATAGTTCGTTGCCCTAAAGGACTGATTATTGATTGCTCGAATAGGGTTAAATTGTGTTTCCAATCATTTTTAAAAGGATGCTTGTTGGTTGGTGTCTTTTCAGATTTGATTCATTTGGGTTGTGGCTAAACCCTTATTTTCAATTTTAGCCCTAGAAAGGGACATTACACCTATCTACCATACCCACAAGATCTTCAATTGATCTCCTCAAGCCCACAATAGCCCATAATCATATCCCAATCGGTGTTTAAAATCGGTGAACTGTAACTTAATCGCGCTTATTAGACCGGTTCAACATTTTTAGGCATGAATCGGTTAAAAACCGGACCAGTCAACCGGTTTGGTACCGAACCGGTCGAACTAGTTCGGTTCCGACCTGAACCAGCCGAGTCATGTAAAGATGCATGCATACGGCGTTGAGTATAAAAATTTAATTTTTTAATTAAAATTTCTGCTTTTAACACCTTTCTTACTTGGAGTTCGTGCCATTTTGCTATAAACACCTTTCTTACATGTTATATAGTATATACATGAGCAAACTTTGCATATTTTGTGTGTAATTGTTGGAATCATGGTTTCTAATCTTTCAAATATATTGTTTTCATTAAAAATGTATTTTTATGTGTTTTTTAGTAAACCGGTTCATAAAGTTTGAATCGGTCCGGTTCTGGCACCGGTCCGATCCAACCCTCGACCGGTTCAGAGTCCGGTTCCGATTTTTAAAACACTGATCCCAATATATCAAGATATGATAGATGACTGTCACATGAGTGAGAATGTCAAAATGTTGACAATTTTATTGCATGTGTGAGCATATAATCAAACCTATTTGTATGATTTTTGTGGCACCTTGCCACGTCATTACCCACTTGGCATTCTTGCCCTGTCTAATTGTCATTAACATCTAACCCTCCCCATAATGAAAATCTGGGGCTTCATATCATCCTCACTAATGACTTATGACTATTAATTACTCAATAATGAATAAGGTAATTTGTTGATAATTAGTTCATGAGTACTCATCAATGCCTAACTCATACTATAGGTCTTGCCTAACATGTGTCTGATTAGGTATCCAATTACATAAAATTTGTATTTTAACACAATAGTTCATAGTCATATGTCACAGGGTATGCCGAACTTTATCAACAAAATTTGAACTTCACCGAACTTTATCCTCGTTGAACATGAATTTGAAATCCATCCATTCTTTTTACATGGCAAGTTTTTAAATGCTTTTGCATTATTTTATAAATATGGTACATTTAGGCAAAGATTTTTGTTTATGACTGCCATCAGTTTATCCATCATGGAGCTCATTCTAATCATTCATTTATGTTGGTTCTTAACCTGAAACAACCCATACTTTGATATATCCTTATGATTTTGTATAGCCCCTAGAAGCTCATACAAAGTCCTTAGGCCATTTGTACATTAGACAGAGTACTCTTAGGTACTGTCAATTGCTTCTGAGCACTAAGCACCTCCAACCTAGCCTGCATTCTTCTGACTAGATCAGTTGTCATCTATTGAGAGCATCAATGACATACTGAGGGTCTCTGTCCATGACCTCTTCCCCTGTATGGGCTCTTTTGTAGATTCTCAAAATATCCTTCTCAGTCTCCATGTATACAAGGGTTGTCCCTTGAGCCAATTTTCTTTTGGTTATCCTCCTCAAAGATCCTGTAGGAAAATCATATTTCAAGGCCACTGCAGGATCTTCAATCTGTACCATGGTGGAAGCCATTGCTTGCTGCCTACTGGGAGGAGTCATTGTTCCCCCTAGGGTAGTAGGTGCAAATGTATTTATAGAAGGTGGAGCAGAGGAAGATATTACCACTTGTGGCAAATTTTGTGGTGTCTTAAGGCAATGTAGACTGAGGCAGAGTAGGTTCTAGAGGGGCCGACAGATGACTCATGTAACTTTGAGTAGCCATGGGAGTAGAAAAAGAAGAAATTGGAATATAAGAAGGGATTGGAAGAAGTGGCATAGGCATGCCTGGCAGAAAGGTCTGAGAAACATAGGGAGTGAGTGAAGGGGTCAATGGTGGATTGAGAAACCAACCAAATTGTGGAGGAATTGGTGGAAGGACCTGGAAAGAGAGAGAAGGTTGCATAAGTGCCTTCAATTTAGCTCTAGAGGATCTTCTGATAATGGTGCAAGAAGAAGTTAGAACTGAAGAAGATGCAATAGCCAAAGGAGCAAAGACAGTGGTTGCAGGAACTGCAATTGTTGATTCCGAGGTTGTAGTAGATACAACTGATTGAGTAGGTTCCACTACAGTGATTTGAGGAGAAGACAGAGAAAGGGGAACTGTCACTTGTGGAGACAATTATGAGGACATTGATATTGGGAGAGAGGAAGGTGAAACAATTAGAGAAACAGGCATAGAAGAAATAGGCAGGGGAATAGAAACTTGTGCTAAGATAGAAGCTAGAAGAGAAGGGGAAACAATAGGGCTAATTAAAACAGGGGAAGAAAGACGAGCTTGAAATTCAATGGGTTCTAATATCTCATGATCGTCTCTTGCCTCATCTTCTGAAGAAACAGAAGGATGATACTGGTGGTAGAGGGGCCTGAGGAAGAGGGTATGGAAGATGATGCGATCCCCACAAAACTAATTGTTGTTGAAGAAACAAAAGAAATAGGAGAAAGGGAAATAGCTACAGTTGCCACAGTACTTAACAAAGGGGAGCTTGTAGTAGGACTAGCCACTTCTATGCTTGTAGAAACCCATGTAGTGCTTGTTGGGCTTGAAAGTTGTGTAGTTGGAGCAAGCTCCAGAATAAGAAGGACCAGCCCTTTCTTTGAATGGAAGAGGGACCCCAGCAAGAAGCTTCTTAAGCTGCCTAAAGTCTGTACCCTGGTCATCTTCCTCTTCCTCTTCTTCTTCTTCCACTTCCTTCCCTGGCCTAAGATCGATCCCACCAGTTCTAGCAGGCTGCCCTATAGGTGTATAAGTGACCTTATGATTTCTCATGTTGATGGGCACAATTTTACCATTGGTCTCGTTCTTGTAGACCAAGTCATCCTTATGTGTTTGGTGCCTATAATTGTAAGTGCTCATGTTTGGGGTACCTCCGCAAAAATTGTTCAACTCTCCCTGCGGGATCAAAAGCCTTTCCAAATGAAATGATAGCCTGTGTGCAGCCACCCTCTTAGCCTTTCACTGGTCGTTGAGGATTATAGAGCCCACTAGGAAGGGCAGAGTGGGATAAGTGGCCTTTTGTTTCTTCCCTTCTTTTGACACATGGTTGATGCCATGAATAAACTGATATGCAATTTCTTGCTCTTACAGCTTTTCTGGAACAAACTTTAGCAGCCTAAAAGGGATGTAGAGGATTCCCTCAGCTCTGATCACCGTACAATCTGAATAGCACCAGAAAGCTCCCCAAGGACTTAATGTGTTGATTATCCTCTAACTCACTCTGGGCATTGGGGTATCATATATAGCATTGAAAATTATAGGGTAGTAGTGATTACAAACTACCTCAAAGCTCTTTTTGTAATTGTGCATGTGCATGTTGTTGAAAACCCTGGAAATTATGTGCAGGTGTTGAGGTGTCCAACTAGAAACCCCCTGAAATTATTGTACCGCACATACTGCATTCAGTAAGTAATAAAAAAATTCTCCCTTTTGCTTCACTGCTTCAAAGCAGGGATCATGCTATCATTAACAATGATTATCAACAAGGGCACCCAACTCTGATTTTCATACACAATGTCTGCTACACCAAAGAGTTTGTTCACTAAAGTCATTCCAATTCTAACTCCCCACCTAAAAGATCTTATGGACATTTTATCAGTAGAGACTTTGGACTTGAAGCTTGTTTCATCTTTTGCCCATTCCTTGAGCAATGCCCTAATTTTATTCTTTTGTCCCCGTTTCTCCAAAGTCTCTTGATCAAAACCAATATTGGATGGAGGAAGATGGTAATAGCTAAAGAAGGCATCTTCAGTAATATTGCCAATGATATTACCATCTTTTGATACTAGGATTCCTCCTTTGCAATATGTATTTGCTCCTACTATGCCCCAAAGCAAATCGATGCATGGCATTACTTCAAATTTGCCTGCCAAAATGTGCAGTCCAGTTTGTTGAATGGCTACTAAGTCGGCCATGTATTACACTTTGTCTTGATCTACCTCATCATCGTCATCTATCATTCTATCCTCTTTGACCTCTATTTTCAAAGCCGTGTAGTGGTCTGCACCAATAACTTGCTTGTTGGAGACTGTATCTCCAAAGAGCTGGTTGGAGAAAAAGGTATGCAAATGAGCTTCCATTGATAACTAGCTCAGGAAATACTTAGACGACCATAGGTGTACAAAGATCTTAATCTCTACAAGTAGAAATGCTCTGTTTGTTCTTACAAATGCTCGATTTTGAATTTCAGCTACTTTGTTTTAGCTTGAATACAAGGTATCTGCTTATGAAACTTTTGGGCTTATTTGAATCTTGTTGATAAGTGTTAAAATGGCAGCAAATTGTTGCAACATGCAAGTCTACTCGGCCATCTATGCATTTCAGGATTGAATTTGAGCTACTCATGTCTCTTCTGGCTGATGTGGCTTTAATTAGCCACTTTTCATGATTTTCCGCGTATCCCCATAGATTTTGTTTGTCTTGTCATCTCTAAATCTCATTTTTGCCATGTGGTAAGCCTTGATAGCTTTGCATCTTGTTTTCCTTGCAAGAACGGTATCAAAATGCGAACAACAAACCAATGAGAAAACTCTATGTATGTACAGTTTTCGGGCCTATTAGTACTACACAAATCTCTCTATCAAACATGTCACAAAGTGCAAAGTGCAAGCTAATGAGTAAGCCCCACGTTGCCTAGGACATCGCAATGCCAATCTTTAGGTAGGTCTTGTTAGTCATTGTCAGTCACGAACCAATAAGAAAGTCCCTTGTTGCTCCGCAATTCACAATGTCAATCCCTGCTAAACTTTTCCAGTCGTTGTCAGTGGATAACCAATAAGAACACTCCACATTGCTTCGCACTTCGCAATGCTAGTCCTAAGTTAAACTTTGTAAGTCATTGTCAATGGATAACCAATAAGAACAGTCCACGTTGCTTCGTAATTCGCAATGTTAGTCCTAAGTTAGGCCTTTAAAGATGTAATGATGTGAAAAGCGCATGAATGCGTAACATCCACGTAGTGTACTTCCTTCAGAAAATTCAGAACTTGTAAGATCCCCCAAATACTTAAAGGCCATGTAGTGTACTTGAAGAATGAACAAACATCTGCCACATCACCTTAGAATTTTTTAAGATTCTGTAAGATAGACTGTGAATAAACATTGGCGGTTTGATTAATACGGTGGTGATGGTCTGCAAAACGTCATAGACCAAAAATGCACGTTTCCTTTGAAAAATTATTAGCTTGCAACTTCACACTTAAACCCGCAATTTTGTTAAAGCAATGTCAATCCAAAAACATACTTTTAACAAAATCATATGACAAAATTGCAACCAAATAACACGGTTACTTATCATAAGGCAAAATGATTCTTGAATCTTTTGCTAATTACATCGAGGGCCCCATCCTTTGTAAATAAGGCATGGGGAGGTACTGTTCACAACAAGCTGGCTACAAGCTGAAATCAGAAACA
The DNA here is from genome assembly GCA_018340775.1 of Taxus wallichiana var. yunnanensis. Classification (NCBI taxonomy): domain Eukaryota; kingdom Viridiplantae; phylum Streptophyta; class Pinopsida; order Cupressales; family Taxaceae; genus Taxus; species Taxus wallichiana. The sequence continues at coordinate 142,621,807 of CM031233.1, forward strand.
AGACAACAAAAGAAATTTAATGATATTTGATATAGGAATCACTCAGATCAAATAAATGATAATGATGCTTTGACATGTTGGAAGTCTAACAGGTAGAATGGACTGTGGGTTTGGTGGAGGTGGAGAGGGAGTGGGGAAGACATCCACATGGCATTGGTGATCATGACTCGTTATGAAGGAAACGATATTAGATTAGGCATAGTAGTTTAAACCCGTGTAGTTGTGTGCCCTCGTATCTAAATAATGTGGGGTCTATCTCGAACACAACTAGAGAGCCCGACGCTATCTTGAATGAAACTACACAACTTGTTGGCTGCTTTGTTGGGCTTGACACAATTGACAGTTCTCAGTAACACAAATATAATTAAGAATTTCCTTTAAATCAGGATTTTATTGTGAATGCAGATATTTCATATCCCCTGGTTCTCCTGGCCGGAAAGGGCATGTTTAAGTACTATTCTTAAATATTCGCCTTGAAGACCTTGGATAGTCGTGCCACTTTATTTCCCTTGATTCTCGCGCCAGATTTACTCATCTATCGGTCCAACTTTCTGGATGCTACATACTCCTTGGATTCAAGAACACGGTGTGTAATGTCCCCATTTTTGAAGACCCTTAGCCTATCATTCCCCGTGGGCTTTAGGGATGTCAGTAAGGGGAAAATTATATTAAATAATTTTATAATATTGCACGAGAGTGATTTTTATCATTTGACATTATAAAGCAATATTTATTTAATTATTTAATATTTATGGAGCAAGTAATTATTTAATTAAATTCCTAAAATGCAAATTAAAAAGGGGAATTAATCAAATAATATTTAGGTGGCTTTTAAATATTAAAATCGCTCTTTTAAAAGGGGACGCCACACCTAGGGAAAATATCCTGCGCTTTTATTTAATAATTTCCCTCTCCTAGGGATTTCAAATTTTGTGCCTCCTTGCTTATAAAAGGAGTGTTAGGATCATTGTTAGACTTATGTTATGATGATATTTATTTTATGCTCCATGCTTGGAGTTGGGATGCATGCCCATTAAGATTTTCTCTCTCTCTCTTGCATGGTAAGTTAGTAAGTTGGTTTGATCAATTGAAGTATTCTCTCTTGTTCCATTTGTTGAGTTATCTTGTGTTGAAGTATGTTCTTTGTATGATTTATGCTTGCAAGCATTGGTGACTTGTTTGGATAAGTGGCGCATTTATTTGAGGAGGATATTTGGATGTTATTGATGATTGTTGGGTGTTTTATGATTTGATTTTTAATGCAGTTTTGGAGGATTCTAACCCTAAATGATCTGGGTTGAGGATTTGGGGGCTGTTTTGGAGGGTTTTCGGCTGTCACAAAATTCAGATCTTTAGTTCTTTGGAAAGATCTTAATTTATAGAACAATCTGCATTTTATTTGGTGAAGAAATATTGAGTTTTGAGTGAGATATATTGAGTTTTGAGTGAGATATCAATTTTAGAATATTTCAGCTATCTGTAAGCTTTTCTGGGTACGGTAAATTAATATTTATTTCAGATCTGCAGTGTGGGGTTGATTTAATATTGCATTTGATTATATAAATTAGGAGGAATAAGGATAAATCGATTTCATAATTTTTGGAGGAATATTTGTGCCCTACAAGTGCTGGGCGACCTATTTTTAGGTCAAAATTAGGGTTTCGGGTTGGCAAGCGAAATCTAATTTTTGCATATTGTTCTTCATATTTTTGTGACCCAAAATCCAAAGTTTGAAGATTTTTGCATGAACGGTTAAGCTGGAATTAATTTTTGAAGTTTGCAGCAGTTGGGGTTTGGAAATTAATTATTTACAGCTGTGTGATCAAATTTGTATGAATTCTTAAATATTCGCCTTGAAGACCTTGGATAGTCATGGCACTTTATTTCCCTTGGTTCTCGCACCGAGTTTTACTCATCTATCGGTCCAACTTTATGGATGCTACATAGTCCTTGGATTCGATAACCCAAGTGTCATCTCCTGGTATCTCTTTGGGTGATACGAAGGAGAGTGGTCAACTAGTGGACCAATTTAATTCTATGATAAAGAGGGTGGCTGCACCTTTTACTTTGAATAGTTCCAATGTGTCACTAAATCCCGATCACAACCCACAGGAATGAATGACTCATTCTCTATTGACATGACCGTGATGAAGAGCTTTTTGAGGGATAATTCCAATCGTAGTTTGGCAGTTGACAATTTGTAATGTCCCTTTCTAGGGCTGAAACTGAAAAACAAGGAAATAACACAAACCCCAATCTGATTTAAATCTGATTTTTGGACCAGCAAATTGAAAATTAAATCAGTACGGTACAGCAGTCTGATTTTAGGAACAACTTGTAAACAACAAGATTTCACCCAAATATCACCCTTAAACTCATCCACAATATTTATAAACCTTTTAGGAATACTTTAGAACAATTTTCACCATGAAAATCAATCAAATACTCAGCTGAAAATTATTTATTAACAGAAAGTACAGCTAAGAGAAATAATCAAAATGGAGGTTTCTAAACCCCAACAATGACCAAATATGAATGATTTCAGCCTTATAAATTTTGTCAAGTCTGAATATCAAATAATAAATGAGTACCGTGCCCTAGAAGGCACTTAAAATGACTCCAACCCTAGTTGCTCCCTAGGAGAGGGGCTCCAAATCATGTAAAAGCTCTTTGTAGGTCTTCTTGTCGATGCCCTAGATATGAACCAGCAAGAAGATCTTCAAAATTCTCCTTCACACCACCCAATTTGGAGAGTTTTTGTTCTCCAAATGCCACAAGGAAGGTTGCCATCCTCCTTGGATGCCACACTATGGATTTTCGCCCTTAGTGGAGTTGGAAATAGAGCAATCAGCCCTAGAGTCCAAGTAGATAAAGTATATATGCCAAAAGTGATGTGCAAATGAGCCCCTAAGACTCCTCTTATACCCTTTGGTTGGCGCCAAGAGTCATAAGGTGTAGACTGACCTCTTAAGCTTGCTTTATCTTCTATTTCCATGTTGGAAACTTCCCAACCTTGCCAACCTCTTAATGAGCTTTACTTTATCTTTTAATTTCATGTTGGGAGCATTATAATCCCAGCCGACCTGCCTTAGGGAGTAAAACACCAAAGAAAAACATTAATAACAATAAAAGAAAATAAAATGAAACCCAAGGACTTCCCTTGTGCAATTCCTTCTTGGCCACAGGAAGAGAAATGGCAAGAAGTCTTCAATTGGTGCTATTTTGAAAAAGGGACATTACAATCCTCCCTTCCCAAAATTGCTTGCCCTCAAGCAATTGCAAGTACCCGGATCCCAAATGAATCTCAGTTGCTCCTTCTTTGTGCCGACACATGAAGCAAATTGGTTAAAAAAAAAATATTCTCTCATCCGCCTTCCCTCATGCTTTGAAAGCATGATGATCAGCTTCCTCTCGTGCCTATCAAACTCCCTATCTTCTTGTTTGGATGATATGAATCCATAGCTATCAATGACACAGACTGTAACTAATCAATTTCCTTTAGGAAGGGAATAGATGATGACTGAAATAAAATATAAGAGAGCTGGTAAAGAAAAATCAGTCAGGCATCTTTTAACTCTCTCCATATTTCCCCATGATTGTGCTTGTCAAACTTGTGTTTGCAAACTCAGCTATGATCCACCTTTCCTGGACTGCTGGTAAGGGATAGAGTTCAGCCCCCTTTTGCTTAACCTTGTCAACTTTCACCACCATGATCAGCAACTTAAATTCTCCTTTTATAACTTTATCTGGTGGCTGAATTTGTGCATGCCCAGTTGTGATTATGTTCTCCCAATGAGCTGATATATGAAAAAGAGAATCATAATGAAATTCCTCTTGCTTTACTACCATGAATCCTCCATCCTCCAAATCTTGAATTCTGAACTTTTTATTTTTATTCTCAAAGTTCAGTCCTACATCATGGTGGTTGAGGTTACATTTCCCCAAGATTTGAATCCATTGCATCCCACAAACAATTGTAACTTCAGCTGGCTTAATTTCAAGAAAAACATCACATACCTTGCACCTTCCTATGAGATTTGACAGTTGTACTATATTCTTTTTGTAAGGCATGAAAATATTATTGACATTGGTGACCTTGAAGCCTCCAAGGTTAATCATGCTCAGCCCATGCTTAACTGTAAGTTCTCCTTTGATGAATTTATGAGGTGTGCCATTATCTACAAGCATTACTATTCCATGGCCAATAAAGAAACCAATTACCCAGAAAAGGTGGTATGTATGAGTGCTAAACCAAGATGCAAAGGTGTGGGTCATTCCCATACACTCAAGGATGAAATTACCAATCATATTGATCTCACAATCAGACCTTCCCTTTTTGAAGCCCACAATGGTACCAACCCCACATATGCTAAAACAATTTTGGCATTGCACCCAAGCATCCATGCACCTTTTGCTACACCATTCATTTCTTACCTTCTCTTCACTTGGCGCAAGTTGATCATGAGGATAAAAACACAGCAATATCATGGAGCGGAGCAATGCAACATAGTCATCATACCTGACCGATTGTGCATGGTGAAAACCGAACTGCATTGGCCTGCTAGTAGGCAATAAAATTGAAATCTTTTTGGACCATGAGTTGTCCCTAACCTTCTTACAACTCAGAATTTCTAAGTTAGAATCAGCACTCAGAAAATATTTCAAAGGCACCTTACCTCCATGGACTTGCTCTTCCCTAGTGTCATCCTTGAGGGTTCCTTGCAAACCTGATTGGTCTTGTGGATTGTGGAGGTGAAAACATGGCAGCGTCATAAGAAAGAGTACATAGTTATCATTCCTTCCCAGCTGTTCATGATATCCATAGTTTTGACATGGTATAGTGATAGGCAATAAATCTGAGTTGTTTCTAGGTCCAGGGCTGCTTACCTTCACTTTATCATTTAGCTCCTTCAAGCTAGTAATGATACTCATGCACGGGACTTTATTATGGCTGAGTATGTTGATAATTTTCCCATGTTTGACTGTTGTTGATAACAGTCCAGCAACTTCACCAATTGCTATCTTTGATCCTTCATGGAGAATTTCTTCCCCTCTTCTTGGCCTCATCAATTTTGTTGAGTTACCCTCAATGCATCCACTATTGTGACCCCAAAATTCTTTTCTATACACGTGTATCAGCTGAGATATAATCCAAATGGAAAAAGAAGTGGTTACCTTTACAAGCGTACCATGGTCTTTGAAGGGGGTAACTTCTCACCAATTCCATCTTGGCCCATGTACATAAAGCAGTCTTCACACAGTTCGGAGGTTGCATGAGAGGGTGTATGTGCTCCTTACCATTTAATGTGCTTTCCTTACTACCCCTTGGACTGTCATCAAGGTGTTCCTTCTTCTTGGTCCTTGTTTCTTCAATAATTGGAGCTTCCCCCTTTTGTACTATCTCCACACCTTGATCACCTGTGCTTGGGATGTCTTTGTGGCTCTTACCAAAGCCTAATTCTTCATCATTATGTTCTTCATCGACTGCTGTTATGGACAGTCCAGCAAGCTTGTTGTCATCATATCTATTTGGGAAATGGGTTCCAACCCTCCCTTTCTCTTCTCCCTCTTGCTCATCATGCCTCTTTTCAACCCTGAATTCATCACATGCTAAAATAAAATCAATATTAACCAAACAATGATCATTAATTACCTCATAATGTTGTCCTTCCGAACAACAATGGGAGTTAGGGCTGAATCTTCATCCTCCATGACTCCATCTCCTTCTTTGACTGCTGCTAAGGACATCACAATAGGCTAAGAGTGTTTATGGGCACTTGGAATTGCCCTTTCTTCATGGTTATGACCTCCAACAATGTCATCCCCTTGTTCCTTTCCCAAATCTGATTTTTTTCTATGAATATTCAACCTTGTGCAACCATTAGACACCAACAACTTATCATCAAACACTAAAATATTTTTACCTTGAGTTGTGTGCTCATTGATTTCTTTTCCTTTCTTGGCTCATGCTCCACTATTTCACCAAACCCTTGTGTCTCTTATGGTGTTGTTTGGAAATAAACCAAGAGCTCCACTTTGGCATGAGTGTTGGGGGTTTCTAAGACTCCCAGGGCTTCTCCCTCTTAGTAACCAGCTGCTGCAATATATCTTCCTCCTTAACCTTAGAGGGATAGGCATGTCCATCCTTGCATAACGAACTTGGGAGTTTGGCTCCCTCTTCCTCAAGTTCCGTAGCCTCTTCTTGCTTTGCCAACAAGATGGGGCTCTTCTCCTCTAGGGTTGGGATATCTTTCCCATGACCCTTGTGCATGGCTCGGGGCTTGGACCAAGTTCCAATGCCCACTCTATCTTTTCTCCATCCTACAAACTCAGAAAATGATAGGGCATCACGAATAACTTCGAAAGGGCTTGATACTCCTCAAAGCTAGCTGCAACATTGTTAACCTTTGAAACCCTAGGCTCTTCCTTGAATGTCCTTCCCCTTTGTAGGTTTTGCATGGTGAAGGCAAGAGAGTCCAAGGTGTCTACTAGTCTTTCTTGCATCATCATTCTGTCCATCTTTGCTTCACCTCACAAGAAACCCTCAAGTTGGGAAGATTGATGCTCTGATACCACTGTAATGTCCCTTTCTAGCTATGAAACTGAAAAACAAGGAAATAGCACAAACCCCAATCTGATTTAAGTCTGCTTTTTGGACCAGAAAACTGAAAATTAAATCAGTATGGTACAGCAGTCTGATTTTAGGAACAGCAGCTTGTAAACAACAAGATTTCACCCAAATATCACCCTTACTCATCCACAATATTTATAAACCTTTTAGGAATACTTTAGAACAATTTTCACCATGAAAATCAATCAAATACTCAACTGGAAAATTATTTATTAACAGCAGAAGTACAACTAAGAGAAATAATCAAAATGGAGGTTTCCAAACCCCAACAATGACCAAATATGAATGATTTCAGCCTTATAAATTATGTCAAGTCTGAATATCAAATAATAAATGAGTGTCATGCCCTAGAAGGCACTTAAAATGACTTCAACCCTAGTCGCTCCCTAGGAGAGGGACTCCAAATCATGCAAAAGCTCTTTGTAGGTCTTCTTCTTGATGCCCTAGATATAAACCAACAAGAGGATCTTCAATAATTTCCTTCACCGTAATGTCCCTTTCAAGACTGAAACTCAGAATCAAGGAAATGGCACAAACCTCAAGTCAAATAAATTCTTATTTTTGTAACATCAAATCTAAAAATATCAAAACCCTAGCAGCAAACTGTATAGGGACTTCAACTCACCATACAACCATGCAACAACAGCTGAAAATGCTTCTAAATAATTATTTCAAGCACGACAACATTTATCCATCCAAATTACATCAAAGAAATGGAGAAAACAAGAGATTATACCCAACTACAATTAATTTTATGACAGCAACAGGAAGCCACAAACAAGGGCTGAAAATGATAGATAAACTCCTCCAAAAATTACCAAATTGTAGATTCCAGCCTTATAAAATATGATAAATCTGAATATCAAAGAATAATGAAGTTTTGTGCCCTAGAAGGCACCCAAATCCTCTTCTACCCTAATTGCTCCCTAGAAGAGAGGTTCAAACAATGTCAAAAGCTTTTGTATGGCTCCTCCTTGATGCCCTAGATACAAACCAGCAAGATGGTCTTCAATGAGAGTCTTCAAGACCACCAAATTGAAGGGTTTTCATCATCGAATCTCCCACAAGTAAGGGTTTCGTCCTCCTTGGATGTCACACTAATGGATTGTAGCCCAATAGTGGAGTGGACTAAGAGCAATCAGCCCTAGAGATCAAGTATAAAGTGTATATGCCAAAAGATGATGTGCAAATGAGTCTATGAGGCTCCTCTTATACCCTTTAGTTGGTGCCAAGAGTCGTAAGAGCGTAGACCGACCTCTTAAGCTTGCTTTATCTTCTATTTCCATTTTGGAAACTCTCCAACCTTGCAGACCTCTTAAGGAGCTTACTTTATCTTTTAATTTCATGTTGGAAGCACTATAACCCAACCGACCTGCCTTGAAAGGCAAAACACAAAATAAAAACATAAATATGAATAAAGAAACTGAAATATAGCTCATGTTCTTCCCTTGTTCAACTTCTTGCCCACGTAAAAGAAGATGTGAAAGAAGTCTTCAATTGATATTATTTCGAAAAGGGGACATTTCCCTTCCCAAATTTGTTTTTCCTCAAGCAAAATGCAAGCTCCTGGATCCCAAATAATTCTATGTGGCTCCTTTGATGTACTTGCACATGAAGCAAACATATCAAAGAAAAAAGAGTGTTTAACAACACTTTTACAATCTCTTCATCATGTCGTAGGGACATGATAGCTAGCTCCCTTCCTTTGCTTGCCATCATCTCATAATTTCCATCCAAATGATGGATTCCCCAAACTTTGGTAATGTTGTCCCAAAAACAGCTGTAACCTTGCGTCTTTCTCTCAAAACTCATAATGTTAGTGGCTGGAAACCACTTTAAATCAGCCACAAATATGCGAAGGTTAGTAGTAGTTTGGAATTTCTTCAACCTTATAATTGGAGGCTCTTTTCTTTGTGTCTCATAAGTAGGAAAGTGGTTGGAAAAGTTGTGAACAGTAGTTGAAAAGAGGGTACAGCAGCTGTAATCATGACCTCTCTTCAAAATATTCCACACTATTAATGACATGGGGGCTGAAAACACCCCAACATTGATGGAATAAGTCCCAACAATGCCCAAGAACAGCCATTTACTAACTCCAATGATTGAATCTACTTGTATGACATCAAATATAAAAATATCACATGGCTTACCCACTTCCCATATCAAGCATCTCGCTGCCCCAGTTATGGTGACTATCCTACCATCATTGTTTTCCCAATGAGCTGATATATGAAAAAGAGAACAATAAGGAAATTCCCCTTGCTTGGCTACCATGAATCCCTCCTTCAACATGCCTTGGATTCTCCTTTCTTTGTCTTCAATCCAAAATTCCAATCTTTTTCCCGGCAATTGAGAGTGAGTTCCCCCAAAAACTGAATCCATTGCATTCCAAGAACAAATTCTATCTCAGCTGAAACAAGAAATTCAATGCAAAGTTCATACCTATCCATGAGAAAAGTGAGAGTTGTCCCCTTGGTTATGGTGATCATGGAGCCTTTGTAACCAACCATACTCAGCCCCATCCTTCTTGCAAATTTCCCTTCAATGAAATTATGTATGGTACCATGAGTTGCAAGCATGGTGGCTTCTTGGCCACGAAGAAGACCCTTCACCTTGATTGGTTGATAAGTATGTACGTCATACACCAAAATAAGAATGCAGCCCTTTCCTCTTATTCTCCTTACCTTTTTCTCAAGCATGGAACCATGGGTCAGCCCCTTGTCAATAAGAAAATCAGAATTGTGATCCTTCTTTAGATGATCCCAATGTAACAATGACTTAGCAAAAGAGGGCTGCAAGGAGTATCTATTAGGAATAGAACTACTAGGCTTACCAACTTGTATGTATGCCAATGAGACCTTGTGGTGGCTGATTTGAATAATGACAGCAGCACTAAGTCTGAAATTCTGAGCTATAGTTCTCCAAAGTACACTCCTCTCATCACCACTAACCACCCACATACTTTGTTGGTGACCTTTTGCATGGATACCCAACCATGAAGCAATTCTACCATGTTTATGTTGCACTGATCTGACATTATACTTGGTTGTAATTAAAGACTTCCAATCTTGAAGTATTACTTTCTTTCCCTTATCCATGAAGCTTAACTCCATACTTTGGTAGTTAAGAGTGAGCTCTCCCAATGAATGTAACCATTGGACCCCAAGCACAAGATTTATATCAATTATGCCAATCATATTAAAATCATCACATACCTCATGCTCTCCCAATGTGAAAAGGAGTTGGGGACACCTTCTTGTGCATGGCATGGAGTAGCCATCCGCTATCTTGACTATGAAGCCTTTGAAGTCTTCCACCTTCAAATCCACCTTTGCCCTCAAGCTCTCATCAATGAAACTGTAAGTAGCTCCATTATCAATCAAAACCATGACTCCTTGTCCATGGAGGGTAGAATCCTTCACAACTTTGTTAGGATACATAATAAATTCAAAACAATCCTCCATCAAATTTCTTTCTAACCATATGCATGGAGTAGCAATATCAAGGACTTCCTCTTTCTTACAATTCAAGGGATCAACTTAACCCAAACTTTTATGCCCACATAATCTTGCAAGAAAATATCTATGTGCCATATGTTACTCCACAAGTTCTTCACATTACAAGGCATCAAACATGACATGTGATCTTTTTAACAAGAAGCTGCCCATAATGACACAAGTATGGCAACGACATAAGAGGAGATAAAATGTGATTTTTTCATCATACCTTGGGCTGCCAACAAGGATCCCACCATTTTTGTTGGTACTTGTTTGGAACATCTCCGGAACTCACTCCAAGGTGGTAAACTTCCTCAATTTGCCCATCATTGACCGTTGTTTGGAAATTTCCAACGAACTAAAAATAATCACGAGGAACCAGAAGTGCCCTTCCTTCACGGACATAGCCTTCCGTAATGTCGTTTGATCTTTACCCTTATGCAAATCTTAGGACTCATGCTCCATGATTTCCCTATCCTTTCTAGGCTCATGCTTCAAACTTTCATCAAACTTTAATGTCTTCATGTTGTTGTCTTGAATATCAATCAAGAGCTCAACTTTTGTAATGTCCCCTTCCTTGGGCATTAATTAAAAATAATTATGGAGGACCTTTAATCCACTCCCCTTGGATTAAAGGAATTAATTGGGGAAAATCGACTATCCCATGTGCTTTTAAAATAATATTTAATTTAATTGGGGCAAGTCGACTACTCCATGTGCTTTAAAATTTATATTTAATTCCCCTCTTGTGTTTTATTTAAATATTAATTGGAGGGAATTAATATTTTATTTGGAGTTTGACCTTTTACAGGTAAAGAAGGCTATTATTAAATGATATCTCTCCCATCTAGAGATTTGTGCCAAAATTGGAGGGAAAGCTTGGAGATTTGTATTGCAAAATCTATAAAAGGAGAAGTGGCATCCCCTTGGAGAATGTTGATGATTTTATTGAGATTCTTCATGCTGAAGAGGATGTATGCCCATATGTGATCACAAAAAGGTGTTCTTAAACACCACCATTATTGTGGAGAGTGTGAGACCTTCTAAAGCTTGCATTGAGTGAATATCACATCATATATTCATCCTATGTGTGGCGCATTTATTAGAGAAGGATATTTGCATATTAGTGATGAGTTTTGAAGGATTTAAGTGTGCTTTATGATCTATGCTACTCCTGAATTTATTTATGCCAAGTCAACATGCATAGGAGGTTGTTTTGGGCACATTTGGGTGTCTTTTGAAGTAATTAATAAATCTGGTCTGTGTTTGCATTTATTCCAGCTATGGCGACTTGATTTGGGTGTGGTTTTGGCATGTTACAAGGGTTAATAAGCAATATTTCCAATCTGATCTGTTTTGGCCTATTTTTCCAAGTGTGGGACTGATATTTTGGGGGTTATTGTGTTCTTATTCACTGCTGCAAATTATCTAAGGCAAATCGACTGGGTTTGGGGTTTATTCCATCACATTTTGAGGTGTTTTTGATAGATCTACATGTTGCTGCAATTTATTAATCATTTCAGATGAATGGGCTGATTGTTTGAAGTGTTTTTGAAGGGTTTTAAGAGCTGGAAGTAATTTATATATTTTATCCTAACCCTTTTCAGATTTTGGGGGCTGATTTGAAGGGGTTTCAGTGATCTAAAAATTCAGAATCATAGTTCATTGGAAAGGCCTTGAATTATAGAATAATCTGCATTTTATTTGGTGGAAAAATATTGAGTTTTGAGCAAGATATAAATTTTTGAAGTTTTCAGTTGTTCTGGGTGTTTATTTAATTAATTAACTGCTGTTAAAAATCAGATCTGGATGATATTAGCATTCTAATTAGTTTTCCCATCTAACCCACCACTTTGGCATACTCCAACCCCATTTTGGGTTGTATTATTGCCGACATTGGGTTATTTGAGGTCAAACTAAGAAGATCTAATCTTCCTAGGATTGATTTGGTTAATTAATTTTGCAGATTTAAATAATATCCCAAAAGGGAATATTACAACTTTGGCAATGGTGATGGGGGCTTCTAGGGCTCCCATGGGTTGTTCCCTTTCGATGCCCAACAACTTCGGTTGTTCTTCTTCCTTCTTTGGCTCAAGCTCCATGATTTCTTCCTCTTCAACTTGCATGATGGATTCCTCCATTACTTGCAGCCCTAATTCTTCCTCTTGTGTAGCTCGTGACCTAGGCTTGGGCCTTGATCTTCCCTTGCTTACTCCCATGAACTCAACAAATGACATGGCATCACGAATCTTCTCTGGAAGAGCCCTATACTCCTCATACCATGTAGCAATGTTGTCCACTTTGGATGGTTGAGTATTATTGACTCCCTTTGAAGAGCTCCTTCCACCATTCGGATCTTGAAGGGTATGGATCAGCTGAGCCATTTTATTGGCCAATTTCTCTTCCCTAGGGCAAGCCTTTCGAATCTAACATCACCAAAAATTATATCCGCCATTTATCTTCTCATGAGAAACCCTAGCTCGATACCATGTGTAATGTCCCTTTCTCAGGGCTAAAACATAAATCAAGGTGGTGTCCCCAGATTTCACCCTGAAATCTGAGACTACCCCATGTAAAAAAAAATTGTACTTTTAAAATAATGGGTCGTTTTGTGTTTTAATTGTCAAAAGTATCTATTTTATGTCAAGATATTCCCAGAGAGTCATATAAGTCAATTTCGACAAATACCCGATGCTAAAAATCGCTATATTTTGTCATTGGAGTTTGCCTGCATGGGAAATTTTTATTTAATTATTCTCGAGCCCTGTTTGAGGCAAATTGTGCTCCAGTTTAACCCTGTTGAGGTTTTACATGTCAATATTCCCATATACCAGTAGGGTTTCCACCAGGAATGAATCTTGGGCTTTATCTGTGACTTCTAGCAATGTTTTGCATTTTTGGTATTTTTCTCGTTTTGTTTTCTGTGAAATTCCCCTAGGTCTATTCCTTTGCCTTCAGTCTGTTTTCTTGCTTGGAGTATCTGGAAATCATCTACGACGTCATGCCAGAAGGAATTTGCCACAGGAAGTTTGGTTCTCTCTAAAAAGATGAAGTCATGCACAAAAAAGCCTCTTCTGGGCAAGTCGCATTTTTGGGAAAGGAAGGTTTTAAGCTACAATGGGATTTTTGTAGCAACAGGTAGGTGAGAATTTTGTACCTGCCTGGCAAGGTACTTTTTCCCATGGAAACAAAGTCACTTAAGTCATGATGGGAAAATTAGAGGCAGCAGGCAAGCAGGAATTTCTTACCTGCCTTGCAGAGTGAAAATGCCTATTATAAAATAAAAGAAAATCACGTAAGGCATTGATGGGAATTTCTTACCTGCCTTGCAAGGTAAAAAATTCCATTATGGAAGTCAAAACACTTAAAGTGGATCATGAGATTTTTGGAGCTGCGGTGCAGGGTGAATAATCCCATTAGAAATTGACTTTTAAAAATAGAAATCAGCCATGGCAAAAAGTGTGACCCACCTAGAGGAAGAATAATACTTTTTAAAGTATTAATTAATTGTTTCTATTCCTAAAATTGGCGCCCAAGCATGAGGAAAAGTCAACGCATGATGAAAGGATAAAGAAGATTGGAAATAGAATGCTAAAATTAAATAAATTTAATTTATTTAATGCAGCCCTATATCATGCAAAAAGTGTGACCACCTAGAGGAAAAATAATATTGTTTGAAGTATTTATTGATGGAATTAATTCCTATTTTTAGTGGGATGGTCGCATGAGGTCAAAGCATAGTGTAATTTATTTAATGGCAGCCATGAGCATGCACAAAATAGGCCCAAGTTTAAAGAGAAAAGCATGATTTTTAATTAATTAATTGTTGGAAATAGGAAGGGCAATTATTAATTATAGAATGATCAAAGTTATATAAGCATGGGCTACAATATTAATGGAGTTATTAATTCTTTAGCAAAGAAGTGCAGCCTAGGCAATTTTGGCGCCCAAAGGAGGAATTTTGCTCAGAAAAAAGTGTTTTCACTCCCAAAAGCTTCAAAGTTTGGCCCCTAGGTTTGAAGGAGCTTGATTTAAGTCTGATTAATTGTCTGCATATTATTATAGGTGCCCAGGTGAAGTTACAAATATTTATGTTTGCTTTACATGCAAGAAAAGCCTCAAATTTTAGGGCAGCGGACTTTATATGCAGATTTTTATGATAAAAATCAAGTGTTCATGCTCAAATCCGCTTTTTGTCTCAATTCATTGCAGGGTATTCATTACAGTGCTCACATAAGTGAAAGAGAGTGCAAATCAATGTCAAACACATTGAATATATCCTCCGAATCTGAAGAAGTTCCCAAATCTGCACCAATTGTAAAGAATTTTGGCTAAATAAAAAGAAAAAGAATTGCTCAGACAAATATTGCTCCAACCATGGCAAAGTGGGATGAATGAGAGAGCTCAGCGGAATCATGCATTACTTCTAGATTTGTTGACATCGGGACACGAGATCCGCATCTTATAATTGCAAAACTTCGCAAAAATTCATCCTCTTGTTTCGACGCAACCCATGTAGAAGTCAGTGCGTGGAAAATTCCTTCCAGGATCTTGTACATGTGCTCCCAATCTTCCAGTTGAAGCCTTCATTGAATTTGCATTCACCTGGAGTGCTTTCGCATTTTTAATTGCTCATATGCAATTAAAAATAAAAATGATGAGTTATTTACGACAAACATCAGACCGATGCATGTACCGGAGAAGACCTCAAAAACCTTCAAGGATGAGAAGGAAGACAAGTCAAAGGCATTACCCGCAAGAAAATCACGCTCACTTGCTTCCGATCCAGTTTGGTGAGAATCAAAGGCAAAAGAATCAACTACATGCAGAATATGAAAAAGGACAAGACTGCAGCTTTCCTCTTTCTTCTTCTTTCTCTTATTTCCTTCGACAAAGTAATTGAGCGATCAATTAAATTATAAAACCGAGGTGATTGGTTTAAAAGCCATTACTTGAAGAAGTCAATTACTTGGAAATAGGTGGCAGACATGCAAAATAGAAAGTTCTATCTTCAGTTGCAAATCATGCATGTCATGCAAAGAGAAATTCCAGGAGGGAGATTGTCAGTTGTTTCCTTTACAACTTCCACATGTGCCAGTTCACTAAAAGCTTCCTACTTGTAATTGCCCCTCTACATTCTATAAGTAGAGGAAGAACCTTCCGGGTAAAAGATCGAATTTGTAAGCAACATTCTTGTGTTCCAGACTTTGTGTTGAAACCCCTGATAGCTATTTGAAGCAAAGGAATAGAAAGTAGCAGATTTCCGAGAACTTTGTGTCACGGTGCATTTTGTTTCTAACTTTTTGTCTTAGATCTACTTATAAACTTTGTGTTATTTTAGATCTAGATCTGAAAGCTTTCTTTGCTTATAATTTTGTGTGTTAATTTATATTGGTTTTGTCTCAGTGCATGCAATCAACTCTATAATCTATTGATTGGGTTGCACATCCTCCCCTCTTTCTTTCCTACATTTTTATTATTTTCTTTTCATTAGATTTCCTTTCTTTAAACAGATTTGCTCACTTGTTGCAAAACTATACAGCGATGGTTCATGAGCTACATGGTTAAAGTAAAACCCCAAAATAGATACTAGCATATTTCATGAGCTACATGGTTAAAGTAAAACCCCAAAATAGATACTAGCATATTTTATTGACAAATCTTACAAGGAGCCTCACCGGTAAATGAGGGAGATTTATCTCATAATCGCCTAGGTTTTCAGCTATGCGTAAAATCTAGCCAACACAAGGAAAAGGCACAAACCTCAAGTGAAGTAAATTTTGATTTTTATAACAAATCGAAAAATATCGAAACCCTAGCAGAGAGTTGTATAGGGACTTCAACTCACTATACAACCATGCAACAACAACTGAAAATACTTCTAAATAATTATTTCAAGCACGTCAACATTTTTTCATCCAAATTACATCAAAGAAATGGAGAAAACAAGAGATTATACCCCGCTGCAATTAATTTGATGACAACAGGAAGCCAAAAACAAGGGCTGAAAATGATAGATAAGCTCTTCCAAAATTACCAAATTGTAGATTCTAGCCTTATAAAATATGATAAATCTGAATATCAAAGAATAATGAAGTTTTGTGCCCTAGAAGGCACCCAAATCCTCTTCTACCCTAGTCGCTCCCTAGGAGAGGGGCTTCAAACAATGTCAAAAGTTTTTGTATGGTTCCTCCTTGATGCCCTAGATGCAAACCAACAAGATGGTCTTCAATGAGAGTCTTCAACACCACCAAATTGAAGGGTTTTTGTCCTCCAATCTCCCACAAGGAAGGGTTTCGTCCTCCTTGGATGCCACACTAATGGATTGTTGCCCAATAGTGGAATGGACTAAGAGCAATCAGCCCTAGAGACCAAGTATAAAGTGTATATGCCAAAAGATGATGTGCAAATGAGCCTATGAGACTCCTCTTATACCCTTTAGTTGGCACCAAGAGTCATAAGAATGTAGACCAACCTCTTAAGCTTGCTTTATCTTCTATTTCCATGTTGGAAACTTTCCAACCTTGTCGACCTCTTAAGGAGCTTTATCTTTTAATTTCATGTTGGGAGCACTATAACCTAGTTGAGCTGCCTTGAAAGACCAAACACAAAATAAAAACATTAATATGAATAAAGAAATTGAAATATAGCTCAAGTTCTTCTCTTGTTCAACTTCTTTCCCACGGAAAGGAAGATGAGCAAGAAGTCTTCAATTTATATTATTTCGAAAAAGGGGACATTACATTCACACCACCCAATTTGGAGAGTTTTCGTTCTCCAAATGCCACAAGGAAGGTTTTTGTCCTCCTTGGATGCCACACTATGGATTTTCGCCTTAGTGGAGTTGGAAATAGAGCAATCAGCCCTAGAGTCCAAATAGATAAAGTACATATGCCAAAAGTGATGTGCAAATGAACCCCTAAGACTCCTCTTATACCGTTTGGTTGTCAAGCCAAGAGTCATAAGGTGTAGACTCGACCTCTTAAGCTTGCTTTATCTTTTATTTTCATGTTGGAAACTTCCAAACCTTGCCGACCTCTATATGAACTTTACTTTATCTTTTAATTTCATGTTGGGAGTATTATAATCCCAATGACCTACCTTAGGGAGTAAAACACCAAAGAAAAACATTAATAACAATAAAATAAAATAAAAACGAAACCCAAGGACTTCCTCAGGCAATTCCTTTTGGCCACGGAAGAGAAATGGCAAGAAGTCTTCAATTGGTGCTATTTTGAAAAAGGGGACATTACACAATCGGGAGAATAAGCTTGTTAATTTTTCAAAAATGGTGTTGGATTGACTAACCTCTAATATCTTGAAGAAAGGCTTGGCGTTTCAGCAATCACTCGAATTT
This sequence comes from Taxus wallichiana var. yunnanensis, assembly GCA_018340775.1. NCBI lineage: Eukaryota > Viridiplantae > Streptophyta > Pinopsida > Cupressales > Taxaceae > Taxus > Taxus wallichiana. Next base: position 142,639,292 of record CM031233.1, read on the forward strand.
TATTCCCAAGAAGATTTCATGGTGGAGATTGATAATGAGTGGAGGAATCTCCCACAAGATGTCAGCAGAAGTAAGTAAGACAAGATTGTGTTGTGGCCTTGAGGTATGACAAACCTCCTCCTTGCAATATCACGAGTGGGAATGGAGGACCTTATAGAGTTTAAACAACAATCGTGATATTTTGGTAGTCAAGGCGATAAGGGGAATTGGACCGTTGTTTTAAAATCATGAGGACTATGATGCCAAATTGATCAACCATCAACAATAGTGGTAGCTGCAAAAAGCTTAAGTATTATTTAGTTTCCTTGATCACAAAGAGGGTTTCCAAGTTAATTAAAGCTTTTAAATTGATGAGAATGTTGAGGTTGATTCGTAACATGGAAATTGCCCTTAGAATTTATGGTGCTCCTATAATTCACAACGAAATGGTACCATTAAGACCAATAGTAGTAGACACCTCAAAATCCCCCACATATCAACTAGTGGCATTTTTACCAACAAGATGGAACCTTGTGTGAGAAACACTTCTTTCATTAGGGTTTCAACAATTGTTTTGGAGTTTATTAAACATAAGAGAGTAGATGTTTATGAAATTTTGGTTAGCTTTGATGTGGTATCCTCATTCACCAAGGTACCGATCTTGGATGCTATTGAGTTTGTCATATCTTGCATTCATGATAAAACAAGTTGGTTTCCTTCGTTTAAGATCCACATTCTTCTCCTTTAAGGTCATTTGTGAGTATACCGAGGGGATGGCAATGGGTTCTCCACTTTCACCGTTGGTTGTGAACCTCTTAATAGAGAAGTCTAAGCAAAGGGCTATAACCTTCTTTCCTCTAAAGTCAAAATAGGTGAAACAATATGTAAATGACACCAATCTATGTTGTAGCATGGCAGGAAAAATCTTGAAGAACTCCATTCACACATCAGCAACTTGGTTGACAACATAAAATTCATTTAGGAGATTGAGAAGGGAAAATTACCCCGCTTGGATGTTCTCTTCCCACGAAGGAGAATGGTTCCCTTGCACAAAGTGTTGACAAGAAAGGGACCCACACAAATTCATACTTACATGCTTCTTCACATCATCATCATCTTGCACAAAAGGCAGGTGTTTTCAAAACCCTTTCCATGAGGGGTTTCCGAATTTTTAATAAGGAATAGTTGAGCAAGAAATTAGAAACTTGTCTTTGGTTTTTCATAAAAATGGTTAATGAGGGAAGCAGATTTCGAGCGCTTTTAGAAAAGCATGAGAATGTCAAGAGCACAAACAAAGGATAGAGGCCCCGAAAGATGCTCATGCGGCACGCCTTCAGTACATTGAGTAAAACTCCAACAAGATATTCAAAATCCTAAGGAGACAAAACATCTATACTGCATTTCTGCCAAAGAACAAGTTAAGGAAATGTACTAAGATTGGTTACAACCAAATCTTGAATCATCCGCAAATATCGATCTCAAGAGGAAAGAAAAGTCAGCATTCGCAAGGAACTCATCAAAAACCATGCACGTTATTCACATCGAGGACACTAAAGTCTCAACAATAGAGAACCATTGCTTTAAGCATCAGTTGAGGGAGGTGGTAGAAATTGACAAACGTTATCAAAATTTGAATAGGGATGAGGGCTTAAGTTTGAACCACTCATGGAGGCCTGTAAATAACAAATTAAAAGTGGCCCCACTTTCGGATATGCATTTATTGTTTTACATAATGGTGATTACAATTTAATAATTGTAACGGCTAGTTATGTATTTATTAATTGTCCCAAGGTAGACCCAACATGCATCGTGTACTTTAAAAGAGTTATCTATATAAGGAGATGTGGTCTGTAATTCTTGCATATGTTCTACATCCTTATAATGTATTGTATGTTGTGATCCAAAATATCCATTTATTGATGGATGAATAAAATCAGTGCGGTTTTTAACCAAAAAGATCTAATCTTATGGGTTGTGAAAGGATCAATTCTTTAGCATCTCAAACAGATAAGCACTCGTCAATTGGGGGTCAAGGATTGTTCCAAAAGCTCTAATAGTAGATGTTGAAACTCAAGCAGAACAGAAGCATAATAAGACTCATAATTCTGTAACCAATCACATAAAAATATTAACCAAGAAGACAACACGTGAAGGCACAAGATTTTGCGGGTGCACTAAACACCTCTAACAATTCAATGTCAATTGCCTCATGTCACAATAGGGGGATGAATTCCTTTTATACATGTGCTTAGGACATGTACTCTTTTCATGCTAGTTGATTAGCCCATCTACCTTTCTCACAAGATCTTAATCTCCTCAAGCCCACAATAGCCCACAATCATATCCCAATAGATCAACATATGGTAGGTGACATTTTGTCACATAGGTGAATGATAATGACACACAATTTTATTGCATGTGTGAACATATAGTCAAAACCTTCTAGTTGATTTACATTTATGTCACCTTTACCACAGCATCACCCACTTGGCAGTCTTGCCGCATCAAATTCTTATCAAACTCTAACATTAGCTGGAAGTTGTCAGTTTTGTGTTGAAACCTAAGTCACAAGGTTCAAGTTCGCGTTTATGTTCAACAAGAATAAATTTCGGTTCAAGTTCACCAAGGGATAAAGTTCGAGGAAAAAAAACGCCTTTAAGTTCGAACAATTTTTTTCTATAATTTTTTTGAAAAAATGCATAAATATGTCAAAGTGACAAAATGGAGAGATCTTTTTGTCTACTACTTTCAGTTGGTATATGTATATATACACACATTTGTAAAATAATGCAAAATAGTGTCAAAAAATTCCCATGCCAAAATAATTGGTAAAGTTTGAGTTCATGTTCAATGAGAATAAGCTCGGAAAAATTCAAAAAATTTTGATAAAATTTGGAGAACCTTGCAACAAAGGTTGAAACCATTAATTTTGGGATATATGAGTTAAGGAACAAACTACTAGTGAGTCCTAAGAGGTTCGGAAGTAGAAATTTATGACAACTATATAAGCATGTGCATGCATTGTGTTGGTAGTTTTTAATGTCATTGTGTGTGATCTTGATTCACCCAGTTGAAGCGACATAAAATCTGCAACAATTAGGGAAGATCACCTATTGATAGGGTGATGTTCCTCTACGTTTGAGAGGGGCAGTTCCCTCATATGATGGAGGTTTTTGTATTTTCAGTGCTTTTAACCTAAAAGCACAAAGGAGACAAAAATGGGAAAAAGAAAGAAGAAAGGAGAGGATGGAAAAAGTGAGAAATGAAAGGAGATGGAAGGGAGAAATCCACAACAAACTAAACACAGAGAAATGTTTGGATAACTCGGGATAAACATAAAGGAGTGAAATCCACTTTCTCACATGAGGACAAGAATATAGGAAACAACTGTGCAGAAGATAAAAAACACCCAGAAGCACAAAGTCTTCACCATTTCTAGATTGTTTGTGTATGGCACAAAGTCCACCTACACAGATATGCAATACAAAGTCTACAAATCATAATATCACCTACAACATAGATAGATGGAGGTATAAATGACATCATTCAACCATAAACAGCAAAGCACGATTTCATGATTGGAGAGCACCAACACCACAAGATGATTCTTATTCCACTTGCTTACATTCTTTTATTCATGAAGACTAAAAATAGTATGTACACACAAAGTTGCAGCAAACTCTCTTCAGAGTTTAGAGAGAAAAGAGAGAATCCTTACAATGGGAAATGTCTCCCCTATTTATACTTTCAGCCAGTAACTAGCTAATAACTACCTTCCTAGTAAAAATATGACTTCTACAATTTATTTTTCACTTAAGTCACAACTTAAAGTGACTTTATGACAAAAATCACTTTTCCCAACAGAGAAATAGAAATAGTCACTTAAGTGACTTTACAAAAAGTACTTTCTCAATGGAAAAATAAAAAGTCACTTGAATGGAGAAAGAGAATAAGAATAAGAAGTTCCAGCCATGGAGGTTCCTTGCTTGATCCACTCAAGCACTTTCACCTTCAACACATGCATCTCTAATATGAGTCTGCTTTCCACTGGCCATTCTTGTCTTGATGTTACTGAAGTTCATATGATCAACATTGCCATCACCAATGGGAAAATCATCATGAATACACTTCAAAATGATGGTTCCATGGTAAGGAAGCTATGGACAAAGTTTGAGCAAGATTCAATGAGTAGAACTTGAACTATGAGAAAACAAGCTCTCAAAATGAAGGCAAAAACAGCAGCTGAGAAATGATTCTCATGAAAAACATATGCCGTGTTTGAGGTTCTGAAACCTATACAAGATTAATCCTTACTTCAAGATCTTTCCAACACTTCAAATGGCACTCAAAACGGAGTTTGGATGAGAAAGTTTTAAGTCATGAGCGCACTTTTGACTTCATTAAGAACTTGGGTGCACTTGTAATGAGAGCTTAGAACCTTGGGCGCCTCTTTTAGACCTTTTGGGAACCAACTTAAGTCATAGGTGCATTCTCTATGAAGTTTTAGAACCTACAAAGTGTATAGGCGCACTTGTGAATCTTGTGTGGAACAATAGTCCCATCCCAACACCAAATTAGAACTTCCTACAATGCAAAGCGCATTTTGGAGTGCATAATGGAACCAAAGCACTCTTGTGAAGATGATGTTGGAACTTATACAAATGAAAAGCATTTCATGAGAGAGGAGGAACCTTGGAACCAAGACAAAAATGTGAGAGTTTCTTCCAATGAGTGCTTTTTCCACTTCAACACTGCAAGTGATTTGGAAACATGTCTTCTTAGTTCATTTTGCTTGAGCTCCATGATGGCGTATCGTGAGAACTAACCAAAGGGTGCAAGTGAAGGTTGAAAAGAGACCAAGAGGTAAAAATGGAAGTGTGTGGGAGAAGATCAAACATTGGAACAACGACAGAAACAAAATCATGGGATTTCCATCAGGGAAAACATGCTATCAAGGCAATTTTTTGAAAAGTTAGAGGAAAATTTGACACAATAACACGCTAAAAATCATCGAATGTCATTATGTCATTCCTTATACATGTGAATGTTAGATTCTTATGTTGGTGACACATATTGACCCCTTGATGTTTGTGGGACCATCAATGGGTGCTTTTGACCAATAGCACAGGATTATGTATATGGTCTTGTGGATTCATTTTGTTCTAATATCTCTGCTGGTTGTCTGTCAAGTTCCTTATTGCATGGGAGGTACTGCCCATAACTTTGATGCACCTAACAGTTAACTTATATATTGATAGAATAAATATCTGTTATAGAGAATGGGGTGGGGCCCATCAAGGGGGCAGTACTACCGTCAGCGTTCTACTGGCCTCCTGCATCCGAGGAATCCTGTAACCATTCTGCTGTTAAAGGCATCGCAAATTACTCAGAAACCATCTTGGCATACTAAAGCCTGATTAAGAAAGGAAACTCTGTTGTACCATTAGATGGCACCATGGCCAAGGACATTGAAAGGAAAATGTCTTTCCATTGTTCTCTGCTTAGATACAATAAAAGTTGAGTATTTTCCCATTGGATAAGCCCAAGAACGGATATTTGCATGCGAGTTAAAATTCCAACCTATCTATATGCATGTTGTAATGTTGAGATTACTGGATGAATCTTTAGATATTTATATAATATTTTATCATCTCTAGCAACTTCCCAATAATTATGGGTTAATATAATGTCCTGTTAACATCAAGATGGTTGACATGCAGGTACAGATAGTGGACTGTTATAATTATCTAGTATTGCAATCATGCACAAGTTGAATGCGTCTTTGTGACATCAAATGGAAATGATAACTTTAATGACACATCCACCCCATTCATGTGCCCTTTTACAATTCACAATGTCTACCTTCAGTCACACTTCATTGGAGTTGAAAATTAACTTCTCTCGAAAATCTTCCATGATATTTATGGCAGCAACATTCAATGCCGCTGTTTCCACAAATTTTCCTTATCTGACCACTTGAATGAGAAGCAAATGTGTATTACAAGTTCCTTAAAATTTTCTTGGCTAAGTAGTTCGATAGAAAATTTCTTGTTTTCATGCAGTATTCTCTCTGCAAATTCACCTTTGTCCCTGTGTGTGACTGTCAGAGAATGTTGGCACGGTGCAGATTGCATCAACTGATTTGGATGATCAAATGGAATCTTTGAAAGTTGTTGGATTTGCATGGATGCCAATTTCTACATCCTTTAAAGTAGACTGCTGCATTCTTGAAGTGACTCTGACCTCACATATTAACACATCAAATTTGAAAATATAATAAGATTTTTAACGAATTCTGACCACATATAATTGAAAGTTTCTATATACCTCAACAGAAAGAAATCTTTTAAACTACCAATCTCCTTGGGTAGTTTATCCACTTCATTCTTTTTGCAACCTCAACAGTCAGGGAAAATGGAATGATGAAAAACAGAGTAGATTTTGATTTTCCAATATAAACACCTCATTAGATGCAATGTATTCTATATATGTTCTTTCCTTACAACAGTACTAAAGGAACGAGATTTTAAGCCTGAAATGTTGGATTGCATGATCCTAAAATAGAAGTGCCAAGCAATTTAGCTGTGACACCACCAAACTTGAGTTTATCTAGCCAACTAAGGCATTATAAACAAATCCAACCGAGTTAAAAACAGATGTATAGTTGACCTGCAGGAGCCCAGTTGAAAGAGCAGCCTGAAGGGCTTTGTGGTGTCCAAATGACCTTATTGGTGGACTCATAACATATCTGAAAAATAAAAATACGAAAGAAAAATATCAATAATTAAAGAGAAACACAAGTAACACAATAAAGAAAATAACTTGTTATGTACAACTGTACTCACTGGGCTGCCATCTTGAAGTCAGGATCCCAAAGCTTAGAATCGTCAAGGACCAGACCTGAAACTACTGGCTCTCCTATTACTCTTTGCCCTGGAGCTCAAAAGTTTCTAATTCAGGCCACGCCTCTTTTAAATCAAAACATTATATAACCGAACTGTAAATTACAGTCAGTAAATTAAAGTTATGCAGAAAATATTTTTAGCCTAGAAATCTGTAAATCTAGTCAAATTTCATTTCACTTCTAGACAGAAAGAGCTTTACAAAGAAGATTACACTTGTAAACCATTTTGTAGAATCAAATAATTAAATGAAGTTCCAATACCTTTTGCAAAAATAAACAAATTGAAATTTGAACAGGACACAGAATCTACCATACAATGGAAGTAACTACACACATACCATAATCATAACTTGTTAAAATGAAATGATGCTAATCTGTTTTGCAGTATATGATGTAATGTTTATAAGAATTTGGAGCAAACTAGCTCTTAGATGTGGAAGATACCAGATTTGCGAGCCCTGACAATCTCATCAAGGGCATCAATACTCATTACATGAACAACATACAGTGGTGTGTTCACAAACCCTGCTAACTTGATGGCTCTAGCAGTTGCCTCCCCTTCAAGCTGTATAGGCAAGGAAAAAAACAGTATCTATATAAGCACATTCATGTCAGGAATCATGAATTTTCTATGGAAAAGAAATTCTACATATGTTTTCCATGTCAATCAGCAACATAGCTATGTCCAAACAAGGTTAATAATACAACAAGCATCTATTAAATTCCAAATGAATTAACCTATCATGCTCCGGCTAAAAAGGCAACTCAGTAATAGTTCCTAATATACACACTTTCTTGTCTTCAAATACTGATGGGGCATTTATATGAGTGATAGTTTTGAAATTTTCAATACAATAGCACCATATTTAATTAGGTTGGTAGATTAAGGTACATAACATGGAAGAAAATCATTGACATGTATGGAAGATATTACTTAATAGAAAGACATACTTAACCTATGGTTGCTCATTTCAGGATATTTGGATGTGATGGATGGATGTAACTTAAACTAGACTTAACAAATTTCTGTAGAACCTTTGTCCACAGCTTCTGATCCAGAGCCCAAAAGTGATCTGGGGGACAACACACTGAAATAGCATTCCAATTTGTTAAGAATGGGAACAGTTTATGTTGCTTTAGGAACAATAATTAGAGTAGTGTTACAAAAAGGATGCAACGAAGAGATTAAAAGCAGCACCGTAAATCTAGATTGAATTGCTTCAGAATCTGCAAATTCCATACAATGATCCAAGATGTCAGACGTGGAATCAACCAAAAGGTTCAAAACTGAACTAAGAAGAACCCTTCGAGAATAGCTATTGTATATTATAATACAAGTGTGGAAGATGAAGAGACAGCTTGACAGTTACAATAAGAACAGCCACCCACCTTCCACGGGTTAAGATTCCATGCTTCATTGTTTTCTGGCGGTACCAAAAACAAGTTCTCCAACCAGGGCTGACACTATCATTACTATGGGGCATCACATACAACAAGTTAGGCTCTGTGATTTTGACCAGTGCTTGCAATCCATAAATATCCATGAAATTCATCTATAACTCCAAAGGAATCAGGGCATGTCAGGGTCGACTTTAAACAAGGAATGTTGAGTGGACTTTTGACCAAGGCATTGTCTACTTCCTCTAGGTGAAACATAGCACTCATCAATATGCAGAATTGATTCCATAATTGAATTTCTCTCAAAAAGTTACACTTTCAAACAAACAGCATCTGATTCCAAGTTTGTATGTAAAAGTTATATGCTCAGGATGGTGAGAGACTTTACACTATTGTGAAACCGCCGTTGTGGTTTTGCAAGCCTTACGCAGCAGTTTTGCAACTGCCAGTCTGCAGAAACCAGTGGTTTTGCCTGCACCAATTGAATAGTCACTATAAGGACATGAACCAATGAGTTTTCTCATTTTGAGTATTTCTAAGGCTTGGTTCTTCAGAGGGACATCTCCAAAAATCATAAGAAGGGTCGTGGACAAGGGGATTGGAACTGGTGATCGTGGAAGTGTGATCTACAGGACTTAGGATTGTAGTGGTGAATGTAACAGAGAGTAGCAGAGTTGTGTAGTTCGCATCACTGTACCATTTTATGCTGATTGTAATTCTTTCGTTATAGGCTATAGCATTAGGAAAATTTGTAACCAGCCTTCCTTCCTTGCCAAAAATGAATTATTTACAATCTCGAAATTCAGCAAAAGTCAAAATCTTATGACTCCAGACATTATAGTTTTGATCTGTCTGCTTTTGCTCCTCCAACAGAATGAGGTTTTGAATATTTGTCATCCTCCTATAAGTCATTTGTGGAATTTGATGGCTGAAAGTCAAACCTTGACTTTTGATAAAGTCAATCCCTATCTGTTAAAAGAGGAATGAAGACAAAATTAGACGCTTGAGTCCAGTTTCGGACAATTAGAGAGTGCATTGACTGCTCAGCCAAAGGGGAAGTGGAAACAGCACTCTGGTGAATCTTACAAATAACTGGTAAAATGTCGGTAATATCATAAGGTTGGGCACCTTAAAAGATTTTCGGAAGCGACAGTATGATCTTTCCCAATAGAACAAAAGGCAATGAAATGAGGCAATGTGTTAATGGTTGCAGATGAACAAGATTTTGAGGAAGAGCATACTCCCTATTGTCTTACAACATCAGGCTCGAGTGGAAGTACCACCAGTTGGATCATTGAGTCTCAAGCGCATCCAAACATTTTTCATGTCAAAGGAACGGTTATGTATCACTACAATTACACATTGTTCTGATTCAGTTGCATTAGCTGATGGAGAGTCACTTGCAATAGAAGGGATAGGAGATGTACGCATTGTGAAGAATAATGCTAAAAACTATTAGTAATGAATGTTAGGCATGTTCTTAGCTTGCATAAAAATCTCTTATTTGCTTGTCAATTATAGAGAATATCAATATTGTTGTACATTTCTCTAGGGAGAAGTGTCTTGTGTTAGATGTGAAATAGGGACGGGTGATTTCCTGGGCATTGGGCAAGGTGGCTAGTATAGGCTAGTTGACTCTGCTACAATCAACTCAAAAGCACATGTGGAGGAGACTCCATCATTCAAGATGTGTTGGAGGATGTCATTCCTCATAGGCTTGTTGACCCTACTTCAGTCAACTTACATGCACTTGTTGTGGAGGGATTCCCACTATACAAAATGTGTGGGAGGCTGAAATGCCTTGGGAGGATGAACTTCCTCACTCAAATACATAGTTAATTGTGGAGGGAAACTTCACTATCCAGGATGCGCTAGAGGCACATGGTGAGATGGCAAAACATGCCACACATTCACAGGCATTGGCTCGAAGGACAATAGAGCATGGACACTTTGCTCATCTTGTTGCAAAAGGCTTTTCGCAATAGGGGGAATAGATGAGCAACAGGAGGATAAAGTCATTTCCCCTATCACTGCGGAGATGGTTATTTCTCTTGTTGTGGAGTTGAGTTGGTTGTTACTCCTACTGCAAAGATGGTCACTCAATTGCTTCTCTCCATAGCAGCTCAAAGTGGATGGAGGCCATCTCAAAGTGTATTTCCTAAAGGTGATCATCTGGATTGCAGATTTATCGAGTCCCTACATGGACTCAAACAAGCTCCACAAGCCTAGTACACTCTATTCAATCAACATCTCCAAGAATTTGATTTCCAAACTCTAGAGATTGGGCTGAACTTCTCAGCCAATGATGATTCATTCCCAGTTAATGAGTCACTCAAAAACACTTGGTGGACAACCTGTTATATCCTATGTCCGCATGATCGGATCTTTCTTTTTGTTGTCAGCTGTCTTTTCCAGTCTTTGTCTACACCAAAGCTCCTACATTGGACAGTAGCAAAACATCAAAGGATTGCAGCTTTCAAACTAATATCTAATGAGCTGCCTGTGGAGTTAATGACTAAACTTCTTGGTTTTATTGTATTTGTAAAATTTCGGGACAAACATGTCTCGGTTTAGTCATTAAGGGGGGTATTAAAATATATTCTTAATATATTAATTAACTCTTAACAAACTATTAGTTATGTATTAACTAATGTTCGATTGTAACCTCCTCAACCATTTTGTAACTATCTCTTGCATAATAAAATGACGAACACACAATCTACCAAGTGTGCATTCCAGTTTCTCTTCATTCTTTCTCTATTCACATCTTCTAACATTAGGAAGATAGGAGAAACAGAAGGTATGAATGTATGGCCTTGGAGCTCTTTATTTTGACCCATTTCATTTGAAGGATGACAAGGAAGATGTGTAGTTGCTACTTCCAGCTGTTTTTCCCCACATTGAGGTTTCCAACATAAAATCCCTTGTGTTGTGTATTTGTTTCCATTCCTTTCATACTGATCATTGTTTGCAAGTAGTTTACTCCTTCTAATGCTCAGTCTACCACAATAAGTATTCAAAACTATCATTTTGGAGAAAGAAAATCTAAGTAAAACAGAATTATGTGATTTTGTGAATTTTAGTAGAAGCATGCAAACTTGCGAATTTACGGATCATTTTGATATCAAAGCAGCAAGTTCCTTGTGTCTTGTAGATGATTTTACTAACACATAGGATGATTGTGTGTATGAAAATCGTATATGCCAAATTCTTTGACAATGTGTTGCAAGTATCTGTGGTTGCACAGAACAGCCATGACCAAAACTTTGAGAAGAAGACTTGAGGAGCTCAAAGAGTGTCATGTGTAGGTACAAGGGGAGAATAGAGAACTGAGAATGCTATTGCAGCACTTCAAGACAGAGAATGAGCAGTCACAAGAGACATGGACAAATCATGGAGAATTCTTCATGGGTATCATTGAAGAGTTGCAACAAGATTTGTTGACAGAGGAGGAATCGTTGGCAAATATCCAGCAAGATGTTGAAGGAGAAGAAAGTAGAGAAGAATCTACTAAGAGAAAGGGACCAGCCTCTACCAAAGTGGCTCAAACCATGACAAAGGTACGCATGTTAAGCACTCCATCACATGTTGTTTCTTCCAATAGTACACTGGATGAATCCATTGGAAAATTCGAGAAGTACATTATGGTCATTGGCTCTAAGTTGTAGTGAAGATGGGCTATAGTGGAAAAGAACTTGGCAAGGATGGCTAAGGATTCCTTAATCCCATTGTGGTTGAGGAAAGGCATCAATCTGCAGGACTTGGGTACGGTAAAATAGAGATTAGGGAATGCTCTAGCACAGTTGAAGCAAGAGTAGCTCCAATGAAGAACTCCATGCCATCTACACACCGAAGACAGCCAGAGAAGGTTAAAATGTTTCTAGTATCATTTTTGTTAAGCCTCAAGACGATTGTAGGACTCCTCCAAAGAGAGGGAAGCAAACTGAAACAAGCAATCAAGAAGAGGGAAGCATAAGTCTACCTCAAGAGGACAAAGCAGCACTTCCAAAGAGTGGGAAGCCTTCAAGTCATGAATGAGAAGATAGGGCATCACTACTCTATCTGCACAATGCAAGTGCAAACAGGAAATGGGAAATTACACTCCTACAACTTCACCACTCGTGAGTAAAAGAAGGAAAAGAAACAAGCATGGGGGCAGCCCAAAAAGGTATGCTAAAAAGAAATCTTCCGTATTTTGTTTCAATTCTAAAAAAAGGTCATTTCACACAAGAATGTTGGTATCTTGTTCCTTGCACTTATTGTGGGAAAAGTAACTATTGTATGGCTATATCCAAATGAACCATCACTAAAGAACCCAAGCTCTTTAGGAGAGATGGGAAAGAGATAATCCACTCTTCAAGCAAACAAGAAGAGAATGGTCAAGACACACTCCAAGGAGGTAAGAATCCACTTGATATGAGCATGTGCAAGTCTAATAATTTTTGTACTCATTGCAAGGTTAGTGGGCATTGGAATGGAAAGTGTTGGAAACTCCATCCACATCTTCACCCAAAGAATGGTAAAAGCAAGAATGTGCAGCCACAAACAAAAGGGGAAGAAGAGCCTACCAAAGCACAAGAATCAAGAAGGGAAAAACTCTCACATGTTTCTTCACCACCATTGCAAGTAAGCATGGTAAGGGGGTTTCATTTGATTCTTGGATTGAGCATTTACATGATTTGCAAAGAAGAAAGAAATCCAAGCATGAGACTGCCAGCAACTTATAGTAATGAAATCATCACAATGAGGGAGGGTTATCTCTTTTTTTTTGGTGAAAAAAAAACAGTCACCCATTATATTGATATAAATATTGAATTACATACTCTACCATGCCAAGCATGGAAGCTATTAGCCATATCTCTAGCACTATAAACAAAAATAACAATATGAATATTCATTGAAAAGAGTCAAGGTTTATGATTTTCCTGATTTCTTCTTGAATCTTTGTTGACCACCATAGAGGAGGTGACCCATAGCAAAAGATATCCTTGTTGTCAAGAGCCCAATTTGCCAGTCCATCAGCAACCTTGTTACTCTGTCTGGGATGTGGGTGAACTGAATCTCTTGAGCCTTTTGCTGAAGATTTCGGATTTCACAAACTTCCTTGGCAATTCTCCACTGTGGAGGATGACCATTACTAGAATCATTCAATAAGTTCATCATGATTCTGGAATCCGATTGGATTTTGATCTTTCGCCATCCTATTTTAATAGCCTCCTGTATTCCTCTACGGATAGCTTTGATTTCAGCCATGTTATTGGTAGAAGTTCCCAAGTTTTCAGCAAATAGGAAATGAACTTCTCCATCTCTGTTACGTCCAATTCCTCCCATGGCTGCTCTGCCAGGATTACCCCTAGAAGCTCCATCTGTATTTATCACCCCATCATAAATTGTTCCATCATGCACTTGAGTAGCATGAACTGCTATCTTTTTCTTATTCTTGTGGAAGCGTGGCATGGTGGCTTCCTTAGGATCCAAAGATAGTTGTTGGAAGATATGCTCCCATTCTTGAGAGGGTTGATCAGGTAGAGAAACCTTATGTTTGAGGCTCTCTGTCAAGTTGCTTTTTATTTTTTCCCAAACATATATAACTTCTCTACTAGTTTGGCGAAATATTCTATAATTCCTCTCTTTCCATGTTCCAAAGGAGTAAAGAAATACCACTCCACACAGCTGGGATCAAATTTTGTCCTGTGGGAATTGCTTTCTTCCAAGTATCATTAATCATGCAAGGATCCCAAACTATTCCATTGAAGTTTAAACAATGAGTCAAATGTGTCCACAATACAGAAACCCATGGGCATTGAAAGAAAAGATGATCCAAAGTTTCCTCATCTTGAGTACAAAGTTCACATCTAAAAGGTCCTCTGAAACCTCTTTTTTGGAGCCTATCTCCAGTTAAAAGCCTTCTGTGAATGATAAGCCAAAGGAAGAAACTTACCTTAGGCCATATCTCTGGCTGCCATATACATTGAAACAAGGCTTTTTGGGGATGAGTACAACTTGTAATGAGGGATTCATATCCAGAAGCTACATCATATTTCCCTGAAGAGCTGCCTCCCCATCCAAGTTCATCAGGTTCAGCTGAAAAATAGAAGAGGTCTTCTGCCCAAGTTTTGTTCAACAAGTTTTGATCCTCTGCTCTATCCTCATAGGCCATTCCAAAAGAGGTCTCCATTGTGTCTCAATACCCCAAGGCTGAATATTTGTTTGTATGTAGTGTTTGATCTTGATCCATCCCTTCACTTGCATTTGTTCCTTAATTGGGTGAAGGTGAGGGAATATAGTTAAAATTGGGGATGACCTTCCCAAGAGTCCACCCAAAAATTGGTTGTATGACCATTGTGAACTATCCAGAACAACTTGTTTTTAATCAGATTTTCTCCACTTTTAATGAACTTTAAAGCAGAGAGATCCATTATTAGGAGAGAGTTGTCCTGATAATTCTCTCTGGTCGGCTACTTTCCGCATATTTACCTTTGAAGTTAACAACCCACAGATCATCAAGAGAAGTTATAAGCCTCCAATATAATTTGGCTGCCAAAGCTATATTTTGTTGAGTGGATGATGAAAGCCCAACCCTCCATGTTGTTTTGGTTTGCAAAGAGATGTCCATTTCACCAATGCCCATTTTTCTTTTCTGAGCTCCACTCCAAAGAAATTTTTGACAAATGGAATCCATCTTTTTCAATATAGTAGGAATATTCAAAACAGACGCCACATAAATTGGCATTGCTTGGAGAACCGCCTTAATAAGAGTCATCCTTCCTCCTGTAGACAACCATTTGTTTGTCCATTTTTGAATTTTCTGTTCAAATCTGTCAATTAACCATTTCCAATCTTTGGGTTTATTGGGAGCTAAAGGAATGCCCAAGTATTTCACAGGAAGAACTCCTTTCTGGAATTGAAGAATTTGCAAAATTTGTTCTTCTTGTCTTTGAGAACAATGGAAGAAGTAAATATTGGACTTTCCATTATTTATACTCGACCAGTGGCGAAAAAAAGGATTGAAGAGTCTTTTGAATATGCTTAGCTTCTACCATAGTTGCACGACTCATCATCAAGAATCATCCACAAACTGAAGAAGTGACAAAGGTTGGAGATTTTTGGCCAATTTTACCCCATTGATGTTCTTTTCCTGACACTCCTTTCGACAATCTGCCCAAACATTCAACAAGAATGATAAATAAGAAAGGGGATAATGGATCACCTTGTCTTATTCCCCTTGATGCTCCAAAAATTCGATGGTGAACCATTAACTAAAACAACAAAGGAGACAAAGGAAAAGCATGCAGTGACCCATTGTATCCAATCAGGTGAGAAGCCAAAATGCTCCAAGACTTTGCTAAGGAAAGTCCAATCCACTCTATCATAAGCTTTAGATAAATCCAACTTGATGAACATTGGTTTTTTTGAATTTCCATTGAATGTAAAATTTCTTAGGCAAGCACAATTTCATCATGAATATGTCTTCCTGGCACAAATCCACCTTGTTCAGGTGATATAATTTTTCTCAGCAAAGGTTTCAGTCTCTCTGCTATAATTTTTGTTATTATCTTATATACCACATTGCAGAGTGCTATAGGCGAAATCCAAATATATCTTCAACCTCTCTAGCTTTCGGAATGAGAGCTATAAAGGTTTTATTCAACTCTTTCAGAATAGTCTTAGCTGTTCTTGCCTCTTCCACCACCTGTAGTAAATCAGATTTTATTATTTCCCAAAAGGTTTGAAAGAATTCAATCGGAAATCCATCTGGCCCCGGAGTTTTTCCTTTCTGCATGCTAAATACAATCTTCCAAAGCTCCTCTTCAGTAACTGGTTGGGTTAGCTTCTCATTATCATGTTGGTTAATTTGTTTAGGGAGCAAATCTAAAAGCTTTTGTTGAGCTGTCATATCCAGAGATTGTGCCAAAATAATTCTTGAAAGTATCTGACTAGCTACCTGTTTCATACCTTTCATTGAAGATTCCTTAGTCCCACCTTCTTTCGATAAAAAATGAAAGTAATTATGTGCTCTTCTAGATAATAATGTCTTATGAAAGAAAGATGTGTTTTTGTCACCTTCCTTTAGCCACTGAATTCTAGACTTTTGTTTGCACATAATTTCTTTGCGAATTTCCCATTCATTGAGTTCTTCCTTAAGACTGCATTCCTTCCTAAAGAGATCCAAAGAGCTACCTGTTGTATGGTGTACCTCATTAATCTTTTCCAGCTCTCTGCAAATTTTCTCTTTTTCTTTTGCTATATCTCCAAAACCTGTCCAATTCCATTTCTTGAGTTGGACCTTGAGGTATTTCAGCTTTTTGACAAATTTGAACATATTTGTTCCATGCCGAGGATTTCCTTCCATCCACCATTGCTTAACAAGGTCATGGATAGCAGCATGACGAAGCCACATTAGCTGGAATCTGAAAGGAGTTTTGACATGAAGAGTTTTTCCTATTTGCAAACATACCGGCCAATGGTCAGAGCCACTATTATCAAGAATCCAAGCTTTAGGAGCATCTCCATTTAGCCACCATTCTTCTGAAATAAGAAAACGGTCAAGCCTTTCGAGAATACAATGGTGTCCTTGTCTTCTGTTAGACCATGTCATTATCCCATTTTCAGTAGGCACATCTACTAAATTGTGAGACTTGAATGAACTGGTTTAACTCATTTGAACTAGCATCCAGAAGAGTCTTACCCCTTGTTTTTCGAGACAAGTTTAGAATAGTATTAAAATCTCCTCCTAAAATGAGCGGTAAATGGGGAAAGACCGAATTATATAGTCCATACCTTTCCTCTGTTGTCGCTTTTCTTCTATAGAGGTAGGAGCATAAACATTACAAACCAAGAACTGCTGATTTTCCTCTTTATTAAGAACATGTAAGCAAATCATACCTTTCAAAGCACATGAGTTGAGAACAAAAATTAACCGTGGATCCCAAATAGTGACTTGACCTCCAGAAGCCCCAAAAGAGTTAATAGAGATATGTTGGGATCTAGGCCACATATTCTCAGCCATAGTGGATATGAGATGCATGGAAGTTTTTGTTTCTTGGATACTAACCATTGATGGTTGTTGTTGAGCAATCATTCTTTTAATCTCCTGAAACTTTGAAGGAGAACCCTTCAAACCTCTAACATTCCATGTTATTATCTTCATTGAGAATGCTTCTTCAGTATTGAGACAGATCCCTAATTGCTCCTGAATCACTCAGCTTTTGTCCTTCCTGTTGAATCTTGAGCTGGTTGGATTTCCTTCCCATTTTATATTAGCATCTACTTTGAATTTCTTGTTTTGTTCCTGTTCCACCCCTAAAGATTGTTCATCCTGAAATGATTTATTGTTCTCCCTGATTATTAAAGCCTTTCCCAAATTCTCCATTTCTTTCGGGTCTTGATTTTGTTCCTGAAACTTGTCATTAAACTTAGTTTTTCTTTGATAGCTTTTTAGTCCTGACTGGGCATTAGCATTATTAGGATTGGCTTGAAAGATTACCATTTGATGCTGGGTATCCATTGGTTGCGATGTACCTATTGTTGTGGTTGGTTTGTCAAGCTGTGTTTCTGGAACCTGTGACTCCATCATATCATCCCCTTTCTCTTCTTCATTTTCCACTTGAAGACTAGCAAATCTGTTTGAGTTGTTGATTCCAGCATGTTCCTTCTCAGACATTTTATGACTTGCTTCTTCTTCGGAGTAACAAATCCATCTTTATTTTTTTCCCTTCTTTTGATTCTGGCATTTTAGCAGGCGATCTTTCACTAAATGTCCATATTCATGACAGATTCGACACCGAAAGGGTATGTTCTCATAATCCACCATTTGTTCCCATTTGTCAGTTTCAATTTCCAGAGAAATTTTGGCTAGTAATGGGTTATTTAGATCCATGAGAACACAAATCCTGGCATAGATCATTTGTTCCAACTGGATCGTAGTATCAACTATCATCATAAATTTGCCCAATGTATTACCAATAGCCATAAGAACAGTTTGATTCCAGTATTCCGTCGGTAGACCATACAATCGCACCCAAACAGGAGCCACCGAAGGTAGCTCTTCCTCCGGTTTGAACATAGGGTGCCAAGGTTTCATAAATAAACCTGCACGACCCATAAACCATGGTCCTCCTTGGAATACATATTCCTTATCTGTTGCTAAAGTAAAAACCACAAGAAAATAACCATTAGGGCACACAGAGAAAGTAATCTCACCTTTAATTTGCCACGTTTTCTTCGCCCATTCTTTGAGACTTGACAATGGTGGGCGAAATCCAAGAAATCTGATAATCAAACCTCGATTCTCAAGTTCATGAATATTATCTTGCACATCCTCCTTCTTGAGCTGAATGACTGGAACACCATCAGTCGCTCGTAAACATCCCTTATCGTTTTTCTTGGATCAAATTTAGGCATACGAAGTGGCATTTTTGAAAATTCCTTGTGGTCGTATTTGAAGAAGAGGGGCCACGGAGTGCATCCCTAAACGATTGCTTGCCTCCATTTGTAGAGGAGGGTATCTTTTTCGCACTTTCCATAGCATACAGGTTAACCAGATAGAGATAAAACACAAAGGAGTAAACACGAGAGAGAAGGGGCAATACAAATAGAGTTCGCAGATGAAAGGAGGCCCTTTCCTGACCCGCGAGGGTCGAGATAGGGTTAAAACAGTAGACGCGACTTTGACCAGTCACGAAAAGGACTCTTAACTTGCTTCGTTGCGTGAATAATGACCGCTGTGGATGGATTTACCAGTCACGGTAAAGATTTCGTGCATGGGCTCGAGACTTATCATGTACTATGTCTGAACTTCCATTAAGGATTATCTGTTTTGTTTTCTCTACTATTATATTTGGTACAAATATCTTATTACAATTTTTGAAAATGCAAATGGGCAAACAATTGTAGTATAGAAGTTATTTTAGCATCATTCAATCGTTGTAGCATGCTAGGGGCACTTCAATAATTGGAAACACTAATGTACAAGTTGGATTTTGGCTTCAAATAGTGGGTGTGATACAGATATGAACTTTTTTCCACTAGATTTTTCCTCTAAAATTTCTATTTCATATATATATATATATATATATATAGTATGTTGTTTAGTCAATAGTAGCATCCACTAAAAGTTAAAGGCGCTCACCAATGAATTACAAAGCACGTGTGGTAGAATGTAACTAGTAAATATCATACAAGAACAATCAAAGTACGTTAGGGAATGTTGTGAAAGTAAATAATCAATGGTAAAAAGTAAAGTAGGTGGCCATGGTAATATCAAAGTATTAAAGTTCATAGTCAGTAGGTAAGTAGGGTCTACATGGTTATAAATTATAAATATTATATTTGTAATGACAAAGGAATGATGTCATATATATTTTGAATATTTTATTTATATTTAGAGCTAAAGTCTAGAAAAGGTGGAATTCCATGTGTAAATGATAATGTTTATCTTATCCTAAGGGATAAGCCTACATGTAAAGATAAGAGATGAGATATGTAATATGATTGGATAGAAGAGATTTCTTATCCTATCTTAGAGATAGGGTGGATAAGCTCTAAAGTTTTATAAATAGTGTAATGTCCCCTTTTTCGAATTAATCTAAAATAAAGGATTCCTTAGCAAGCAACGGTTGAACAATGGAAGATCATGGATTATATTTCAGTTTTCATCATCCATATTCATGATTTATTTTTGTATTACCCATTCTTAGTGGGTCGGTTGGGTTTAGTGCCTTTAATGAGGCTTAATAAAAGATTATAATGACTTATTAGGGGTTGGCCTTACCTTTATGGGCTTTGGCGCCAAAGAAAGGTATAAAAGAAGATTAGAGGAGCTCATTTGGGCATCTAGATTTGGCGCATTTTCCTATTTGGGCATTGTGAGCTTGTTGCTCCATGTTCTTCCACTTGAGGAAGAAAACCCTCTTATGTGGCTTCCTACAAGGATGAAAACCCTTCTAGTGGTTTTATTGGAGGACAAAAACCCTTCAACATTGATTGAGCTTCAAGATTATTGCAGATTTGAGGAGAATACTTAATATTCAGATTTTTATTGGCTTTGGGCAGCCTTCCCTAGGTGGAGCTAGGTGGGGGTTTGACCCTAGACATAAAATTGAGATTTCACTATTTGGCATATTTTATTAAGTCAAAATCTCTATTTTGGTGATTTTTGGTAAGGGTTTAATATTTTTCCTAGCCCTCGGTTTTGGCTAGTCTGTTGTTGATTTTAAATAATTAAATCCAAATGTGAAATCAAATATTCTTTCAATCTTTTGATGTGTTTATGATCAATAACTATTATCGTGATTAGAATAATTGTTTTGTGGCATTATTCATTGGTTTTCTCGGTGAAAAGTGGATTTGAATTTAATTAACAGTTCCGCTTCCCTTGTAGATTGTTTATTTAATTTCAGTTTGTTGATTTTAAAATCAGACTTGCTAATTTTGGGGTTTGAGCTAATTTCCGTAATTTTCAGTTTTGTCCCCAAAAGGGATATTAGTGGTATCAGAGCTCGAATCTCAAAGGCCTAGGGTTTCAATGGACAAATTGATAAAGGTGCAAGAAAGACTAGCAAGTACCTTGGATTCTCTTGCCTCCACCATGCAAAGCCTACAAGGAGGAAGAACATTCAAGGAAGAGCCTAGGGTTTCAAAGGTCAACAAGGTGGCAACTTGCTTTGAGGAATATCAAGCTCTTCCGAAGAAGATCCGTGATGCCCTAACCTTTTCAGAATTCATGAATTTGAAAAAGATAGAGTGGGCATTGGAACTTGGTCCAAGCCTTGAGCCATGCACAAGGGTAATGGGAGAAACATCCCAACCCTTGAGGAAAAGAGCCCCATCTTGTGGGCAAAACAAGGAGAAACCACGAAGCTTGTTGAAGAGGGGACCAAAACCCCAAGTTCGCCATGCAAGGATGGAAATACCTATTTCCCTAAGGTGAAGAGGGAGGAAGAATTATTGCAGCAGTTGGTTATTAAAAGGGAGCAGCCCTTGGGAGCCTTAGAAGCACCCACCGCCATAGCCAAAGGTGAACCCTTCATTGATTTCTCTTGCAGCCCTAGGGAAGCACAAGAAGAGGAAGAAATAGCCAAGCAAGAGCCAAGAGAAAGGGAAGGTAAAGAAATTTTAATTGTCAATAATTTTTCCTTGAATTCTAATGGTTGCATGTTGAAAAATACTAAGGGAACTTGGGAACAAGGGCGAAGGATGAAGGGAAGCTTGAGGAACAAGAGGGTGAAGTGAATAGCTCAAGCAATTCTCATATGACAATAAGAGATGAAGTCATGACACTTGCACCCATTCCGAAGAATCAACTTCATAAGGTAAATATTGCTCATTTTGTGGTTAATAATGAAAATGTTTTAACATATGATGAATCTAGAAATGAAGCAAGGGGTGTTGAGCATGTTGGGGAAGAGGAAGGGCTGGTTGGAAACCCTTCTCCGATGAAACATGATGACAATAAGCTTGATGATCTGTTCAGAATTGCACTAATGAGAGGCATATTTATGGTGTCCATGAGCATGGTAAGAGCTGCGAAGATGCCCTTTGTGGACACCATCAAAATATGGTTGAAGCCAAGCTAAAAAGGCTTCATTTGTTGAATCTAAGAAGAAGAAGAAGGCTGATTTCAACTCAGAAATTCTGAGTCACGAGATTGGGAAAATGGAGGATGTTTCGATCACTCCTCATCCAGCATGGGAAGGTAGACATGTGGGGAACAACTCAAGGTATGATGACATTTTATCTCCTTTTATATCGCTGCCATACTTATGTCATTATGGGAAAGTTGTTGTTAAGGATCACATGTCATGTTTGGGTATGAAGAATTTGTGGGATGATAAATGGCATTTAGACATTTCCTTGCAAGGGTATGTGGTTCCGGTTGACCTCTTGTATGATAGAAAGGAAGTCTTTGGTATTATTACTCCTTGCACATGGTTAAAAGAAACATTGATGGAGAATTATTTTGAAATCATTATGTATGCTAATATGGTTCAATGGAAGGGAATCAAGAGTGCAAAGGGCAGCCAATGCTTTTATGAGGTGTATACAACATCATTTTCAGAGCAGCAGTTATATCCTTATGGTATTCAGCCCCAAAAGGATGAGCATGGCCTAATTCTCAGTCATCTAATTGGTTCTTACCTAAGTGGGGTCACTACACAAAGGTATGAATGTGTTCTAAAATCATTGCTTCCTTCTACTCCAATTCAGTTTTGTTGTCTTGAGCCATTTGGTAACAATATGACATTGTTGAGGCTCCCTTGTAAAACATGGCAAGTGGCGGTGCATATGGATCAACAAGCTAGAAAAGGGGTTATAAGGGGTGAAAAATCTGAACACATAAGGAAAGATGAAGTGGATCTTCCAAGGGACAATGTTAGGAGGTGCACATGTGAGACAAGAGCATTTCCGGGTGTCCATGTCCTCTTTCAACCCGCTGTAAATTTCAGATCAGCAGCCCATGGTAAGTCCTATGATGTCTTATTTGATCATGTCAAAGGTCTATTTCATCATTATGTATCATGGCCATGTTTGGGTGATCATATCTATGCTAATAAGGGGCAAGGTGGGAAGAAGGCTCTTTGCCAAGGACTCACTATGTATTTTCCAAGCAATAAAGTGGGTTTTTATGACAGTCCAAGGTACTCACACATTTCAGATCTATTGTTTCCTTATCATTTTGTTGGGCTGATCAACACAAACTCTTTGTCACGAGTTTGGATTTCAAGATAGGGATTGCCATGCATATGATGATTGAGAGAAAAAGAGGGATGATGAAGAGTTACAAAGATTGCTTGCATCCTTGGAATCCGGGTAAACCCTTGAGGCTCAAAGAAGACAAAGGTAAAAATTTCAGTTTTTCTCTTTGCTTATGGAATTTGATGAAAGAGACTACTAGCATTGAGAGCTAGAAATTGGTCTTCTTGCCATTCCTTCTCCTTGGCAAAGAAGCTAAAATGAAGGAGAAGACCCTTGGGCTTCTTTATAATATATTTTATCTAATATTTTTATATTTCTTTAGTGTTCTCTTGCTTTTGACAGGTCGGTTGGGTTTTAATTGATTAATGGAAGCTAATGAAGGAAAAGAACATCTTTAAGAGGTCGGCCTTTTCTAATTGAGCATTGGCGCCAAAAAGGAAGATATAAAAGGAGATTAGAGACTTCATTGGCACCTAGTCTTGGCGCATTTTATTATACTTGGGCAAAGAGAGCTAGTTGCTCCTTGGTCATCCACTTGAGGACGAAAACCCTCTTGTGAGGCCTCATTGAAGACAAAAACCTTCATGTGGCTTAGGTGAAGGACGAAAACCCTTCATCATCCTTTGGTATTGATGAGAAGAGCTGATTTGAAGATCTTTATGTAATTTCATTGTTATTGTAATTATTTTGGGTGGAGCGACCTACCTTGGGTAGGGTTTGGGACATTGAAGAGAATTTGATAAATCTGATTTGTAATCTGATTTGCACTATTTTTAAAGGCCGGAATCTGAAGTTTATGAATTTAGAGGGTTTCTAGACCCATATTTCATAATTTTTTGTGGCTGCAATTTCCAGAATATATTTAATTTCCAACAAGTGATTTTTTGTTTTTTTGTTATTTTGGCTTCTAAAATTCCATAAATCATATATAAAATATTGGCGAATTGATTGGTGGTGTTTTATGGTGATTTTGGTAATTTTTGGTGCAAGTATAAGTCGCTGATTTTATTTTTCAGTCTGCTGCAATTTCATTTTCAGATCTGCATTTTATTTGATTAAAACCCTCAAAAGGGACATTACAGTGGTATCAGAGCACGGATCTTCAAAAGGCCTAGGGTTTCAAGTTTGAAGAATTGATGGCACGGAAGGGTAAGATCTCTATTTTTGATGGCACTAACAAACTTTCAGTGAGATCATGGTTGTCAGAATTGGAGACATACTTGCAGTCAAACCCTATGTGTGTGGAGGATGCCCTGGAATTCATCCCTTGTCATTTGGAAGGGATAGCAAGGATTGGTGGTACTATGTGATAGAGACCCAAGGAGAAGATGCGGTTTGCTTCTTGGATGATTTCAGTGAAAAGATCATAGGAAGGTTCGATATGCAAGCTTTCAAGGATGAGTCCCAAGGTAATAGTTCATTGATATTTAATGATATTCCTTTGGTTTCTAATGATTGTATGGGGCAATGTGTTGAAGAAAATTCAGATTTGCATAAGGATAAAAAGGATGAGGTTGGGGACTCAAGCACAAGCCATGAGGATGGTACATGCATGTGTGTACAAAGTATGGATGATTGCATGGCAAAGGTAGCTCCAATTGTTGAAGATAAGTGGCTTCAAGGGGGCATAGCATCAAAGGGAGCAACACATTGGATAGTGTAACATGGACGGATAGCCCACGTTTTGGTATGTACACTTCCGGATTATTGTTTCCATCTTTGCATTTATTGGGACATGTCTTGAGTAATGATAAGAGGATACTAAAGGAAACGATAAGCTTGCAAGATCCTAATAGCATGCACATGAAGGAATGGGATCCGGGTGATCCTAAAGGAGAATTGGTGAAGAGCTTTCCCCCTCCCAAAGGCTATGGTATGTTTGAAAAGATAATTAATTCCTTCTTTCATTTGATTCATATGTCAGCTGTTATACATGTGCCTAGAAAGGAATTTTGGGATCATGATGATGAATGCATCAAAGACAACTCACCCAAATTGATAAGGGCAAGGAGAGAGAAAGAATTTCTCCATGAAGGTCCGAGGATCACAATAGATGGAGCTGCTGGTCTGTACATAACAGCAGTGAAAGGAAGGTCATTTGAGGGAAATTTCAGCCCTATGAAAGCTCAAGGACATGGGAGTGTTGTCAAGCAAGCATCAAGCAAAGGAGGTAAAAGACTTTGGGTTGTTCTTGATATTCCTTTGTTTTTTGATGATTGCATGTGGAAAATTACTAAAGAATCTTGGAGGCATAAGCAAAATGATGGACATCATGAACAAAGAGGAAGAAAGGAGGACTATGTGCTCTTTCTTATATGGCTGCAATGTTCTCACCTCCACCATCTACAAGACCAATTTGTTTTGCAAAGGAGCCTCAAGAGTGACAACCGGAAAGCAAAAATTCATGGAGGTAAAGTATTTTTCAAATATTTTCTAAGTGTTGGTTCTAACTCAGAAATTCTGAGTTTAAGGAAGGTTAAGGGCAGCTCATTGCTCAAGGGGGTTTCAAATTCATTGCTCCCCAACATGCCAAAACAGTTCGCATTTTTAGAAAGGTATGTTGACTATATTTCATGGCTCTACTCTATGTTCTTGTTGGGCATTTATTCTAATAATCAGCCTATGCCAAGAAGAAGGAAGATAGAAAGTAAAGGGTGTAGCCAAAGATGCAAAGTATGTGCTGATTTCTATGTGAAGGCTGATTTGGGTGTGGTGCTTGGAGTTCAAGGGTGGCATTCGTTGGGAGAACACACTCTCAACTATCAAAGCATGAAGATAAGCCACATAGACAAAGGTAAGAAGGTCTCTATGCAAGGTATGCTTCCGGAAACACTTGAAATTTGTTATTTGGTGGAAGATACCATTTCATGTGAGCCATATTTCTGTCCTTTATCAAAAATTACAGCGGATTGGAAAGCATTAATTTCAGCTGAGTATGCAAAGCGTAAGTTTGCTAGTGATGTCTTTGAAGGAGAAATAAGAGATGAGAAGTACAAGGTGACAAGCAAGATGGATAAGGTTTGTAACATAAGTATGAAAAACATTATTTTTAGATCTCCTTTCATCATACTTGCTGATTGGCACAAGGAAGCAGCCATAATGAAAGATAATTTTCAGATTTTCAAAGCATTATGGGTCACCATTGAAGCACTTTCAGCTATGGTCACTTCAATTGGGAGTGATATGCAGATTTTCAGGTATAGATTGAGCAATTCAAGGAGGTTGGGTGCAGCAGTTGATGGGCAGCCTGGAAATCAAGTTTGGGTGTTCCAAACACCCCACTTGAGGCAACCAAAAGATCTTCTACAACAAGGTAATCTTTCCGGTTCATTAATTTTGAGACACACTTGTTTGTTGCTTCCTCATTTGTGTGATTATTGTGGAAGAATGGAAAATAGTATGGTGTGCATTTCAGAGTATCATAGGACAGCCCATTTGCATGATATAGGAGTGTCTCAAATGCATATTGTTTGGTTGCTTGGGGTCATGATTTGGGTTCCAAAGACCCAACAAATCATTGGAGAAGTTTGGGAAAATGTCCCACTTTGCATTGAAGGAGGAATAAGCATGTTCAGGCAGCCATTAGAGATGGTAATTTTCAGATTTTCAAAACTCTTCTAATCACCCTTGATGAATGTCCATTTGTTGTCACTTCATTGGATGATAGGATGCACATTTTCAGTCATGTGTTGGACGAATTGTGGGAATTATGGACAGTGGTAAGCATGCAGCCCGAATACTTATTTTGGTATTCCAAGTATTTATTTTTGGGGCAAGGAAGGAGTGCAAGAATGTTGTGTTCGCTGATTTCAATCATGAGCTTGTTGATCTTCATTTTCCAGCCCATGTAAGACAATTTTTAGTATTCACAAATTTGGTTTTTCCTATGAAATTTCAGTTTGGTAGTTATGTTATGGCTATTGGGCTGAGTTTGCAAAAATCAGATTTGGGGCTGCCATTTCCAGTCATGAACAAGTATGTTTTCATTTTTTGAGAGCATTCTATCATGGAAAAATGAGGAAGGAGGATTTCCGTTGAAAAAGGAAAGAAATCAGGTTGTGGTAAGTTATTTTCAGATTTGAGGATTCTGATTTTTGAGTGGAAAATGCGTGACTTCAGCAGAGTTTGGGGCAACATGATGGTATTTTGGGATAGCCAATGTATGGATGAGAGTTGTGCAGTACAAAGAAGGATGAGCAAGCTGAAACTTGTTTGGGATCCAGGCATTGGCAATTGCTTGAGGACAAGCAATTTTGGGAAGGGAGGACTGTAATGTCCCTTTTTTCCATTTGAGAGCTAGAAATTGGTCTTCTTGCCATTCCTTCTCCTTGGCAAAGAAGCTAAAATGAAGGAGAAGACCCTTGGGCTTCTTTATAATATATTTTATCTAATATTTTTATATTTCTTTAGTGTTCTCTTGCTTTTGATAGGTCGGTTGGGTTTTAATTGATTAATGGAAGCTAATGAAGGAAAAGAACATCTTTAAGAGGTTGGCCTTTTCTAATTGAGCATTGGCGCCAAAAAGGAAGATATAAAAGGAGATTAGAGACTTCATTTGCACTAGTCTTGGCGCATTTTATTATACTTGGGCAAAGAGAGCTAGTTGCTCCTTGGTCATCCACTTGAGGACGAAAACCCTCTTGTGAGGCCTCATTGAAGGACAAAAACCCTTCATGTGGCTTAGGTGAAGGATGAAAACCCTTCATCATCCTTTGGTATTGAAGAGAAGAGCTGATTTGAAGATCTATTTGTAATTTCCAGCTTGTTATTGTAATTATTTAGGGTGGAGCGACCTACCTTGGGTAGGGTTTGAAGACATTGAAGAAGAATTTGAGAAATTTGATTTTGTAATCTGATTTGCACTATTTTTAAAGGCCGAATCTGAAGTTATATGAATTTAGAGGGTTTCTAGACCCATATTTCATATTTATTTTGTGGCTGCAATTTCTAGTGCATATTTAATTTCTAGCAGTGATTTCTTAAAGTGTTTCTTTGTTATTTTGGCTTCATAATGGGAGGAGTTCCTAGCGAAAAATTATCTAGTTGTTGGATTTGTGTTGACATTTTAATTCTATTGCCTAGGACCATTCCTCATTGATGGATATACTGGATTGGTATTCTTGATTAACCAACAATTACCTAAAGGATAACTTTGTATTTACCATGAATAGTATTTACCGCAGTAAATTAACATTTTACCTTGAATAGTATTTACCACAATAAAGTCAATTTTTACCACGATCATTCATTTTTACCATGGTAAATCCAATTTTACCGTGAATAGGTTTTATCATAGTAAATTTACTTTTACCACACCATTCTCGTTTTTACCATAAAGGGTGTTTTCATGGTAAAGCCACTTTCCATTATAGTCATTCCAATTATTTTTGTAAATAAGTCATACCACTTGTACTTGTGGGTTGGTATTTTACTGTGATTATATTTTTGTATAAAGAAGAATGCGTAAGATTCATGTTTTTCTGTCCAATCTAATGAGGATGCTCTCTCTCTCTCTCATACAAGAGATTAAAAGATCTTGCATATGTAATGGGCTCATCAAGATGGAACAATGAACTAAATTTCTTTTACATTTTTAGATGGTTCAACTCTTAGATGGTTTGAAACATTGAATAATGATATTAAAACTTCCAGGATTTGTTGACTGAAATCTTTCTTGAAGAATTTGGTGTACAACATGGTGTCCCAGATTTCATCCTGAAATCTAAGACTACCCTATCCGAAAAAAATTGTACTTCTAAAATAATGGGCCGTTTTGTGTTTTTATTGCCAGAAAGTTCCTATATTGTGTCAAGATATTCCCAAAGAGCCATATTAGCCATTTTCGCCAAATACCCAGATGCCCAAAATTGTTATATTCTATCGTCGGGATTTGCTGCGGGAAATTTGTATTTAATTATTTTAAGCCCCATTTGAGGCAATTTGCGCTCCGGTTTAACTCTGTTGTGATCGTACATATCGTTATTCCTATATACCAGTAGGGTTTTAACCAAGAATGCATTCTAGACTTTATTTGTGACTTCTGGCAACGTTTTGTGTTTTTGTGTTTTTCCTGTTTCGTTTTCTGTGAAATTTCTCTGGATCAATTCCTTTGCCGGTTTGGCCTGATTCTTGGCCTAGAGTATTTGGAGATCACATACGCACGTTGTGCCAGAAGGAATTCGCCATTGGAGGTCTGGTTCTCTGGGAAAAGACGAAGTCGTGCACCAAAAAGCCTCTTCTGGGCTGGCCGCATTTTTGGAAAAAGAAGGTTTGAAGTGGATCATGGGATTTTTGGAAGCAACAGGGCGGTGAAAATTCATGCTCACTTTGCATGCAAATAAAACATCAATTTTTTTGGTCAACGAGGCTTGAATTATGCAGATTTTTATGATTAAAATCCACTGTTCATGGTCCGGTTGCCATCTTTGTCTAAATTAATTGCAAGAATTCGTTACAGGTGCTTTACAAAAGAAAATGAGCTTAAATCAATGTCCAATACATTGAATATATCCTCCAAATCTGAAGAATTATCCAGATCTGCACCAATTTTGAAGAATTCCGGCCGAGTAAGAAGAAAAAGAATTGTTCAGACAAAGATTGCTCCAGCCATGGCAAAGCGGGATGAAAGAAAAAGCTCAGCGGAATCATGTGTAGCTTCTAGATTTGTTGAAGTCAATAGGCCCAAATCCAGATCCAGATCTCATAATTGCAAAAGCTTCCGGCACAAAGGCTTCATCCTCTTGTTTCTGATGCAGCCCGTGTAGAAGTCAGTGCGTGGAAAATTTCTTCCAGGATCTTGTGCATGTGCTTCCAATCTTCCAATTGAAGCCTTCATTGAAGTTGCATTCACCGGAGTGCTTTCCAGAATTTTTAATTGCTCATATGCAATTAAAAATAAAAATGATGAGTTATTTACGGCAGACATTGCACTGATGCATGTACAGGAGAAGAACTGCAAAAGCTTCAAGGATAAAAGAGAAGACAAGGCGAAGGCAAAATTCCAGCCACTTCCAGATCCAGCTTGTTGTTTCCAGATCCAGCTCGCTTCCAGATCCAGCTTGTTTCCAGATCCATCGTTTCCAATTCCAGCTTGTTGTTTCCAGATCCAGCCATTTCCAATTCCAGCTTGTTTCCAGATCCAGCTTGCTTCCAGATCTAGCTACTCCCAGATCCAGTATGGTGAGAATCAAGGGCAAAAGAATCACCGTGCATGCAGAATATGAAAAAGGACAAGACTGCAGCTTTCCTCTTTCTTCTTATTTCTCTTATTTCCTCCGACAAAGTAATTGAGTGATCAATTAAATTATACAACTTAAGTGATTGGTTTAAAAGCCATTTCTTGAAGAAGTCAACTACTTGGAAATTAATGGCAAGCGTGCAAAATAGAAGGTTCTATTTTCAGTTGCAAATCATGCATGTCATGCAAAGAGGAATTCCAGGAGGGAGATTGTCAGTTTTTTCTTTTCCCACTTCCACATGTGCCAGTTCAACTAAAAGCTTCCGACTTGTAATTGCCCCTCTACATTCTATAAGTAGAGGAAGAACCTACGGGTTAAAGAATCAGAATTTGTAAGCAAGCATCCCGGTGTTCCAGGACTTTGTCTTTGAAACCCTTGAGAGCCACTTGAAGCAAAGGAATATACAGGAGCAGATTTCCGAGAACTTTGTGTCACGGTGTATTGTGTTTCTTGTTTTTTATCTTAGATCTTTTAATAGACTTTGTGTTATTTTAGATCTGGATCTAGAAAGCTGCCTTTGCTTATAATTCTATGTTTATATATATATTTGGTTTCTTCTATGTGCATGCAATCAACTCTGTTATCTATTGATTGGGATACACATCTTCCCCATTTCTTCTCGTGTTAAAATATAATTCCCTTCTTCTATAAATATTTCCTTTCTTAAACAATTGCTTGCAACTACTTGCTAATGCTATGCAGTATGGTTCATGAGTTGAGCAGGTTAAAGTAAAACCCCATATAGATACTAGCATATTTTAATTGACAAATCGACACGGAAGCCTCACCAAGAATAAGGGAGATTTATCTCATGACTACCTAGGTTTTGTGCTATACAAAAATCTAGCCAACACAACAAAAACATGTAGACCTCATGATAGAGATCACAAAGCTAGTTCAAGAAGAGAAAAAATTATCAAAGACTACTACGCACGCATTTTGGAACTAAGGAGTAAGCTTGATGCCTATATCCAGAAGAAAGGATTAGCGGATGGATTAATGAATGCATGGATAACATTTTTTGCAAACACTTCATCCTTGGGATGAAGCCAAAGATCAGACAATGAATAAAGTATGGCTTCTCGGAAACCTCGAGCAAGCAAAGGAGATTGCTAGAAGGCAAGAAGAAAGTATGGAAGAAAAGCCCAAAGAAGTTGTTGCTTAAGGTGGAACTGGACCAACACCCGTGGTCCAAGCTCCACAACCACTCATGGTGAGCAATCTTTTCCCTTTAGAACATCCAATGAGTATGAGGATCTCCTTAATAAAATGGGTTAGTTAACTATTAACCTTCTTCACGGAAAGGAATTCGGTTCCCAAAACTTCTAAGGAGGAGATAGAGGTCCTAAAAGAAAAAATTTTGAAGTTGTATGTTATGGGTTTTATCATAAGTACAATTGTCTAAATAGAGCATCTACATATGGAATAAAAGATAATGATAAAGAAAAACATATGTGAATTTATTTGATGTAGTGGATAGGAACCAAAATAATGAAGTAGATGTTTTTGTCACCGAAAGAAAGAAAGAAAGAGATAACCAAGATAATAAGGATCTTAAGAAAATGAAAGGAGAAACTATAAGAAACATAGAGTAAGTGGTGTGCAAGATTTTCACAAGGACAAGGACTGTACTCCACCTTGGAAGATCTCTCCAGCGCCCTGCAAACATTACCTAAAGTGAATTTTTGCTATGTCTTATGAGAAGAGGCATGAGTTGTGTAGTGGACTCAATACTCGATGGAAGGCGGTTGAGGTCCACTGTTTTGGAAGCAGAGCCAAATCTTTATACCCCACAAGCCGAGGTATTGTGTAATCGAATTTAAATTCATGATGTTTTAGTAGACGAGAGGAGTTGCGGTTAATGTAATGACCGAGTCTATAATGAACATGTTGGGTTTTAAAATTGATCACCCTTCAAAATTGATGTTAAGATCATTGAATAAGGGAAAAACTAAACCGGAGAAGGTGTTGTTTCAAATGTAGCAATTTTTTTCATGGGTGTTATATGTGTGGTAGACTTTCGGGTAGTGAAGAATGGTATTATTGCATACCCAATGTTATTGGGAAGGTCATGGTTGAGGAGAGTTCATGCAAGAAACTACTAAAATGAAGGCTTCGCTGACACTTGGTTGTGCGAGGAGAGGAAAAAATAAATGTGATCTCTCAAAATCGTATGGCAGAAACTATTGATCTCTTTATGGGATCCAAAGATGTTTACACTAATTACTTCATGTCTTTATTAAAGGCGTTATTTTCATACATGCTTACTCAAAGGTGGATGCTCAACAACTCTTAGCCATAAATGTTTATGCCCCCACTACTATTGAGGATAAAGTGCAACAATAGAAGAAAATTTCTACTATGATTCATTCCTTCTCGAGGTTACCAATTATTCTTGGAGGATATTTTAAGACTATCCTTAATTTGCAGGAAAAACAGGGAGAAACTTCAATTAGATTCAAGTTCTAATGCTTTGTTTCAATTTATTCAGTCTCATCAGTTGGTAGATGTTCCCACTGGTAATGGAATGATGACATGGTCTAATAGAAGACAAGGAGAGAATTGTATATTGGAAAGATTAAACCGGTTTTTGATCTCTGAAGATTGGTGGTTGAAGGAATTTATTCCTAAAGCTCAACTTCTTAATAACATTGGTTCCGACCACTAGCCAGTGTGCTTGGAGATGGGCAAATCAGTCCCGTACCATGCCCCTTTCAATTCCAACTGATGTGGCTCAGGCATGAAGATATAAGTAGATGTATTCAGCAATGGTGGTTGGAAGGTAAGCCATCACATGGTACTCATATATTTACTTTTGTTAAGCGTTTGGCTTACCTCAAATCTAAACTTAAAGCATGGAATTGGACTGAGTTTGGGGACATAAAGGTAAGGAAAACCCGGATCTTAGAACAGTTGGAAGAACTTAATGGTCAGATACGCACTTTGGGAAGCAATGCTGAAATTCTTCAAAAAGAACTCCTTTTGAAAGCTAGTTTACAAGAATGGGAAACAAGGGAGGAAATAATGTGGCAGAAAAATCCTGGAATCCAAGTGGCTTAAAGAAGGAGACAAAAATACAACTTTCTTTCATAAGTCACTGCTACCGGAAGGGTTCACAACCATATTAATTTCCTTACTAAGGCGGATGGAAGTAAAGAATATTGTTTGGATGGCATGAAACAAATGGCTACTCAGTTTTTTGAAAAATTATTTACAGCTGAATCTCTACAATTTTCCTCCCAGCAAAAAGTCTTGGCTACTTTGCCCCGAATTATCTCCCAACAGGATAATGAACATCTTACTAAGCCAGTAACGCAAAACGAATTATACGAGGTAGTGTTTAGCATGGCAAAGGGTAAAACTCCAGGCCCGAATGGCTTTCCAATTGAGTTCTATCAAGCTTTTTGGGATATAATTAAAAGCGACCTCCTTTAGGTACTTGAGGAAGTAAGAACAACCAAAACTATGCTTAAAGAAATTAATAAAACTTTTATAGCTCTTATTCCTATAGCCTAAGTCACCAGGTTCGAGTTCGCGTTCAAGTTCGACAAGGATAAAATTCGGTTCAAGTTCGACCAATGGCAAAAGTTCGAAAAAAAATTCGGCTTTAAGTTCGAAAAATAGAAAAGCATAAAAACATATGAAATTATGTCAAATTGAAATCGTATAATACTAAACTTAAAAGTGGAACTTATAAAGTTTAAAATTTAAAACAAATAAATAATAAAATAAAACAAACATTATAAAGTGAAACTAAGGAACGCATTTAAAAAAAAGAAAAATAAACATTGTTAAATAAAACTAAAGTCTAAAAGTTAAAACCTAGAAATAAAATAAATGAACCTACCTTATAAACGGAAGAAGCTCGAAGAAGCTGGGACGACTGCACAGGAAATTACAGCAACGGTTTGTTTGAAGGAGATTACGGCAGCTCTGCACAGGAGATTACAGCAACAAATTGTTTGAAGGAGATAACGTCCTGCAGATTGCAATCTAAATGCCCTCCAGAAGCGACTGAATCTGCCAACACCACTGCCAACGTCCACCTCCAGAAGCGACTGAATTTGACTTTTATGCTTGCTGTTCCTCTAGCAAAAACACTAACAAAAACACTAACAGATGGCGACTGTATCCTCCAGCAAAAACATTAATAAATTCGTTGTATTTCGCCCAAGCAAAGCAAAAACAGTTGATGTGTTTTGCAGAACGGAGGTAGGGTTTTTAAGGATGTGTTAGGCATTTTCCCCGCGTCTTTTTCCCGCTCATACTGTCCCCGCGTCTTTTTCCCGCTCATACTATCAAGTTCGACGAATTTCGAATTTTTTCCAAAAAATTCGGCGAACCTTGTGACTTAGCCTACGGCTAATGAGGTTGAGGATATTTTGGGTTTCGACCTATAGCACTATGTAATGTTTTGTATAAAATCATCACTAAGGTAATTGCTGAAAGATTAAAACCTCTTCTTCACAAAATCATATCCCCTGAACAAGGAGCTTTTGTTCCTGGACAACAGATACATGATGAGATTTCTTTGGCCCAAGAAATCCTCCATTCTATGGACATCCAGAAGTCACCACACATGTTTATCAGGTTGGACCTCTCTAAGGCTTATGATAGGGTAGACTGGAAATTCTTATATCAAGTTCTAGCCCAATTTGGTTTCTCAAGACTGGATACTTTGGATCCAAGCCTAATTATCTTCAGTCTTCATGAATGGTATTCCAACTTCAATTTTTGGGGCCTCTGGGGGGATCGACAGGGTGATCCCTTATCCCCCTTTTTGTTTATTATTTTAGCTAAATCCCAGCTAGCTAAATGCCTAGGTAGACTAGTATTAATTCAATGACCTATCAAAGGAAAAAAATTCATGGAATACAACTGGCAAAAAGAGCTCGTCAATATCTCATTTGTAATTTGTATGGACGATTCTATTTTGGTTAGAAGAGCTACTTGTATGGAAGCACAACAATTTCAGCAAATCCTTCAGGTTTTCTCATTGGCTACTAGTCAGCTAATAAGTGAAGGTAAATCCAATGCTACAAGAGGAACAAATTCTTAACATCTTCCATTTTAAAAGGGGTTCTCTTTCAATCAAATATTTATGAGTCCCGCTTGCCTCCAAGCAAATACAAGACTGGAACTAGCTCATAAATAAGGTACACATAAAAATGCAGAAATGGACGAACAAATGGCTATCTTCAGGGGGTAGAATTACATTGATCAAGGTGGTCCTTCAGGCGATGCCTACATATGCTTCATCTATATTGCACATTCTTGGAAATATTTTCAAAAATTTGGATACTATATGCCATAAATTCTTATGGAGTGACTTGCGAGAGAAAAGGAAGTGGTCTTTACTCAAGTGGGAATCTCTATGTAAATCCAAGAAGGAAGGAGGATTAGGCTTTAGATCTTCTATCAAACAGAAAAAAGCCCTTGCTGCCAAACTTTATTGGAGGATGTTAGTTTATCCGGATGCTTTATGGGCTGCTAATATTCGAGCTAAATATGGGGAGAACAATCCTCCAAATCAAATTATTAGATTACCCCTTCCTGCTAAAGGTTCACCTATACTTGTTCTCAAAGTTGGCGAAGCTATTATTAAGAAACAACTATTCTGGATTGTGAATAATGGGGAAAAGGAAAATTTTTGGACAGACTCTTGGGATGGACATCCTCCTATTCTAATGCAATTCCCTCAATTACAGCTTTTATGGAAAGGTTGTGTGACATAGGATGGAAAAAGGTTGCCCATTATATTCAGCCACCTAGCCAACCTTGGCAAATAGGAAAGCATTGGATTCCTCCCACTGATTGGCCAATTCAAATCGGGCACAAGGGAGAAATTCTGATTTCTAATATATTGAAAGATCGTCCTCTCTCTCTACATCCACTATGCTGGATACTTTAGGATGGAGGAATACAAGCACTGGAGAATATACAGTTTCTTCAAGTTATGATTCTTTGATCACTAGTACCAATTGAACATCCTCATATTACTCTAGCACCGGTGAGGTGGACGTTGATGATGAAGAGAGTGAGGTGGACATTTCAGTCATGTATATCCTTCCAGTCCACACCAACCAATGCACCTAGGCAACTCAACGTGGAAGAGACGGAAGAGCATCTCCAACAAATAAAATTGGTGATACATGTTTATACATGACTTGTTCTTGTCCATATATTTAGAGTGCTACTTTCCCGAATATCGTACTTTGCTATACTTGATGATGACATTGAGTGCTTATGCGTATTGATATTGCTTTCTTTGTACTTGATGTTGATGCTTGTTACATTGATGTCTACATGATTGATCATTTTTGTGTCTATATCGATTGTTCTATGCTTATGCATATTTACACTGCTTTGGTTCAAATGCTTGCTTATGTCATGTCATGTGTTAGAGGATCCTCTAGTCAGTTTTTGTGTTAATTCTCATGTCACATATCGTGTGTGCTTCTTGATCATGGTGTTTCTTGCTTACGGGTATTTGCATGCTATTGTTGTGAAACTACTTGATTGTTACTATATGATATTACATACTTGGTGTCGTGATGTTACATACTTGGTGTTGTTCTATATCACGCACACTTCTATTGTTATATATATTGCTACTAGCATTGCCATGATATATATATATAATGCATTTATTGTGACAATACTACATGCTTCATTGATATATCTTGTTGATACTTGATACTTACACCTATCTCTAGCTGATGTTTCATGATTATATCTCATATGCTACTAATAAACAATCTTTATGCCTTGGACTACATGTTTCATACATGCTCACAAATGATCAAATTTTTATACGATGATATATCTTATCACGCGTGTATATATATTGTATATAATTATGTTTTTTTCTACATAACAGATGATACACATAACTCTTTCTTTTGAGATAGAGTGATTCACAAGCTTCATCCCTCACTTCAAAAGAGGGGAAAACAATGAGCTTAGTTTCAAAGTTTCAGGCTATGTCAAACAGAGCATTATAGATCAGAGACAAATTATGGATCAGACTGAGCTTATTAAGATAGATTCACATGATGTCGAGACATTTGATCATAGATTTGGAAATTCTATATCATTTTGCGGGACACTTGATCACACATTTGGACATTCTATATATTTTTGAGGGACATTCGATCACAGATTGGTCAGTCTATATCTTTTTGAGAGACACTGAATCACATGAGGCATGAATTTCATTCATCCTGAGGCACTGCATTCACATTTTGAAAAGGCACATTCACATGAAGCATGGATTTTATCCAAGCACAAACATTTTATTTCTAATTTTGGATTGGTGGTGAGTGTTGGTATTTATCACATTTGTGGGTCTATATCCATCTACAATAGCTGATCCATTAATACGCACAGATTTGGTTTGCGGTCCCACAAGTAGTGGTTGTTACCATTACACCCTCGTTCAATTCTCAATTACAAATTGGGCTATTTAAATGCCTGAGGTAGTGCAGTTGAGACTTGTGTGACTCAACTTCTAGCATCACCTTCTTCAGCGACAGTTGAGGCATTTACAATCCTTGACACTCCAGAAAAATCTTATGAGGCAAGTTCACCCCAAAACACTCTCCAATCAAGTTCAACAAGTGACAACTTGGTTTGCATACCCATCATGTTTATTCATTCCTTAGCTTTTCAATTTCAATCTTTTTCAATGATTCGTATATTTGAATTTTCTTATTATAGTTACACATTAATGTATACATATTTGTTGGCATATTTCCACACAAGACAAGTGGCACATTCCAGTTACACCTGTCAACATCCATACCATTTATAATGAGTACATATTTCTTTTATCTTTTTAATATAGCATTGTTCAAATACTAGATTAAAAGGGGGGAAATTGTAGACACCTAACTTTGGTCTTAGGCACTTGATAATATCAATTTTGGCACACTTGGACAATTGACATTAATCTGATTCTTGAGCAACTTTCTTGCCATCAATTTACCCATCCAATGTCTTGGTCACCTTCATCTACCAATCATATTTATTCATGATTGGCCCAATCTATACAAGAACACTCTGAAAATCCTAAATATTCTCGGATCATCATATCTCTACTCCCTCCCTCTTGACAATGCCACCAACCACGGACGCCAAACGTGTCCATGAACCTCCAACAACTACTTTTCAAATTCGGGCAATTCAATCAAATCGGCCCAAACATGTTTCATGGGTTGGCTATGGTGGGAAATTACCAAAGAATCACCTATATATACAAATGACCTCTAAGGTCGTACCTCACCTCTTATCTCTCTTGGAGCACCCCTATCACCTAAGGCACTCTCATATATCTTTGACATCATTCACGGTGCTGGCGGAAAATTGTGTACTTGACAAAATGGTAACAGTTCAAGGGACTGAAGTTCCTACCTTATAATGGAAAGGTTCCCTTATTGAAAGCCAAAACAGAGATGCAAGATATTTACAGTATTTACACTAAAATTATCTTGGTGGGGGTTTTAAATTCCGTATGCTAATATTTCCGGAGGAAAAATAAATAGAAAAAAAAAGAATTTGGGAAATCGGTTTAAGAGAGAAGATGAGTGCCAACACTTTTGGAAAAAGCAAAATTAGATCTTCATCTACTCGTGCATGTCAATAATAAAAGAAGATAACAGCATTACATGACAGAAAATAGTTGCCTAGAATTAAATATTCCCATAAATGAATATATTTAACTCAAATAAACATAGACTCAAAGTTCAGCAATTTATAACAGACAAGAATGAACACCAAGTTCTAAATTTCATTAAATGGAATGTGCAATTCGAGAAAAAAAAGGGGGGAGGGAGAGAGAAGGGGAAAAATTCTCTTCTATATTTCTGTTCGGGAAAATATCAACAACCCTTTTACAATAGAGAGGATCTCTTTTTATAGTGAGAAAGGGTTCCAACCGCCTCCAAGTAACTATTAATCACTTTTATATTGTACGTAAGTGACTTTTACATTTTTATAATTCAAGGAAAAATAAAACCAAAAAGTACAACGCAAAAATATAACATTTGTTCTTTTGGAAACTTAGGAGGAAAGTGATGAGGCCGGAACTTTGAGTTTTCGAACATGCATCCTGAATTTGATCACTGCTCTAGCAATATCTGATTCTTTTGGAATGATAGTGTTAGCGAGATTGTTAAGCCAACTTCCCATAGCATTTAGCATTTCTGAATTGGTTCCTCCAAACTGAGCCAAATTTTTAGAAGCTTCCACTATCACATTGTGTCGTTCAGAAATTTCATCCAATTTGTAATGTGCCTATTTAGGGGACTCGGGGAAAGACCAAGGAGCTGAGAAATCAAACTTGTAATCAGATTAGAGGGTACCTGGATGTAATGTCCCCTTTCCTTCTCCAAGAGCCTAAGGGCCAAATTTTAGTCTTAGCCTTGGTCATACCCAAGGGGCTAAAGACTCTAGAGGCTATTGGGTATAGATGACTTATTACCACGTTGCTTTTTTGTTATATTTTGTCGTTGACATTAAGTTGGGCGACTTGGTGGTAATAATTGTTATATTTTGTCATTGAGGGGGGACTCATAGTACTTTATTATTCTATTTCTTCGTTGGGGTGACTTATGGTACTTTATTATTCTATTTCTTCGTTGGGGTCACTTAAGTCACTTTTAGTCCCACATGG
The DNA here is from genome assembly GCA_018340775.1 of Taxus wallichiana var. yunnanensis. NCBI lineage: Eukaryota > Viridiplantae > Streptophyta > Pinopsida > Cupressales > Taxaceae > Taxus > Taxus wallichiana. Next base: position 142,679,181 of record CM031233.1, read on the forward strand.
AGCTCCCAACTTGGAAAAAGGTAATGAAAAGTTATAAAAGGAGGTTTGGGGGAGTGATAGAGCTCATTCTTGCATGCACACTTATGATTTTCATTGAGCAACTGTTGATTGCTATCATCTAGCTTGTGGAGTAAGATCCCACAAGATCCCTAGCTTCGGTGGTGAGAGATCCATTCCTAGCTAGTAGGGCATTCTTCGGTGGTGAAAGATCCACCCTAGCTTGTCATTTTGGAGCTGATTTTCAGAGATTAATTTCAGAATTTTCAGAGAAGGGTTTTGGAAGATTTTGGGGCTTTTTGTGGAGAAAAATCAAGGGTTTTCAGATCTGATTTGTGGCAGCGATTAGAGCAGATTTTGGCGCCATATTTGGAGACACTTTTGAGGGTTTTGGGCCTCTTCCCAAGGGGAGCGACCCACTTTGGGATTTTGCAGCGATTTTTGGGAGGGTTTCAGTGTGTCGTTTCCAGATCTGGAGGTTGGGATCTCTTCTATATCATTGGTAGATGTTATTTCCAGAAATTCAGATTTTTATCTATTTTCTAGGGTTTTATCTACTCAGTTCCAAATTTGCAGCAGTGTTTTTAAGGGCTTCCAGGTGTCATTTTCAGATCTAGAGGTTGGGTTTTCATTCTCAATATTAATAGATGTTATTTCCCAAGTTTCATAATTTTTCCATGCATATTTGAGGAGATATGAATTTTTGAAGTTTCCTAGCCGCCTAGGGCATTCTGTAATTTTCTGGCAGCAATATATTATTCCAAAAATTCCAAAAATATTTTTCTAGTGTTTATTATTATTATTGCAAGCTTCCCTCAAAATTTCATGCACTTTGGGCAAGTATTTTGTGAGATATCAATTAAATACCATTCGCTGCCCTAGCTGGTCATTTTCTGTAAAAATCAGAAATTTTACTTTGCTGCAATTTTCATATATTTTGTGCATTTTCAAGTGGTATCCCACAAGGGATATTTCATTGGAAGTGACTATTGAAACCTGCAATTTATTTCCCACTAGTTCTTTCAGGTGGGTCGCCCCACTTCAAATGGATAGATTATTGACCCAAAAGAGATAAATCATGCAAGAGAATGATAATTTATTACTCTCCAAACCAGGTTGCATACATAAATCCTTGTGAGAGGGTTTTTCATCCTCCACAAGCCCTCAATCAAGGGGTTTCATCCTTGAGAGAGTCCTCAATCAAGGGTTTTCGTCCTTGAGAGAGATAGGAAAGGTGCTTCACAAGAAAACCTTTACCAAGATATAAAAATTCACCAAAAACATGATTCTCAATTGGTCAAGCAACCTCCTTTTATAACAATAGGGGGTGCTACAATTCAAATGATTAACGACTTTAAAAAGTAATTTTTAATAATCTAATTTGTATTTGGAGCCTACATGCTCAAATACTTTATTTTCTAATTAATTAAATTCTCTATTGGAGCACTAGGCTTCCCAATAGCAATACATGGTAAAAATAAAAACAACTACCTAAATAACAACAAAATATCATCAAAGTCTTTCTTGCTTCCTTCCTTAGACCCACGGGGAGAAGAATGGGTTAAGGTCTTCAAGAAAGACCAGTCTTCAAAAAGGACATGGCAATCCCTCCTTCCCAAGATTGCTTGTCTCCAAGCAATTGCAAGTACTTGGATCCCAAATAAATCTCAGCTGCTCCTTATTTCTTGTTCCTTCTTGCATAGCGTCCTCTCTATGAGCTCTACTCATGCCAAAATATCTCATATCCACAAGCATAGAAGTGGCTGAAGTATAGTTGTGACTGTGGGAAACAAAAGCGGAGTTCTATCGGGCTCTTGCTTTCTTTCTTCTCCTTCTAGATATTTTCCGAATTTGAGTCCATTCACAGTTGTGTATGTTTGTTTGTGAATGGACCAACTTTTTAGAATTTATCCGATAATGATAGAACTAGCCTTCCTTGGTTTGGGAAGGTGACCAGCTCCATGTCACCTTGGTTGGTTTGATAGAACTGGCCTTCCTTGGCCTTCCTTGGTTGGACATTATCAGGAACCTTTGGGCGGAAGACCATCTCAACTTTGTAATCCCCTGTTTAAAAAATGTGGGTGGCTAATCTGGATTTAATAAAGCTGCAGTCACTGCAAGTGAATCAGCTCTAGAATTTTGCTCTCTCGGAATATAGGATACTGAGAAAGCTAAAAAATCTAGGATAGCAGAGTAGACTCGGTCTCTATAATGCCGAAGTTTGTCCTTTTTGACTTGGTAGAGACCTCGTATCTGCTTAACAATCAACTCGGCATCTCCCTTTGCGTGTAAGAGCTTGATTCCCATTGTTCTTGCCTACTCCATACCTAACAACAATGCTTCATATTCCGCCATGTTGTTAGTATTTTCAAACATTAACTTGAAGGAATGTGCATGCACCTTTCCCTCAAGAGAAATAAGAACAACACCTACACCGGATCCAAATGAATAGTAGCTGCCATCAAACTTCCAAGAGACCAAACCTTATTATCCAGTTGATGTGGCTCTTGGATCACAGGTTGAATTTCTTCTTTATCCAGTTCTAGATAATAGACTCCATGATCGGATTCTTGAAACAAGATCTGAGATCTAGGATCTTGATTTCGATACTATGTACTTGGATTTCTTCTCAAGTTCTAACTTCTGATTAACTCCCTTGATTGGTATGTGCGCACAAGACCAATCCATCTTGACTTCTCTGCCCAATTCTTTACAGAAATTCCTACTCAACAACATGCCATAAGATATTGGGATATCTGCTACAAGGATAGTCATCTTTAATCTTTTGTCTAGGAATGAAGCAAGGTCTTGCTGTGCATCTTTGATTTGCCCAACCAGAGGCACTTGTCTTTCCATTGAATAGCATCTTCCAATGGTTTTTGTCAATGTGAGACCCAGAGCATCAGCAACTTTGGCAGGCATCACATTGTCGAAGCTCTAGAATCTAGAATGCAATTACTTAATTTATAACCGTTAATAAGTAATGACACATAGAATGGCTCGATCCTTTCCGATGTAGTAGGAGAAGAGCTTGCAGCCGCATTATTTGAAGGAGGAGTAATCTTCGGACTAGACAAGATACCCCGTGAAACACTATTTGTTGGAGTATTGGGACCATTACTTTGCACATACTTAACCAACCTATTTAGCTGATCAGGAAATGCCCTCAAATACTCAGCTTCTGACATCTGAACCTTGGTCTTTTTAATGTGATCAATAATGTCGAAAGCTTGACTTACTTCATCGGATGCACATTGGCCCTTTCTTTGCTGATTGAAAGAATTTGAATGCTTATCTTTGGGAGCTAATGAAGAAGGTAGCGTACTACCTCTTTTTAGGATAGTAACATCTGGCCCAGGATCTTCTCTTTCTCTTCTTTGGCCACTTGTGGATGCTTCAACATTTTGGCGTGTTTGGGACCTTGTGAACACCGCAAATGTGTGCAAAAAGTCTTCATCATCAATGCCAAGATCTTCTTCATTAGTTTCCAAGTTGTTCCTTGGAGCAGCTTCAATTGCCAAGCGTTGTGGTGTGGCAGTAAGTCTATTTCGATTTTGATTTTTCCCGTTAAAGGTCCGAAGCGGGAGCTATTCTTGAAGGAGTCGCATTTTCTCCTTGAGATATCTCGCTTCTTGATTTGTAACATGTCGTTAGCCAACCTTTACAAAAAGGGTCGGAAGTACTTGAAGAAGCTCCGTCGCCTTTGTGGGGTGACTGTCTGATTTTTTCAGCCATGATCAAGTCATATTCAACCTCCACAACAACATTTTGTGCTTCTAGTAGATTCATAGGTCTTGCCCTCCGCAATTACTATCCAACCTCGGGCAACAGAGTGTTTATAAAAACGTCTTTTGATTTTCATCGCTAAGCGCAGCAGAAGTGGGGATTTTATACAAAATCCTTTGGAACCTTGCAATAAAGTCCCGCATGTTCTCATTTGGTTCCTTCTTTAACTGCGTCAGTTGAGTGATCAGAGTGCTAGCGTCTTTTGCAGGTTTGAATCTCTTCAAAAATTGTTCTCGCATGGACGCCCAATTTGTTATAGTTCTAGGGGCTAACCAATAGAACCATTCTCCTAGCCAAATCATGGAGAGTCTCAATGAAAAGTCTGACTGAGACATCTTCATGCTCCACTGCAAGCACACCACAAGATATGAAGAATGTTGCCAAGTGATCATCTGGATTTTGCTTGCCGTCTCCAAAGAATTTCGGGAAATTCTTTCTAGACCCTTTAGGCAGATCGTGCATAGGCGGGGTCAAGTTCAGTGGCCCAAAAGCTGCTCCCCATGGAACAGGTACTATCTGGTTCTGATTTTGATTCTGCATGATGAATGGGGCACGTCTTCTATGAGAGTAGACTTGATGGATAATTCCAGCTGCCGGATTATGTTGAAGACGATCTGGATCTGGATGAGTGTGTACTCTTCTTCCTGGTGAGAGACTAGATCTGCGGCTTCTAACTTGAGGAGGATGATTGAAATTGAATTGCTCTTGCAATCTGTAGAAATGATCAGTCCTTCCTTGTGCCTTCACAAATCGGGTGAATGGACGTTCACCAGGTTGAAAGTGAATGGGAAAACACTCTGATCTGCAAAAAGATAGGCATTGATCTGCGAAAGATAGTTGTTCCCAGTAGTCACCAAAAGCGATGGCAAGATTTTACGCACAGTGAAAACCTGGGCGATCATGAGATAAATCTCCCTCATTTCTTGGTGAGGCTCCCGTGTAAGATTTTGTCGGTTTATAAGTCCTAATCTAAGTAGCCGAAACGGCACCCCTAGACCCCCTAGAGCGAGTACAGACGTTTTGGGGCGGGAGCGGGAGCGGCTTGGGAGTAGCTTGGAGCGGCCGGGCGGAGTCCGGATACGGTGGATACTTTTGTAGCCATACCCACCGTTTCTGGCCCAAAACTCGCATTTTTTTATTTTTATTTTTTTAGTTCTTTTTTAATTCTGGTTTAAATTTAATATATCATTACAAAGAAATTATAGTTTTCACAAAGCACCATTATTCTACGAAGGTATAGTTTAAATTTAATATATCATTACAACGAAATTACAGTTTTCACATGCACCATTATTCTACGAAGGCATATTTTAAATTTAATATATCATTACAAAGCAGAAATTATAGTTTTCGCAACACCATTATTCTACATAAGGTACCAAGTACAAGCCATCATAAACATGGATAAAAATAGCATGTATGAGATAAATCATAAATGTAATAAACACCTCAACTAGATATGATAGGGACAATTGAAATTATGAATGTATGAGTAGTTTGTTGTGGCTATTCTTATTTAGAAGGCTGAAATTTATATATTTTTAATTTTTATATAGTTTTTGTATCTTTCGTATCCTACATCGTATCCGGGTCAAAAAAATTTGTCGTTTACAGTATCGGATACTCCGCTCCCGCTCCCGTATCCAAAACGCGTTTCAGCAACTTAGGTCTTAATATATATCTGTTTGTAATGTCCCTCTTTCTCGAATAGTTCGATCGATGACCTTTGGCCCTTTTTGTCTACCCGGCCCAAAGGGTGATTTCAAGGGTGACTTCGGTTTATTAATTTTATTATATCATGCTAAAAATAAAGTAAAGTATCACTAAAGCACATATAATGAATTAATAGACTGTTTAAGTGACTTCGACTTAGGAAAGTACATTTAAATAAATTAATAAATTATTTAATGTGCTTTCCTAGGTAAAAAGTGCGACTTGCCTTGGGGGAGGAATTAAATAAGCCAAAAATGCGACTTGCTTGGAGAAGGGAAAAATTAATTATGCTTTGCATTGGAAAAAGTGCGACTTGCATCTTTGAAGGGTTTTTTGGTTATAAGGAAAAAGTGCGACTTGTGCCAGGGCATTCCAGATTATTATTATTTTCTCTGGCAGTTAGCTTTGAGCTTTTGCAGACAAAATCCAAGGACAGAAACCCTCTGGATTATTCCTCTTGTGGACGGAAACCCCAGGAGCAGAGAGAGGAGTTCCTATTCAGGGATCTTCATTGTATTCATAGGTTTTTATCATTTCAGCAGTTTGAAAGAGAAATAAATTGCAGCAGTGGGCATACAAACTTCTTCTAGAGTGGGGCGACTTATTCTACAGTTGTTTTATGTAGTATCTGAGGTATTCTTCATGCTAGATTATTATTGTAGCTTCCAATATCATTTATATATCAAATCGATTTGGTTTGAATCATTTACGGTTGGGTTTTGGACAATCTTTTGTTATCAATCCTTTCACAGATTTATAATTGTTTTCTCAAGTGAATATTTGTCAACATAGATCATTATTAAATTCACTGCTGAATTATTTATGAAGAAATCTATCTGTTTAAACCCTAGGCACCTTTTCTATATTCACCCGGTTTGTAGGGTTTGCATTATTTAATTTGTTTATCCAGTATGAGAATGTTGTTCCATGGTTTCACTTGATATTATCGATTCGAGTTCCAAGCTTTAGAGCAATCTTTAAAAAAAAAAAAAGTATTCAGGCAAAAAGGGGTTTGGGATCTTTCACTTGTTGGTATTACTTTAACCGTGTAGCTCATGAACCATAGCTATACGGTTCTACAAAAAGTAAGCAGCTGTAAAAGAAAGGAAAAATCTGCAGAAGAAGAAAATAATAGGAAATGGAATAAAGTAGAGAGGATGTGCAACCCAAGCAATAGTTTACATAGTTGATTACATGCACATAAATTAAAACAAATAGATCATTAAGCACATAATTCAAAGCAAAGGAAACTTTCAAATCTAGATCTATAATAACACAAAGTTTATGAATAGATCTAGAAAGAAAGTAAGAAGCAAAATGCACCATTGACACAAAGTTCTCCAGAAATCTCTTCTATATTCCTCTGCTTGCAGAAATCAGGGGTTTCAGCTCAAAGTCTAGAACACAAGAATGCTGATTACAAATTCCGATCATTTAACCCGTAGGTTCTTCCTCTATTTATAGTGCATAAAGGGCAATTACAAATAGGAAGCTTTAAATGAATTTCCACATGCGGAAGCTATGAAAAGGGAAACAACTAGCAATCTTCCTCCTGGAATTCCTCTTTGCATGACACACATGATTTATAACTGAAAAATAGAGCCTTCTATTTTGCATGTCTGCCACCTATTTCCAAGTAATTGACTTCTTCAAGTAACGGCTTTTGAACTAATCACTTAAGTTTTATAATTTAATTGATTGCTCAATTACTTTGTCAAAGAAAATAAAAGAAAGAGGAAAAGAAATAAGAAGAAAGTTCAGCACCCTCCTGTCTTGTTTTTCTTCCATATTCTGCATGCGATTGACTCTTTTGCCTTTGATTCTCACCAAATTGGATCTGGAAGCTATGGATGACTATGATTTTCTTGCGGGTATTGCCTTTGACTTGTCTTCCCCTTTTATCCTCGAAGCTTTTGCAATTCTTCTTCAGTACATGCAAAGTAAATTCAATGAAGGCTTCAACTGGAAGATTGGGAGCACATGCACAAGATCCTGGAAGGAATTTTCCATGCATTGACTTCTACGGGCTATGTTAGAAACAAGAGGATGAATTTTTGCCGAAAACCTTTTTGCAATTATGAGATATGGATCTCATCGATTAAATCGGTGATAAGTTTAGGGCCTATATCTATATCAGCGTCGACAAATCTGGAAGCTATACATGATTATGCTAATCTTCTTCTCTTTCATCATGCTTCAACATAGTTGGAACAATCTTTTTCTGAGCTCTTCTTCTTTTAATTCTCGCTGGAATCCCTTGCAAATTGGATCCATTTGTGCAAATCTGACAACTTCTTTAGATTCGGAAGACATTCAATGTACCTAACATTGATTTGAGCACCTGTGATGAATACCTGCAATTTTATTTAGACAAAGATGGAGTCCATGGCACGAATACTTGATTTTTATCACCAAAATCTGCATATAAAGCATGCTGCCCTAAAATTTGAGGTTTTGTTTGCATGCAAAGCAAGCAAAAATATTCTTTAATTCACCTGGGCACATATACCAACATGCAGATACTCAGAATGACAAAAATTAGGCCATTCCAACCCTAGGCGCCAAAACTAGAAGCTTCCTGGCAGTGGAAAATATTTATTAATGCAACATCCTCCTTTTGGCGCCAAAACCTGTCTGGCTGCAATCCTTTGCAAAAAGAATTAATTGTTTCTTCATTATGGCAGCCCATGCTTATATAACCCTCAGCATACTATTTTTAATAATTGTCCTTCCTATTTCTGGCAATTTAATTAATAAACAATCATGTTTATTCACCCAAATTGGGCGCCCAATTATGCATGCTGCTGGCTGCCATTAAATAAATTTATTTTATTTATTTTTAGCATGCATCCTTGACTTCTCCTTAGCTCTTCCACTTGCATTGACTTTCCTTCTATTTATGGCGCCAAAATTGGGTGAATAAACCATTAATAAATATTATTAAATGCATTGTTATTCACCCAAGGTGGGTCGCATTTTTTAGCAAGGGTAATTTCCAAAAATAGGAAGTCAACTTGATGGGAATTTCCACCTTGCACTGCAGCTCCAAAAATCCCCTCTTCCACTTAAGTGATTTGACTTTCATCATGGGAATTTTTACCTTGCAAGGCAGGTAAGAAATTCCTGCCGGTGCTTTAAGTGATTTTTCTTTTATAATGGGAATTTTTATCCTGCAAGGCAGGTAAGAAATTCCCGTCTGCCTGCTCGCCTCTAATATTCCCATTGCAGCTTAAGTGACTTTGACTTCATAGGAAAAAGTACCCTGCAAGGCAGGTAAGAAATTCCCGTCTGCCTGCCACTACCAAAATTCCCATCTTTCACTTAAAACATCTCCCAAAAAGTGCGACTTGCATTAAAATTAGCCTCCTTTGATAAAGTGCGACTTGCATGGGTGAATAAACCTCTTTGGTGGGAAAAGTTAGCCTGTCAGGCAAGCAGAAAATTCCCATCGGTGTTTTAAGTGATTTTTCTTTATTTTATCATGGGAATTTTCACCTGCAGGCGGGTAAGAAATTCCCGCCGCCTACTGCCTCTAATTTTCCCATCGCAGCTTAAGTGACTTTGACTTCATGGGAAAAGTACTCTGGAAGCGCAGGTAAGAAATTCCACTTTGCCTTGACTACCAAAATATCATTGCGAGCTTACACTCATTAATTCCGAAAAATGCGACTTGCAGGAGAGGCTTTTTGTGAATGACTTCATCTTTTTCATCGAAGCTTGCATTTTGACGTTGATTCCTTCGGTGTTGTGTAGGTAGATGATCTCCGGATGCTTGAGGCAATTAAACAGGCTATACTAGCGAAGGAATTGATTCACAGAGAAACGAGGAGACAATCGGAGAAAAACGCAAAAAAATAAATAAAAGCAAAAACATTGCCAAAAGTTGCGAGATAATGCCTGAATTCATTCCTGGTGAAAACCCTAATGAGATGAGTGAATACCGGCATGCAAAAATTTCAATAGGATTCAACCGGAGCACAATTTACTTCAAATGGGGCATTGTTTATTCAATAAATAATTAAATAAAAATTTCCCGCAGACAAAACTTGGCGGAGGCATAAAATGAGTTTGGGCATTTGGGTATTTGTCGAAATTGGCTCATATAATTTCTTCGAGGAATATCTTAACATAATACATACTTCTTCTAGCAATAAAAACACAAAATAACCCGTTATTTTAAAAAGAACGAAATTTTTCAAATGGGTAGTCCTAGATTTCAAGGTAAAATGCTGAGACACCAAGATGGAAGCTCTCCTTATAGTTAACTTCTGCCTCGAACCACTTCATCTATATTTTCTACAAGAACTTCAATAGAATCTTCCTCCTCTTCGATGTAGGATCGGTCCTTGGATTTCAAACATAAACTTTTGTACTCTGTGGTTGTTGAGGTGAGGAAGAAGGCATATCTTGATGACCTTGGGAAGCAATGGACCTTTCAGAGGCCTTGAATCCTACCAGCTTTTTATATAGCATTTCCTTGTTCTAAGGAGCACTTGTGTAATGTCCCCTTCTCGGCGCAGATTCTCTTTGTAAGTCCTTGGGCATATTCCACTTCCCGTGGGCAAAAAGGGAATGAGCAAGGGAAGTTAATGTCATGATTTTCAATTGTTTTTGTGAGCTTTGCATTCTTTTTGAGTAATTTTCTAAGTATAGTCAGGTTGGTTGGGAAAATGAAAAAAATAATTGATTTTTTTTTTTTTAAAAAGGAACTATTATGTTCCTAAGGAGGTTTGTCCTCTTTAAAGGATTCTATTTGGTTTTTGGCACCACCTCTAGCTATTTAAAGGGGTCGCTTGGCTTGGAAGAGGTTTTGCATGCTTTTGGAATTTATTCTCTTAGAGTTGGAGCACACTTTGCTTTCTCTCTCATCCATTGAGGACAAAACCCTCTTGGAAGACCTATTGAGAACAAAACCTCTCAATAATGGGTTGGTTTGAGTACGAAACCCCTCAAACTTGCAAAAGGGTGATCTCATAAAAAGATTGTACTTAATCGCTGAATTCAATTTTGAAGCCATTTCCATCCCTTCACAAAACCCTTCAAACTTGTATTGTGATCTCATAAGGAAGATTGTATTTCACTTGAATTCAGTTTTGAAGGCATTTCCAGCCCTTCCCAAGGGTGGCGACCTACCCTAAGGTGGAGTTTGGGGTGTTCTAGGGCACGGAAACTTCAAATTCAATCATCATTGTGTTCCTCCTATTTTTAGCAGCTGGAATCTTCATTTGTACTTGAATTTGGGCTTGGAATTCTTCATTTCCAGCCATATTTGTAAGAGGTATTCACTGTTAATTAATTTCCAGCTGATATTAAATTGGTAAAAAAAGATATATTCTCCGGTACTTTTTCTTGCAATTGATTCCCACTTTGAAGAATAATATTTTGAAGGGTTTCTATATTATTTCCAACAAGTTTGTGGCTGATTTATATCATAAAAAATATTTACAGCCTGCTGCTAGGGTTTGAGAATTTAATTTCAATTTACTGTTTGGATTTGTGCAAGTTCATTTGATGTTCAGATTCAGCTCGAAAAGGGGCATTACAATGGTATTAGAGCATTGATCTTCCCAGTCTATGGGGTAGAAAGCTAACATTTGAGGCAAATCTACAATGGACACATGAGTGAAAGGGAACTTAGGAGGAGAACATGGATTGGTGACCTAAGTTCTTACCAAAGAACAAAAAAGTCATTCCAGAGGTCAAAACATGGTATTCAGTGGGTCAAAATATTGTGGCCAGCTATGAGGAGTATAGGGCTCTTCCAAAAGAGATTTGTGATGCCATTTCACTTGGGAGTTCATAGGAGTAAGCAAGGGTAGGTCAAGGCCCAAGCCTAGATCTCAAGTGCCACAAAAGGATCTTCAACATGCCTTGGGAAAGTGACACTCTCCACATTTGATGGTTCCAACAAGGGGACAACCGATGCATGGATGAAGATGCTAGGGTTAAACCCTAGACCACAAGAATATGCCAAGGAGCCAAACCCAAAAGGGTTTCTCTTGAAAGAAGAAAAAGAACCAGCAAAGGTAGCGGATACATCAACACCTCAAGAGGTCAAGGAAGAAATCATGGGGCATGAACCGGAAAAAGAAAAATCAGATCTACAAGAGGGTTTTGAGGTGGAGTCCCAAGAAGACCATGTTGAAGGGCATGCACATGAGAAAAGAGCTTAGTGAAAGATCCAATCACATTCCCGATCTTCTAAACTTCCTAAGGATTTGCTAATGTTGATTTTCATCTGGCTGGAATTTTTAGAATAAGCAACCTATAAGAAGTAAATTAGTTTGTGATGGTGTTCATGACTCTAGCAAAAACTATGAAGATGCTCCATATAGGTGTCAAAAAAAAGTATGGATGAAGTCGAGGCGCGAGGGCTTCACTTGTTGAATGTGAAGAGTCTAAGAGGAAAGAGAATGTTGATCCTGACCCAGAAATTCTAAGACACGAGGATGGAGGTGTGGAAAATATCTCAATCATTCTTCATCCGGCAAAGGAAGGTGAGCAAGTTGTGGACAAACAAAGGTATGAAAGAGTTGTGGATTTTTTGCTTCCTACTAAGTCATTTTAGGTGTGTAGTCATCATGGAAAGCATAATGAAAATGGTGATAGATTGAAGAACACTTTGAATGGCAAAGGGCACATGGATACTTTCATACATGTTCCAAATTTCTTGTACATGAAACTTTGGGATCCGGTGATCTTTTGAGATACAAGAAGGGTACGGTCTTTGAGGGTAACTTCAAAATTCCTTTTTTGACAAAGGAAACATGGGATTTGGGTGATATTTTGATATCTAGGGAGGATAGAGTTCCTAATTCCAATATTTGCATTGCTGATAAGTTCTTTATCCTGCACATTAAAAAAGAGTCCAGCATCTCAATATTGCTTTGGGAAAGCACAAGGTAAACGAAGATTTCTATGTTATTGATATTGAGTAGAAAGATTTAGTGTTTGGGCTTCAATGGTTGCATTCTTTGGGTGAATTTATCCAAAACTATCAAACTACGGAGTTGAGATTCAAACATGATGGTCAAGAGATTTTGCTTCAAGGCATGACGAATGGAGCTCCTCAAGTTGCTACAGTAAAGAGGATGGAGAGAACTTCTAGAAGAAGGAAAGACCTATGGGCAACACATGGTAAGATAACCCCTACACTTTCAGTTTTAAAACAGCAGTCATTTCATAGAAATTTTCAGCTTCTAATCAATACACATGCTCTTAGAAGAAGTCCTTCAATAGGGGTTGATGTTGAGATCATAGTTCGCATACTGCATATAAAGGCAAATACTCAAAGCAAAACCAAAAAAAACCACTTAGCAAAAACTCAGCAATACTTGGCAAATAATCTTGGGAATACTCAACAACTTAAAAAATACGCAAAATTCTTTAGAAATCATAAATTTCAAGCAACATATGAAATGGCCAAAAACTCTCCAAAACTTTCATTTTTAGTCAAAAATGGTGAGTATTTCATGAGATTACTCTTTTAATCCATGAATTTTTCCCAGTGCTCTTAGAGTTTTCTAACTATGGTTGAGATCATGACTTATGTGTTGAGAAGTGAGAAAGATGGATGTTATCTTGTTGTCCAAAGCATTATAACTCAACATGTCATTGGTGGTATGAATGTAAGTAGAAGGAGCTTTGACTTATGGGTTTTAAAGTATGTTGTCACAAATATTTGTACTGTTGTTATCAACATTTTCAATTTGCCAAATACTTTGTTTGCTGCCACACAAATGGGGACAGTCATGAAATGGAATAATTTTCAGTCATTGGGAGAATTTCCAGTCAATAATGGGATGTTTTCAGCCCCCATAGCACTGTCATTACAGAATTTCATAAAGGGTTTTCAGTGGGACAGCTACTATACCATCTTTTTCACTGTTGCACGCAACATTTCCAACCCCTTCTCACTTTGTTGACAGCCGTAGAAGAGTTTCCAGCCACTATCACTCTGATTTTGGAGAAGGAAATGCAAGGTTACAGTTGTTTTTGGATAGCATGATTGAGTTTTTAGACATCCATAACTTGAGGGGAGGTTATGAGATGGTTGCAAGCAATGAGAGAGAGTTGGCCATCATGTCTATAAGGCATAATGAAGTGATAATGGGAACTCTTGTTTTCTTTAATGTGTTTGTTCTATGTGCAGGTCCAAGAATGGAGAAAAAGAAAAGTGTAAACAGCTTGGAAGGGAGGTAGAGAGTATGAAGGAGAAAGAAGACAAGGATGTGATAGAGCAGCTGAGTTTGTTATCGGCTCAAGTAAACGAGGAAGAGGATGAGTTTGCAGTTGGTGATGATGGGATGGAAGAGATGCTTCTCCAAGCATTAGAAGCACATGGTGACAAATATGGAAACAATGATGAGATGATATCATCATATGACAGCAGAAGCATACCCAGGACAGCTATGAACCTAATTTCTAGCACCGATGATGTTGTCATCATAATTATCAGCCATCGCACATTCGCACTACATTCGTTTTGCACTCACACAAGTGGTTTGGCAAGGGTTTCCAGTCATGGGAAAGAATATTTTCCAGTTGATGGTGACTAATGGAGAGTTTTTAATCCTTGTATGGCTACCTACCACTTCTACATCAATCACATTTTGAATTTTGCATGGGTTTGTCATATTTATATCATTTCTATATTGTTGGTCATAATATTTTCAGTCATGAACAGCTGTACACTTGTGCAATTTGAGAGGGTTTCCTTGCATGGTAATGTTAGTGGAGGGGCTCCACTATTGAAGACAATCCTCCCAGCCATCCTAGTGCTGATTTGGATGGAATTCCAAGTGACTTGTGGTTGTTATGACTTGTTTCCAGCTTACATGCAAGTTGTGTTGTGCCATGCTTTGGAGGGATCAGCCCACGGTAACATTATGGGACCCATTGGAGCTCAAGGCTATAGTCATGAAGCAAGTGTATGGGATCCTTCATCACAAGAGAAGAGCAAATGGGTACCTCGGGAACACGGTAGTGAGCACTTGGGGCAGCCTTTGGCCTTAAGGGAGTGTATGAAAGATGTTCTCATGCTTTGGGTAGAAGGCTTCATTGAGGGAGAGCATATAGATGTGGGTGATGGATGGAGTAGACACCATGATAATTGTTGGCGGAGGTTGTTCCACTTGACAACTATGGGATTTAGATGTTTTGGTTATTATAGTATGATGGTACTTGGGTATGTGTGTAATGTCCCCTTCTTGGGACATTTTTGAAATTGAAGACTTGAAGACCCTCAACCCATTCTCTCTTCTCATGGGCTTGAGGATTGAGCTTGAAGATGATCCAAAGATGTCTTTTGTCTATTTTGTAACCCCTTGGTATGCCTTGCGCTACAAGGAGGGCTCTCTAGGTTAGTTAAATGTGCACATAGGATAGTTGTTTTTATTATTTAATTAAAAATAATAAAGTGCACATAGTCTTAGTTTATTAGAGACTTTATTATAATGAGAGTTTATGTTTTCCCTCCAAAAGGGAAAAGGTCGGTCATTGGATATTGCACCCCTTAGTTCTATAAAAGGAGGTCGCATTTCCTTTAGAGGGTTATGTTGATTAAACTTTTGAATTTACTCCATGATTGGAGAAATGGGATGTATGCCCTAGCTTTTTCATTGTGCTCTCTCTCATTGTAAGCTTCATTTGGATTCATTGTTGAAGACTCTAAAGTAAATTTTAGATCTGTCATTATTGCTTAAGTTATTTCAGTTTTTGGCGCCAAGTTTGGAGTCTAAAAGTCATTGGTTTTGCTCCTTTTATTTCTATTGTTATTAAGCTGCAATTATTTTTACCATAACGACTTGGATTGGTGATGATTTGATCATGTTTTGATGCCATAAATGCTAGATCTGAAATCTGCTGTGTTATTAATTATTTCAGAGCAAGGGGCTAATATTTTGGTGTGTTTGGAGGCTAGGAAAGAGCTGAAAATTATTTAATTAATTGTCTCTAACCCTAGCGACTTGAAGGAAAATTTTTGGGACAGTTTTCAGTAAGTTTTGGTCATCAGAAAATTCAGTTTAATAGTTCATTGGAAAGCCCTTCGTTTCTAGTTTATTGTGCAATTTATTTCATGCAAAAAGACCCAATATTGAAGGAGTTATTAATTTTTAAAGTTTCAATTGTTCTGGGCGTTATTTTATTTATTAACTGTTATAAAAATCAGATCTGAAAAATGTTCGAATGGGATCGAGTTTAAAATGGGTTTTGATTATAGAAATTATGAGGAATAAGGAGGAATTAACTTCATAATTTTTGGAGCTAATTTGATACCCTAAATGTGTTGGGCGACCTAATTTTTAAGGTAAAATTAGGATTTTACGTTGGCTGTGCAAAAACTGATTTTGGGATATTATTCTTCATATTTTTGTCGCCCAAAATCCAAAGTTTGAAGATTTTTGCTTAGATGGTTAAGCGGAAATAATTAATAAGATATTATTAATTATTTTTCAGATGTTAAAAATCTGATTTGAATGTGTTTAAATTCTAATTGTTTTCTTCTAATCTATCCTACCACCTTGGCTAGTTCTAACCCCATTTGGGTTCGAAATAGCTAACATTGGGATATTTTAAGTGAAGCAAAAGCATTTATCCATTCTTTGTTTGATCTTGATAAGTACTTCTCCATTTTCTAAATTGTCCTAAGGGGGTCATTATAATGTGAGCTTTCAATTGCTTGAGGGCAAGCAATTTTGGGAGGGGGGACTGTTATGTCCCCTTCTCAATGCTAGTTGTCTTTGAAGACCTTGAGCCCATTCCACTTCCCATGGAACAAAAAAAGGAATGAGCAACTAAAGTTAATGTCATGATTTTTAGTTGTTTTTGTGAGTTTCGCATTATTTGTGTAATTTTCTAAGTATAGTCTGGTCGGATGAGAAAAGGAGAAAATCCAATTGAAAAATAAAAGAAAAAGGAACAATTATGTTCCCAAGGAGGTCGGTCCTCTTTAGAGGATTCAATTTGGTTTTTGGCGCCACCTTTAGCTATTTAAAGGGGTTGTTTGGCTTGGAAGAGGTTTTGCATGCTTTGGAATTTATTCTCTTAGAATTGGAGCACGCTTTGTTTTCTCTCTCATCCATTGAGGATGAAAACCCTTTCTCAAAGACCTATTGAGAACGAAAACTCTTCATATTGGGCTAGTTTGAGGACAAAACCCCTTAAAATTGCAAAAGGGTGGTCTCATAAGGAGATTTTGTTGAATTCGGTTTTGAAGGCATTTCCAGCCCTTCCCAAGGGTGGCGACTTACCCTAAGGTGGAGTTTGGGATGTTCTAGGGCACGACAACTTTAAATTCAATCATCATTGTGTTATTACTATTTTTAGCGAGCTTGGAATCTTCATTTGTACTTAAATTTGGGCTTAGAATTCTTCATTTCTAGCCATATTTTTAATGGTATTCAGGTGTTAGTTAATTTCAACTCATATTAAATTGGTAAAAAGATATATTCTCCGGTACTTTTTCCTTACAATTGACTCCCGCTTTGAAGAATAATATTTTGAAGGCTTTTATATTATTTCCAACAAGTTTGTCATTGATTTCTATCCTAAAAATATATTTGCAGCCTACACTGCTAGGGTTTGAGAATTTAATTTCAGTTTGCTTCAATTTACTATTTGGATATGTGCAAGTTCCTTTGGTGTTGATTCAGCCCCCTAGAAAGGGGCATTATACATTGGTGCAAAGTGAGATCATCAATACTATCTTTCTCCTTTTGAGACCAATCAATGATGGGAAGAGGAGTATGTTGAATAGAATTTCAAACTCAAGTTCATACATATCAGAACCATCATCAACCATACCTTTTGGAACCTGTTGCAACTTGAAATTTTGAATTTGTTTAAGATTCATCCTTCCAAATGATCTTTTTCTTACCTCAAATTCATCATCACAATCTTCCCAATAATCTTCAATGGTAGGCACATGAGAGTATGATGCTGGCGCAGCCAAAGATTGTTGTTGATGAAATTCTTGCTATCAAATGAAGATCTCTTGGAGAAATGATGCATATTGAAAGGAGCAATTGTCCTTTCGACATTTTGTGCATCAATGCCTAATCTACAAATATAATTTCCAAGAGTTATGGGAAATTGAATTCCTTGTACCTTTTTGTCTCTGCAAGTTTTATGGAATATAACCAATTGTCTACATAACTCAATCGAATGAGTTTGAATTACACAATAGATTGGAAGTTTGTACGGGATTCCTTCAAACCCTGTAATTATGATATAAGAAAAACTTTGGAATTGGATGACGAGACTACCGGATTGGGTCACCAAATGTTGTCTCTTGAGAAATTTTATTGGTAGTCCATCTTTCTAACAATCTCACTATAAACATGGTGAATGCATCATTCACCCTTCTGAAGTGACTTTTGTTGTTATCATAAGTCAATGGAGTATAATAATCATATATGGGTTTGGAGAGATTTTTCCTTCCTTGACCTAAAAGGCCAACCCAAATTTTGTACCTCGCTGATGGTATACATCGAGATATGACGTGATGTAAAATGACTTAGTATTAGTCAAATTTGAGTAAGTTGTTTTGTCAAGTTTCTCCAAATGATTTCTTCCCAACTCAAGGCTTGTTTCCCTTCACATATTATATTGATGAAGATACTCATCCAAATTCTCTAGTGGATGGGAGTCTCGTCACTTTAGCCAACAAAGTGATAATATCTTATAACTCTTCGATGACGTCATGCCTATAAAGAGTTTTGGCCAATTTTAAAGGTCCTTTATTTTTAATCTTCAACCAAGACTTGTCAATCATAGTTTGATATTTGTTAAGGGTTAGATCAAATTCATTTTATGACATTTCAACAAGCAATACCTTGGGCTCTACAAGAGGAGTGATCCCAAGAGCCAAGTTGATGTGATGAGCATTAGGTTGAGCAATAACTTGTCCTTGAGGATCTTTCATTCCTTGGTTTGGGGGTCAAAACATGAAGCATAAACCAAAACCGTATCTCCACTCTTAATCAAGTAGGAAAACCTCCTGCAAGTGTTAAACCACTATTGAAATTCTTTTGTGCCAATGCAATTCTCTTGCCATCTTTCATTCTACTCCAAGTAGGTCCATGTGTTAACACCGCTATCTCCAATTTCAAGGACAATGGTTTCCAAAGATGAAATGGGCTCATACCCGACATATTGAAACTTCATTTTGATGATTTCGACTTTCAAACAAATGACCAGAAGAGAAATGGGCAAGGTGGAAGAGATTGTACAAGCTCCTATGCAAATGAAAGTTTAGAAAAGGAAATCATCCAAACTAATACAAACGAGGATGAAAACACTTACACAAAGAACGCAAATGGAACTCTTGGTGAGGTGACCTCTGTTGATGTCTAGAAATTTGAATTTGATCAAACAGAAAATGCTCAAGAGGCAAAAGTAATGGTTAGGGCAGGTGGGCAGAGCTTAAAGACATATTGGGCAAGATTTACAAATGAGTTTAAAATGGCAAGGCATTCATTTTATACCCCTAAAGTGGAGTCAGCATAATATTAAGCCCGTGGAACCTTGAAAAACTTAAATATGCTTGATCGACGTATCGGCACTCGAAGTAGAATCGTGAACAATTCCACTTGTTCCACTTGGGACCATCAAGACCAATTAATATTGTTTCATGCCTTTGGGTTGGAATTGTGGGGAAAGGATGGAACCGCGAAATTGTTCCATTAGTGCCAAGTGCGGCCAATAAATCTGATTAATGCCTCGTTTCCACGTTAAAACATGTAGAAAAATCGCTTGGTCGGGGGCAAAGTAACGAGAGAATGTTCCATTGTTCCAAACACATCCGACAAAGCCGACTAAAACCCATCCCCAAACACAATGGGCTAATCGACGCCGACGAGGAATGATGGAACAAAAAAATGTTCCATCTATTCAATCAAAAGTTGATTGTGCCCACCAACATCATACAAAATCAAAAATGACTAAGTCCCAAAATGAACATTTAGAAAGGGGCTCTTGTCATCGACACAAAACTATGTTTTCAATTTACTGAGCAAAATTTTTGCAATTTTGCTTTCATGACAATACATAGACACGTGAAATCTTCAAAGAGCAACCCTTCTACAGTCACTAAGCCTAATCTGCATACAAAGAGGTCAAAGTTGAATGGTGCCAGTGTCAAAGTTTAAAGGAATGATCATATCTAGTGTAATGTCCCCATTTTTGAAGACCCTTAGCCTATCTTTTCCCATGGGCTTTGGGATGTTGCAAGGGAAAAATTATATTAAATAATTAAATATTATTGCCTGGAGAGTGATTTTTATCATTTGACATTATAAAGCAATAATTATTTAATTATTTAATTTAATTCCCAATGCAAAATTAAAGGGGAATTAATTAAATAACTTTTGGGTGGCTTTTAATATTAAAATCACCCTTAGAAAGGGGACGCCACACCTAGGGAGAATAAACTATTTTTATTTAATGATTTCCCTCTCCTAGGGATTTCGAATTTTGTGCCTCCTTGTTTATAAAAGGAGAGCTTGGGATCATTGTGAGACTTATGTTGGATTGATCATTTGATTTCACTCCATGCTTGGAGTATTGGGATGTATGCCCATGGGATGTATGCCCTAGCTCTCTCTCTTTCATTGTAAGCTTCATTTGGAAGCCATTATTGAAGATATTGAAGACTCTCTTGTTCCATTCATTGAGTTCTCTAGTGTTGATGTGTGTTTTGTGCATTATTTCTCCATTAGAAGATTGGCGCATTTATTTAGAGTGAAATATGCATGTTGTGGATGAATGTTGAAGAGTTTTAGAGTGTTCTATGATCTGATTTTTAATGCTGCAATTAATTCCAATTATGGCGACTTGTGTTGGGTCATGTTTTGGCATGTTTTGAGGGTGAACAAGTTAAAATATAATCTGATCTATGTTGGCATAATTTTCCAAGTGTAGGACTGTTATTTGGAGGGTTTTTGAAGCATAGAAAGAGCTGAAAATAATTTATGCCATTCCCTCTAACCCTAGCGACTGGTTTGGGAATTTTGGGGCTGTTTTAGAGGCTTTTCGGTGGTCTAAAAATTCAGATTTTTATCTCTTCGAAAGCTCTTGAATTATAGATTAGTCTGCACTTTATTTCACGGCAAAACACTGAGTATTGGATGAGTTATGAATTTTTGAATATTTCAGCTATCTGCAAGCTATCTGGACATTATTAATTAATATTTATTTCAGATCTGCAATTTTGGGGTCAATTTAATATTGGATTTGGTTGTAGAAATTAGGAGGAAGTGATTTCATAATTTTTGGAGTGAATTTGATGCCCTAAATGTGCTGGGCGACCTAATTTTTAGGGCAAAATTAGGGTTTTATGTTGGCTGTGCAAAAACTGATTTTGGGACATTGTTCTTCATATTTTTGTGGCCCAAAATCCAAAGTTTGAGAATTTTTGCTTGGATGGTTAAGCGGAAATAATTTTGGAAGATTGCAGCAGTTTGGGTATTTATTTAATTAATTAACTGCTGTTAAAAATCAGATCTGGGTGATATTAGCATTCTAATTAGTTTTCCCATCTAACCCACCACTTTGGCATACTCCAACCCCATTTTGGGTTGTATTATTGCTGACATTGGGTTATTTGAGGTCAAACTAAGAAGATCTAATCTTCCTAGGGTGATCCGGATAAATAATTTTTGCAGATTTGCATAATATCCCAAAAGGGGATATTACATCTAAATTGCACATTCACATACTCACATATGTAGGAGAACTACATGTGGTTTGAGAACTCTTCGAGTAATGGTACGTAGGCAACACTCAGTCATCACAATGATGTGTTGAGGCTAGTCCAACCGAAAATGCTGACCCCTTTTTAAGGTGTCTTGTTATCGAGCATGTGCAGTTAGGGTTTGGACAAAGGAGAGATCACACAGGTTCATCACATCGGATCAAAGGCTTGCACGCATAAAAAACTAGATTGCAAACACAAGTGAATGGCTCCAGCCAGTTCCAGCCTGTAATTCCCTCCCAGACGCTGCTGGAAAACGCAAACAGTGCCATCTAATGCAGGGATCTGACTCTACCAGCAATGTCTAGGCAGCTCCTTTGCCTCTGCTTTTCACCTAAGCACTTGACAACACATTTCTAAGGTGATCCAAGCCATGCAACAGTTTCTGAGATCAACAGACAATCTGTAAATGCTAAGTATCTTGTCCCTACTGGTTGCCTTGCTTATTCAAATTGCTTAGTTGCACATTCATCATGCCTTTACAATTCAGATTCGGTGTGTTTATTGTCTTTATGGTTATAATCTGAATGAGCACATTGTTTGATTCATTCTATATCTCTTAGGTGTAAAATATTAAAAGATGGTGTTACCTATGGCAAGACAGTTTAATTGAGGTTGTCCATGATCCTCCTTGATGGTGGCAGTCATTTCAGGTTACTCTCTCCCAATGTTCGATTGAGGGTGTTCAATTGGGATTCCCTGCACTCCTCAATGACTTTGTGATTAGAAGGTTTACTTGAGGATTCTTGTGCTCTCTGAGGATATTCAAGTTTAGTTGAGGTTATTCATGTTCTCTATGCCAATTGAAGGGCTCAATTGACATTTCTTATGTAGTGGGTGACAGTAGGCTTAGTCGAGGATGCATATGGGCCATGATCTTGAGATGATGATTACATGGAATTTAGATCAGATTGTTGATTTTTTCTGTTTTGGGCCAGACAAAGAAAATAAAGTTGGCTGGATTCCAAAATTAATGATGCCTCATGATAACGAACATCAGGGGATGCTCTTCTTCAGGCACGGTTTGGTGACAATCCACCTCGAACCTGGACTTAACTGAACTTTATGATTAATGTAGGTGCTTTATCCATAGATGCCATTGAATTCAATGGATACTACTTACCTTGTATTTTATTGTTGTGTGACAGTATCTTATGGGGAGACTTGTAGCATATAGCCTTTACAATTTTACAACGCACAGCCCTTTATGTTCTTGCTAGTTGGGTTGCACCACAAGTGGCATGTTCCCAATTCACTATAGCTCCATCCTAAACAAACAGGAATTCACTATAGTTGCATCCTAAACAATTTTCATATTGTATGTTAACTACAATACTCCATCCTCTATCTGATTTCATATTGAACTGCCTTTTGGCTTTTAGCTGTATGTTAGTGTGGTATTTGCCATTATCTTTGAGTGCCAACACACTTAGCTGTTATCATTTTTTACCATGATGCTTGGGGTGAGGTTATCAATCTCCAGAATATCCTTCCAGCAAGGTCTTGGTTCTGCATTGAGATCTTCCTAACAATTTGCTCCTTAGGATGGAAATGGCTGCTTATTTCCATCATTTGGTTCTTTCCAAAGGAACTCAGTAAGCCTTACTATATTTTGTAGGATTCTGAGTGAGGACACGTGTATATGGGCAAAGCTGCAACACTGATTTTATTAACTGAATTTTTCCAGCGAATAGTGGCTATCAGTTTGCCCATTGCTCTATTATCTTACTGATTTTTGCTAATAACTTGCTCCCAATGTTCCCTCTTTCCCTTTCTTTCAGATCTTTCTATGAAATATAAGAGAACCCAAAATATAAGCTTAGAAGGAAAGGAAATAAAATTAACAGAATGAAAGATAGCAACAATTTATGCAGCTTAGATATTTCTTTTAAGTGGATACCATTGGAGGCCTGGAAAGTGCATGACCCTCGGGACCAGTTATTCCAAGGTTAATCATTTGAGATTGTCCTTCTGCTACTGCATCCCCATTTTCTGCATGAACTTGAGCTAATGCACCTAAAGACTTGCATTTTTTTAGACCTTGTAAGAGTTGCTCATCATTTACCATGAGAGACCCTTTGTATGCCATGAAAAACTTGAAGGAATTGACACCTGCCAAGCCAAGAGTATTTCCACTTAGGCAAAAATATCATAATCATATAATAAATGGACAGACACATTCTGAAAATGATGGCTTTGACTACTGAAAAATTACCTTCTAGTTCTATAGTTCAGATCTAGTAGACTTAAAAAACAAAGAAGTCTGACCTTTCTCCTTAACAAGCATTTCCATGTCTCTGGCAACACCTTCATTCCAACTTGTAACAGCTATATGAAAACCATAGTCCATGCAAGATTTTTCTGCCTTCTTTGCATAGTCTTCAAAACCATGTGCAAGGTCCCCGTTAGTTGGGATCACAAAGTCAATATGCATCGTTGTTCCTCCTGCTAATGCAGCTGCGTGGCCAGTAAAAAAGTCATCAATAGACTCCTGGCCCATGAAAGGCATCTCCAAGTGTGTATGGGGATCAATACCACCTGTCTTGTACCAAAAAAAAAGATGTGATCTATTCATATACTAATGATGGCTATTGTAAAGGACAACAAAATCCATAAAATAACTTTTACTTAAAATATGATCACAAATAACTGCTAATAGTAGGTTTTCAATTTTAAAATTACGGTCACCTTGTTCTCACCTGGCATGACATATTTACCGGTAGCGTCGAGGACACGGACTTCATCTGAAACCTGAGTAAGCAAACTCATCCAAGTTCAACAATTTACCTTATCATGGACAACAAGAATTTTAGGAACAGAGACAGCTATATTTCCTCTCAACTTATATTCAAGAATTATCTCCGAATAACAAATTGTCAAAGCGAGCAAACCATACTAACACCATGGTCAACAATTAAATGTAATATTCAAGTGTGAAGAATAAATGTTTAGGAAACCTGAATCCAATCCTAGTGATCCAATTTAAGATAGAACTAGAAGGGTTACTTCATTTGTGAGCATTATCTCATCCTGGATTAACAGCATATTCTCGATACTTTTTTGTAAGGGTGTTGTAGATCTAACAGAGAGCTGTTAAACACCATTCACAAATGTGAAAAATATGTAAACTATAAAAACAAGTTAAGATATATTAATGCACACTAACACTTCCACGTAATAACTCTACCAAAGAAGATCCTATTCAGGGATTGCCTCAGGCACACTGGTTGCAATTTTGACTGACCGGATTAATGCTGTAGCAATATGAATACATTCTTGAAATAGATGATCACAAAGGAGAACAATGTCGTGCATGACCAAACAGAAACCAACTGCTGCAATTGTTACTCGTGAATGATTATTGAGATTCTATGGCTTTTGTCTAGACTACACGGAAATATGCCCTAGACCCCCTCGTACCAGGCTTGGTACGTATCGGGTACAGGTACATGTACAGGTACGTCATGAGTACGCTGTGGGTACGTACCCACAGAGTACCCACAGTTTTTTCTTTTTTTTTAAGTGCAAAAAAATAAATAAAACATGAGGGCTTTGACTGGAATTGAACTTTGGAAAGTTCGTGTGAGATTCAATATTGCCAATAGGCTCCGAAGGGTCAAGAGAGATGAAAAGGACTTCATTTGGTTGACTTACTATTTGGGGCTTTCTTGTTGCTCCTCATGGGTCCTTTATTCTTCAGTCAATTTGGAAGGCATGGGAACAAGTGAAGCACTTGGTGGTTGGGCAGCCTATCTTCTCTTCATTTGACATTAGGTGCCAAGCCTACAAATCAATTTCATCGAATCAGAAATATAATGACAAGATCCTTGCCTTGACAAGAGGCTATTCTGCCCTCCTTTGGTTTGAGAAAGGAATTAAAATATTTCATGACTTGTACAGATTTGGGAAGTGGATGGAATGGACAGACCTTAAAGCTTTCTATAAGCTTCCTCAATCTCAGTTCAGAATGTATAAAATACTCAGAAATTCTTTCACAGCTCCCTCTACTGGACTAATTATGGAGGATGAGACGTCTAACTCAAGCTTAAGGCATTAATAATGAATTATCAAATCTATAATACAGTCTATGTTATTAACTATTATGTTTTGAACATTATGAATCAATACAAACTCAAGTCTCAATTCTCAAAGTATTGGAAATTTGTTTTCATGTTCTATGAATGATTTTAAGTTGTATGAGTATTAAATTTCAATAAGTATGCAATGTATGAGTATTAAATTTCAATAAGTATGCAAATGCTTCTTTAAATTTATAATTATATATATATATAACGTACCCAAAAGCGTACCGTACCTGAGGTTTTTTAAAATTTGTCGTTTCAGTGTACCGAACCCGTACCTGTACCGAAACAGTCTAGGCTTTTGTCTTCCAGCAGTGATGGCACTCAACAACATAAGAAACTACTCATATATCAAGGACTTAACAAGTGCCCTTGTGAATGTTGAATATAGAGACAACATGAAACACATGTTGAGATGAATCACATGAATTTCATTGACCAAATCGGGAAAATATACAATGTTCAATCTTTTTTTTTTATATCCAATAACTTCCTCTTGTTTTACCAATCTGTTTCACAATTCCAAACCAATTTGTTGTTATTTCGCCACTCATAACCATACATGTTCCCTATCCCAATTTGTTGATCTGCCTAATTATAAATGTATGATGTGTTGCATCCCTTTAAAAGAGAGTGAGATTCAAAAATGTGGCATGTAGGAAAAGATGTGTGGGACAGGAAGAAAAGATAGCAGAACAGGAGTTGTCTTCTGAGTGAGATACAAAAAGGCAAACAGGTAGCATTATAAACAATCCTAATTACAGACATATATGGCTTATCAAGTGACTTTATTAATTTCCAAACATGACATCTAATAATATCTGTATTACCTACTAATATCTACATTTAATTTCAGATAGGTTGTAATGTCTCTTTTTTGGGGACCTTAGGAAATGGCCAAAAGCTCTCAAATCAGATTTGAAAACACTGCTGTTATGAACCCTGCAAAACTGATTTCAAAACCCTTCCTAGGGCAGCGACCTTCCTAGGGAAGAACAGCCCTTCGAAAAGGAGATAAACCTTGCAAAAATGCTTCCAAACTTGTGCCAAAATAATTAGAAAACCCTTAGCAATCAATTTCAGCTGTTAGAACTCAGATTTGCATGTGAAATTAATTAATTATGAGACCCTAACCAGCGAACATTCCCGAGCATGCAAAAAATAGTAGAACATCACCAAAAATCACCAAACTCGGAATCTTGGACTTATAAAATATGAGGAATAAGAGAATAATTTCAGATTTATCAAAATGTCACCACACATACCCAAATTCCACTTCTACATAGGTCGCTCCACTTGAAATAAATATAATTTGCATCAAAGAAGACCACAATTGCAAGAGAAAGATCCTTTATTGCATTTCCAACCAGCTTGCATAATCAAAACCTCATGAAGGGTTTTCGTCCTTCACAAGTTTTTCCCAAGGGTTTTCGTCCTTGGAGGAGATCCTCAACTCAAGGGGTTTCGTCCTTGAGAGAGAGAGTAAAAGGGCTACACTAGCCACTTCCACCAAAATGAGAATAATCACCAAAAACATGATTCATAAATGCCC
Organism: Taxus wallichiana var. yunnanensis; assembly: GCA_018340775.1. Taxonomy (NCBI): domain Eukaryota; kingdom Viridiplantae; phylum Streptophyta; class Pinopsida; order Cupressales; family Taxaceae; genus Taxus; species Taxus wallichiana. The sequence goes on from CM031233.1 coordinate 142,706,065, forward strand.
AAGCGACCTCCTTAAATAGGCCTAAGGAGTGCTTAAAGCTAACATTACATCATGGCCGACCCCTTAAGTAATTGCTTTTTAAATATTAAAAGGTTATTGGAGCCTACATGCTCACAATACCAATAAAACTAAACTACTTAATTCCTCTATTGGAGCAAAAAGGCTTCCAATAGGATAAATGAAGACAACTACCTAAGCAACAATAAAATATAATTCAGATTTCCCCTAGCTTTTCTCCTTAAACCCACAGGGAAAGAATGGGTTAAGGTCTTCAGAATCAGCCTCCGAAAAGGGACATGACATAGGTTCAAAGGTATGATATGACCATAAATGCACAATTACTCTCGGCAGCCCTTTTGATCACCAAATCCTACAAAGCCGAGCAGACTCTGTATCCCGAGAGAACAATTTGCGGATAGAATTAAAACGGATAAAATATGTAGAGAACGGGGAGGATTACTCTGCTTCACACCCAAAGACAAGAAGCAATTTTGTTAAATAGTATGCTGATATATAGTGTCATGTCCCTTTTCTCCAAATTAATAGCATAATTGGAGTTGCGGAAATTCTTCTCCATGAAATGAAAAGAGAAAAGCAAGGAGAAGACTTATAATCAGTCTTTTATTATTTTATGATGTTTTTAGTAAAGTTGAACTCAAGTATATGGGTCGGCAAAGGCAGAATTAAAAAAAGAAGAACATGCAAGGAGGAAGTTTACAATAGGATCCTTAGTATTTTTTTATATATGTCTTTTAATAAATAATTATAGAGTGTATGGGTCGGCCATGGTGGAGAAAAAGTGACATGAAAGGTCATGAGGCATATGAAGGGTCATGTCTTTTCAATTTTGGCACCACCCTTAGAAAATGTATAAATAGGGGTTTAGGGGCAGCATTTGGGATAGGAACATTCATTTGTAAATTCAGATTTTGAGAGAGAACTCTCATTATTTCTCCATGTGGGACGGAAACCCCATATGAGGTCCATTGGAAGGACGAAAACCCTCTCCAATTGACTTTAAACATTTATATTTGCAGATTATCATTGAATTAAAGATCTTTTTGAGCATATTCAAATCTATTGCAATTATTTCTACCTATTCGACTTGCATGTGATTGAAATATAATTTGTTAAGTGCAATAAATATCAAATCAATTCACTATATCAAGTCGCCATACATTTTAAGGGCTGAATCTGTCTTTTCACGCAAATCAAGGCACTGTTTCATGCAAATCGAACCATTATATGACTGCTGCGATGTCCCAGATTGCACAGTTATTTACAGCAGTTCGATTTCTACCTAAATCAATTCGATTTGGCTTGAATTCAGTTCAAAATTGTTTAATAATTGTTGTTAAAGGTTTTTTGGATACTTGTTGAAGATTTTTGCATTTATTTCCATAATTTTATTCCGCTGTAATAAATTTCCAGTCTGCTGCAAATTAAAATCAGAATTTTGGAATTTTATTTAAATCTCTCAAAAAGGGACATTACAATGGTATCAGAGCATGGATTCTCAAAAGGCTGGGGTTTCAATAATCACGGAGGTGGAAGATCTCTTCAAAAAATACCAAGCTCTACCAGTAGACATCTGTAATGCCATGCCATTTCCAGATTTCATAAGATGGGAATTCGGTATTCTAGGTGTGCATGGCCATAAAGACCTCCCTCAAAAGATAAATAACATCAGCGTTAGTGATGAAAGAAAGATTGGAGAACAAGAAGCAGTAATGGAAGAAATCCATATAAGGCAGTCCGCTGGTCCACTTGTAGCAGCAGGCAAAAAAGAGCCCAAGATGAAGAATTAAGCTCGAGGAGGGACCACCAAGACATCCCAAGCACTTGTGAACAAGGTGCGAAGGAAGAAGAAGTGGATGAAAGCTTTGTTGAAGGCCCGAGGATCGAATACAATTCAGATGTGTTGCTCCCTAGCTTGTCTTCACAAAGAACTGATCACCATCATCAGTTCGATTCAAATATGGGCAGATTACAGAGCACATTGAATGGTAAGGAGTACCCACATCCTATCCATGCATACAACAATACAAGTACAGAGCTATGATAGAAGTGACAAAGGATAACCATCCCTCCAAAATCCATGGTTTGAAAGCTAAGGTAACCACTCCCTCTTTCAGTTTGGTTGGCCATTCTCTTAATACTCTTATGTTGGAAAGAATGACTTGGAGTAGTATTGAAAATAAAACTTGTGAGCCATGGAAATGGGAGACTATAATGTCCCCACTTTCCTAGTCGATCACTCAGATGATGAGATTTGCCTATTATCCATCTCCGTAGGTAAATTCAGTGGATAGGAGATGATTCCCGTGGCATGAGATGTTTTTCCGCACTTGAGTCAGGCACCAGAATGGTTTATTTAATGAGCAAATTATATTATTTTAATTAAAGTGACTTTATTAAGTGGGGTTACAAAGTTACTTTATAACGTCATATTATTAAGTCGGAAAAAGTGACTTTATAATATTTAATTATGACGTTAAGTGGAATTTTATTTTTATAAAGTGGAATTAGTATAATTCCACACTTGGGCGCCCCCTTTGGAATTGAAAGGCAAATAAAATAAAATTAAAGGTGGTTTGGATTCCAGGGTTTGGGTTTTTATAAAAAGGGTTCATTCTTTCATTTGGGGAGGATCATCTATCATTTTCAAAGACAATTTCAGAGCAGCTCATGCTTATTATTTTCCGAGGACGAAACCCCTTGGAGGATTGTGGATTGGACGAAAACCCAATTCATATTGTGGGAGATTCATTCAGGATTTCCATTTGTGCTTCATTGAAGGATTCAATCAATTGCAATAGCTGTTGTATTATTGCAATTCTGAGAGCTAGCTAATTGGGTGCAATAGCTGATGTATTATTGCATCTTATTGAGAAGATTGTTGAGTTGCAACAGCTGAGGTATTGTTGCAAATATCATTTCTTTTGGCACGGCAGCTGATGTATTGTTGTGATTCAATCGAAGGAAGTATTGAAGATATTTTCAGTTGTTTTTGTGGGCAATATTGAGTATCAATTTAGTCATGGGGGATGATCTGATGATCAGAGTGTGTGAGCAATAAACAGAAGGAAATCTGTGCAGCATCATCTCAAAATCGTGGCACCCAAGCAGGTCTATCAGCTAAGAGGAGGTCGATCATTTGCTGCATATCAGGTTCTTCTATTTCATATCATTTTTATAGGCTACATTGCATTGTATTAGTTGCTGCCATATAGTGGCTGTAGTTGCATGAATATTTGGTATAGGACATTGTAGCGGCATTCATTCATGATTCGATGTAAGCCAAGAGTCTTGGCATTGCACTCAGATTGTAAACAGCATTTGATAAGATTGAAATAAGTCTATGCATTCAATAAAGGAGAAATAAGGTTGCACAACAAATGTTTGTCAATATGTCATTGTTGTAGTTACTTATTTCAGTTCATATTCAATCAATAGTTTACATGGCAAATGTTTGTAATAATGTCCACTAAGTTGTAGGTGCATTTCTCATGTCATTTCAGTCATATATTGATTGCATATAGCTGTAGCATTGCGTTCCCTTTATTTCAGTCATTTAAATTACTTCTTGCAAGTCCTTTGCAATCATCAAAACAAATCAAAACACCAAATGAAGAAACTACAACAGCAAGTACAGACTTGCAAGCCAAGTGTTTGACAATATTCCTTGGAGCTCAAATCACCAAAACAGGGTCGGATTTTCAAGGGATATTTCAGAGAAAACTCCCATAAAGAGCAACATGAAGAGGCTGGACTGATCCTAGCAGCAGCAAAAAGAAGGACAATTGAGGGAGATATCAGCATTGTGAAAGCACCAGGACATGGGGAATTGACAAGCAAGCATCAAGCAAAGATACAATAAAGGTAAGCACCCGGAAAGCGGAAAATCATGGAGGTATGATGTTTTTGAAATATTGCTTGCATGCTGATTTGAACTCAGAAGTTTTGAGCAGCCCTGGGCATGGAAATATTTCAGTTTGGGCCTATATATTAATTCAGATTTTTCACCATGAGTGGATAATTAGAAACACTCAGGTTTCATATATGGTGAGTCCACTTTGGTCACTAATGATGAGATACCTTTGTGCACATCACACTTCATGGGATGAAGAGGAAAGGGGTGTTATTTTTTGCATTAGAGTATTTTCAAATTGTGATGAGGCTAACAAGGAGGGTGAAATTGGACATGATGGCATTTTGGTAGGAGCACCAAATTACAACTCTTTAATTGAAGGTGATCTACATGGGTACATGGTAAGCTCCACATTTAATATAAAGGATGTGTGCATAAAATTGGTGTGGAATGAATGTTACTCCTTTGATCCGGGCATAATAACTCAGCTGAGTTTGAAAAGTATGATGGAGGGCAATCAAGGGGTTGGTTTATGGTGTATTAAGCTTGCCAATACAAGCCTATATGCTGCTGATTTGGAACAGCAGACATGTTACACAATAAATCAGTTCCTTTCATTAGTCATTCATGTTGAGAAGAGTTTCTTGCACCATATACTGCTTCAGCAGTTACTTTGGGAGACATATCAGGGAAAAATTCCTTTATTTTGGCCTATATGTTCGAAGGATAAGAGCAGCTCCTGGAAAATTTCCAATCCATTTCTTCTCAGCATACCAAAACAGTTTACAATTCCAGAGAGGATAGCGGATGGGTTCTCTATGCAATATACAAAAGGGTGCTCTCAACTCCACATCTCCATAAGATCAAATAAGGTATGTGCTGATTTTTTGATGATTAATGTGGCTGAGTTTAAAGATCAAGGATGGCATTCATTGAGAGAGTTCACTCTCAATTATCAAAGCATGAAGATAAGCCACGTGGACCAAGGGTCATTACACAAAATCTCATTGCAAGATTGGAAGTCATCAATATCAGTGGAGTATGTTGAGAACAAGATTGCTAAAGATGTGATTGGTAGAGAAATCCGTAAAGGAAGATACCAGGTGATGGTTGGGCTTATTCCTTACCAAAACCAAGTCCAGTTGATACTCGAATCATGGGTGAAGAGTAAGATCTGGAGGGCTGATCATGATACTCCATGGGCTAATCATCGGGGCCACTTCATGAGACAAAACAAGCATGAAGAAAATAATTTTAGTCCTTCTCCTTGTGGAATTTAGAAGATGCTTGCATGATATGTTCCAGGAGGCATAAGTTTGAGGGAAATTCTGTATATTCTCTATATGGGTGGACAGAAGGATATTATGGGAAACTTGCAGCTGTTCACATAGTCACCAGAGTGGAGGAGGATGGTTCTAATTTTCAGTTCTATGACCCCATAATAAGGTATGGTTTTGCTTAGTCTATTTAGTTTACACTACAGCAGAGTCATACAAAGTTTGGGGGCATTTAGAGATCCAAAAGTCAGAGGAACTTGCTTTCAAAGGTCACATGGAGTATGAGTTCCACTTGGAGAATGATGAAATCAAAATTTATGAGTATGATTTTCTCGAATTTAAGGACAAGACAAATCATGGGTCTGTTGCTCTTAATTTTTCAAGTTATGCAAATCAAATTTCAGTCTCTTCTTATCTCACGGGATTGCTTTCCTTAGTGAGTTTTCAGATTGATGATTGTTATACCATGATTAGAGGATCGAATGTGCAAAAATTAGAAATGAGCAGCAGTAAATTGGTTTTTTCGAGTGCATTCCTTCATGGGATATCGAGAGAGGAAGATTTCAGTTGAATAAAGAAATAAAATCAGGTTATGATGTATCATTTTCAGACTTGTACATCCTGATTTTTGGAGGAGAAATGCTTGATTACAGCCATGTTCAGGACAACTACCAGATGCATGAAGATTGTGGAACTCCCACCAGCAAAAAGACAATTGCAAGGCCAGAGGGAGTGTTGTTAAACACTCAAGTTTCTTCTAAGGAGTTTGTTTCTTGTGTAGGTACAAAGATGAAGACTACAAGGATCACATGGGATCCAGGAGATTGCGATTGCTTGGGGACAAGCAATCTTGGGGAGGGAGGACTGTCATGTCCCTTTTCTCCAAATTAATAGCATAATTGGAGTTGTGGGAAATTCTTCTCCATGGAATGAAAAGAGAAAAGCAAGGAGAAGACTTATAATCAGTCTTTTATTATTTTATGATGGTCTTTTATTATTTTATGATGTTTTTAGTAAAGTTGAACTCAAGTATCTAGGTCAGGGTAGGACATGGTGGAGAAAAAGTGACATCAAAGGTCATGAGGCATATGAAGGGTCATGTCTTTTCAATTTTGGTGCCACCCTTAGAAAATGTATAAATAGGGGTTTAGGGGCAGCATTTGGGATAGGAACATTCATTTGAAAATTCAGATTTTGAGAGAGAAACTCTCATTATTTCTCCATGTGGGACGGAAACCCCATATGAGGTCCATTGGAAGGACGAAAACCCTCTCCAATTGACTTTAAACATTTATATTTGCAGATTATCATTGAATTAAAGATCTTTTTGAGCATATTCAAATTTATTGCAATTATTTCTACCTATTCGACTTGCATGTGATTGAAATATAATTTGTTAAGTGCAATAAATATCAAATCAATTCACTATATCAATTCGCCATACATTTTAAGGGTTGAATCTGTCTTTTCACACAAATCGAGGCACTGTTTCATGCAAATTGAACCATTATATGACTGCTGCGATGTCCCAGATTGCACAGTTATTTACAGCAGTTCGATTTCTACCTAAATCAATTCGATTTGGCTTGAATTCAGTTCAAAATTGTTTAATAATTGTTGCTAAAGGTTTTTTGGATACTTGTTGAGGATTTTTGGCACTTATTTCCATAATTTTATTCTGCTGTAATAAATTTCCAGTCTGCTGCAAATTAAAATCAGAATTTTGGAATTTTATTTAAGTCTCTCAAAAAGGGACATTACATATAGAGTCTACATCTGTATAGTTATGCAAAAAACAGTGGAATGGCAAACAGTTGCATGCCATGTTGGAGTCGCCTCAATTAAAATACAAAGTCTGATTCATAACAAGACCACATACTCCTTCGTCCACTCGGTAAAGAGGAACAAGTTAGCTGTAAAGAGGAAAAAATCCATTGTAGATTGCAAATTTTGCATTGGAAGTCACCGCGTTATTTGAGGGGCGCCTACAGTCTGTTAGAATGTGGATGTAGATAATCCAGATCCATGACTTCATGTTTATTCTCTCATTTTTCATTTCTGGTTTTGGTATTATGCATTTTGGCATTCTAATCACTCAACACTGTCATTATCATATACCATTTATGATGAAGGAATCATATTAGAAGATACTTAGCTGAATTCATAAGATTCATGAAGACTTGTTTTTAATAATGGTATTAGATTTTCAATGTCCATCTTTTCCATTGAGTGTCTTAAACAATGTATTTGATTTTGATTTTATCATTTGTGTGAATTGTTGAATTGTAATTTTATGATTTTTCTTTCAATAGAGATAATAAGTAAGTTTCTGGCAAAACTAGGACTCCAGACATCATCATTTCCAAAATTGTTTCCAATAAATAATTCAACATAGCAAATAATCTATAGAACTTAGAAGATGCATCTTTGGAGAAAACTCTTTTTGAGATTTCTTACCAGCCCAATTTGAGTATGCTTTTATCAGATGTCCCTAAGCCTTGATGAATAACCCCCAGATAGCTCTTGTTTTTAGATTGCTTACCAGCCCAATTTGAGTGGGTTTATATCCGATGTCCCCTAAGCCTTGATGACTAACCACTAGCTCCTCATTGTTATAGTCTATAGACCTCAATCTTTCGAATATAGTATTTGGTAGAGAAGTTGTTAAGTTCTACATCCTAATTTGAAGTCTTTTTAGGATAGAATTTCTAATGTTCCCAAATGACTCAGGTTCAAGACCCGCAAGCCCTACAAGAGAAAACTATAGAGGTTGCACACAGACGTTCATTTTGAGGCCATAGGAGACTACACGACAACCAAGATCAGAAGAGCACATTTACATACATTATTTCTTTAGTGAATACATCAACGATAAGTGCAAGGGCAACTGCAGGTCTTCAAGGTTAAACAAGAGGAAAAGAAGTTGAGAACCATGGTTCAAAATTGCGGTGAAGTTCTAGACCTTAAGGACAGTGACACTCGAATAAAAACCAAAATATGACCGACCTAAATAAAAGAAAATTAGAAAAACAGAGTTAGCTAATTCTTGGATTTTAATAAAGCAATTCAAGGTTGTTCAAGTCTATAATTGTGTAGTTAGAAGAAGATGCTTACTGGGACCAAAACAGACTCTGTTTCCGATCTTGTGTATATATGTTGCCTGCCAAAATCCCACTGAAAGATTTCACTACTGTGTATCTACTCACCGAGATAAACCCTGGTTTTGCCTATAATCACTAGTATTGGAATTAAGGGGGAAAAAGGAGCAAAGAAAGCTAGGCAAATTATTTCTAAACTAGAAGTTCGTGGGTCAGCAAAAATGGATTCAATTTCGTGCACTTAAACTGGTTCGATTCCCTTGTACCCGCCAATGTAAAATAAAAATAGAGTTCCACTAACCTTGATGTTGGGTTGGACTGCAACAATAATTCCATCTTCAATATAAACATCTGCCAACTGCTTACTCTCGGCATTAACAACAGTTCCTCCTTTGATTAACAGTTTTGAGGAAGGCTTACTGTCCATGCACTGCCATTCATTCCCAGTGCTACTACCCGTGCAAGTCTGACAGTGAATATAAATTGGAAATCAGCAGTGATTATTATTATATATATTCTATTGGGTTTTGTGAATGAAGATGAATAACAAAATCACCATTGATTATTACTGCTATAAATTTTATTGGGCTTTATAATGTATTGCTCACCCCCTGTCCCTGCCATCCATGGCTGCTCTGAGTTGCTGAAAAGAAAAATTGAAAACATAGTGGCAGAAATAGTGAAACTGCCCTCCTGTAAGTGTCGCATGCAGTCTTCTCCATTCCTTCGAATTACTATGCTATAATGGAATCAATAGTCTCTTGCATCGTACTGAACGGTAAATGCTTGCGGTCATGGAATCTTAATTCTAATTTATTAATTAAAATGGCTAGGTATGGTTGACTTATCCTTTGAAAGAGGTTATGGAATACACTCGATCTAGAAGTTACCTTCGTGTCATGCTGATTTAATATATCATGATTTTGTTTTTTTGGGTTACCATAGGTTTGATAAGTGTCTTGGAGCTGCGAAAACACAAGGCGAACCTGTTATAATCTTTGGATAATACGGATCGATCTTCAATACATACTATGGGCCACCTACAACGATAGTCAAGGCCAAGTGAACTCTTGGGACCTAACATACCATGATTCTTATGTCAAGCTAACATAATAGTTGATTGGTTATGGGATTAGAACATTTGCTTACTTGGGCTTCCCAAATAGAATATGTTGAGTTGTCCAGACTTCCTCAAAATAGAATATATGTCTTTAATGCATTTTGAAATTACTTCTACAACTCTTAAAATCCTCATTCTATAAAGACATTTTACTTCTATGACTCTAAAAATCATCTTTCTACAAAGATATTTTATTGACCATGGGGTGATGAGCTTCCATTTCATAATTTAATTAGTGTGATTTTCTTTTTATGTATTATTTATTGATTGTTTTTGTTTCACAATAATCCCTTTGTTGAGCACTTAGGCCCTCGATATTAGTTTTAAATAGTAAATCATGGGTCATGAAATCAAGGACTAGTTGATCATGACTCGGCGAATCTAAATCCGCCTCCAAAATTACTATGGGGATTGAGTGCAAGCATATTTGAACACGGTTGTGGACAAAAACTTGCTTCAAAATCTCTGAAAAAACTTGAGGGACAAGCTTCAATGACAAATCTTAAACCTAAGCCCTCGATTCTAGAACTCATTTCTCAACTAGTCTACAAACATATTATAAAGCTCCCGACAAAATACAACCAAGCCTTTTTCACAACCTATGATTTCTTTATTGTGACAACCTATATCTCCAATGCCACAACTCATTATTTCTCCCCTATAAGGAACCATGATTCTCCTTCACAATCCTTTATGTTATGCTCTTTTGTCTATTTTATCTATTTTGAACACCCCAAATTACACAAAAATATGTAAACTAATTAATCCTAATATGGTAAGGTCATGTTGGAGGCTATTACGGCCTAGAAGCTAACTTGATGTATTTTGTGTATTTTGTATATTGTAGTATAATGGCGCAATATCTAATATATATAGGCATAGCACAAGTAAGACAAAATGTGGAATATGTAAAGCTCCTCTAGCACTGGAAAAAGAATATGTAAAACTCCTAAAGCATAAGACAATTATGAAGGGATTGGAAGGCCAACATACACCTCAAATTATATAGAAGGATGGAAGAACATTATGCGAAAGGGTTGGAATCGGTTCGAATTGTTGGTTATTGGTTCGGACATGTAATAGAACTTTAGTATTGTGTGTTATCATTCTCTCTAGCTTACATGTTTCTTGTTATTTAGTTTAGTGTGTAATCCTTAAAATGTGATGTTTGTTGAGCTTAAGTTTTAATGGGTGTTATTATAAGGTTTGTAAATGGAATAATCTTATAAAATCCTTAGATTGCAACATTAGCATGATCTAATGAGTGGTTCCATTGTAAACGAGAGGCCAAGCCAAAGTAGGCAAAGCATGAAAAGAGAAATAGTGGTCAAAGATTTGTTGATGGGAACTAGCATTGAAAGGTTAGAAAATATGTCATATTTGGGGGACCATCCTGAAGTTATGTAGACTCTTAAGAGTCAATGTTATCAATTTATAATATGGTTCAATGTGCAAGGCATAGTCCCAATCAACGCGTCACTACTATATCCTGGGTAACTAGCCTACCCAATAGGGGAGCATCAATGTAAGCATATAAGTCCACGATACCACTAATACAAAAAGAAACAACAAGCATAAAGGTTATGCGAAGGCATGGAAGAAGGATCCCAATCAATGTAATTATAAATAGGTTAGTGCGGTGTCCATGAAAACTCATTGTAGAGAGATTATGAAAGCATCACATGGTAAAAATAAGGCTTTGTTGGGAGTTGTTGACATTTAATTGTGCATGTGGACTTAGGGGGAGAATTTAAGTGGCCAAAGTTATTTGCCAACAAAATTAATACGAATGTGCGAGAGGGTGGTCAAGGCTATTATAAAACTTGTCACACGACTTAACAAAAATCTAAATTTTGTATAGACCCTAATTGTAGAGTAATGAGATGTAAACTATGATACGAAATTGCTGGAATATAGATGACACAAGCAATAAGCTAGATAAATATGAAACCCTAAGTGCAAGAGAGAGAGTTAAGGACTTAGTTGATTTACTCTTGATGTTGACCGCATGTCAAACTAGGGAAACCGATAAATGGGAAGGGAAGATTATCGTAATTGTGCCCGAATAAATTATGGAGTTGTCGGATATTCTTGGACTAGGCCACTGGATTGGGTCAAGGCACAGGCACCGAATTTTATTCTTGGCGCTGTGGATCGCGAAAATGGTCGGAACTTGAAACTTATGATGTCACAAGGTTGTCGGTGATAGTCGTTGTTGATCGCTCGCTTTGTATGGCGCACTATGATTGGAGAATTCACTTGTAACCTGCAAAGAGATGATGACCTGCAAAACCCTCAAACTACATCAAATCTCAAAAAGAAAATATGTAATATGGGGAATCATACTGACCCTAACAGTTACCCAACTGAGTAAACTTACGACCGAGCGCTGCACTACATCTCAAACTCCATGTAGTTCTTGAATGTGTGTGATAGAATCGTGCCCTAAGAAGCCCTTGTGTAAGTACACGTGATAGTGAGCAATAGCTAGATGTACCAATGTAAATAGATGTGTGGATGGAAAAATGAACTTCCCTTCCTATGTGTGTATGCAAAAAATGCATTCCCTTGTCCCTTGAGTGAGTGTTAGATGGATGCCTTTGATGCTCTTAGAATGCATTTGGATGCAACCTTAGGTGATGATAATAGATGCTTAGAGCTTAGTTCTTTATTTTGGTCATGTAGCTTTGTATTTATATGATTCCCTTGGTTGAATTGTGTAATTGACAACTGGAAGGCTGACCCATAAGAAAATAAGATGCCCAAAAAAATAAAAGAAGCCCAAAAAGAGTGAGTAAGGTGGAAAGAGGTCGGGCGCCCGGAGGACAAGGGCACTTGGGCGCTAGTGTCCGAAGCTATAAAAGATAAGCAAGTAAAGTAACGACTTATGGATTGTAGGGTGTAAAAGACCAAAAAGAAGATAAAAAAAAAGCAAATAGGCCAAAGATAGTTGTCAATTACTAGTTTTCTCGCTTAGGAATCATATGAATGCAAGTATGCTTTTAGAACCTAGAAATGTACCCAAGTGCATGATTTTTTGTCTATATTTTACCCCACTTTATGTTGTTGATTGAATACTCAATAAGATATGTGTACCTGATAACCATGTAGAATGTGATGGTGATAGTGTGTCGATGAGACAAGTGAAAGCATGGAGTGATAAAAATGAAGCGTGGAAGCTAAGAAGAGGAAGTGACCCTAGGGGTGAAGCGTATTGTGTTGTACTATTGTTGTGCTTGATGTATGGATGCTTCTTGTTGTGTATTAAGGGTGAACATGTAAAAATAAGAGCGAAACAAATAATAAAAGTCATGTATTATGAAAACTTTGTAAAAGTATGTAAATGTATGTAAATGTGTGTAAAAGTAGTAAAAGGAAAGTGTGCACCTGATGATCATGAGTGTAAAAAGATAGAAAATATCCTGAAAATGTTGTACAAGAACGAGTTTTTGGGCCGATTTCACGCCAAGAGCGAGTTTTTTGGGCGATCTCACGTCAAGAACAAGTTGTTTGGGTGATCTCACACCAAGTGCAAGTTTTTTGGAAGATCCCACACCACGGCAGAAGAGTGTTGGAGAGAGAGGTCTAGTGTTACTCTCCTTCCATGACTACTTCCCGAATTATACACCATTACAGATGGTGTGATCTGTGTTTAGTTCCAAGTTGTACCATATTAGTTCTCGTATTTTTCCTTATTGAAATGGAGAAAGAATGCATTCTACTTGTTGGAGGATTGTGCTTGTACTGTGAAAAATGATATGTGAACTATTGAAAATTGTGTTGATATGAGAAAGTAACTATAATTGCCCCTGGTCATAGGCACCCAGGAAAGGTTAGGAGCGCCCAAGCGCTAGTGTCTATATCTGGGCACTATTTTATGTGTTGAACTAAGGACCCAAGTCGATTCTCGAGTCATTTACAGTAATCGTAACCTGTTATGTTCCTATGTTGAAATATGTTTTATTGTAGCTCTGAGCTTTTGTATGGGCTGACTGATTCACCCAATGTATTCCCCCTCGTTTAGGGTTTGTCATCACCAATCCGGCACTATGATAATTCTTTAAGGGAACTCCTCGTGCTATGATTATTTACTAATGCACAGCTTTTAGTTTGGTGGATGGAATATGGAAACACAACAACAAACATAACACAAGAATACCATAGACTATGATAAGAAGGAATGATGATAAATCTGAAATATAAGTGTAAATTATAATATCAACTGAAATTGTTACAATCTCACCCATGAGGTACTTGAGTGTTCGACTTCACTTACCTTCCAATAATAACTATGGGAGAAACTTCACAATTACACCTCTTAATGGCTTCTTTAACACACCTTCAAAATGATGGCTTCCTTTACACACTTACTCATACAATATTTCTCACTACTTCCTTCTATGCTAAATGAGGGGGGTGGCCTCTTTATTTATAGAACTTCCAGGCTTATCCATCTTATCTCTAAGATAGGATAAGAAATCCACTCTGACGAATCATATTCCATACCTTAACTCTTATCTCGTACGTAAGCTTATCTTTTAAGATAAGATAAACCTTATCATTTCACATGGGTTCCACATTTTTAGAATTTTTACAAATAAAATACATGAAATATTTATGACCTCACTCCTTGTCCTTATTACCAATATAATATTTCTAATTCCTAATCTTGTAGACCCTACTTCTCTACTTACCCCAACTTTGATATTTTAACATTACTAGACCACTTACGACAAATATTTACTTTTTACCACAACATTCCTATTGTACTTTTGACTATTACCGTACTATACATTATTGACGGCGTAGTACTGGCAATGCCGTTATCTTCTATCAGACGCTACTACTAATTATACTTAACAACATCCTATTCCTAATACATACATTAATGAAATAGAAATTACGGAGGAAAATTTTAGTGTCGACATCTTCCCCCTTCCTAGCTTCTACTCCATCCTCGGAGTAGACTATTCTAGTGCTTGGAAAATCTTCAACTTGTCGTGGTTGACCCATTTCGTAATGGGGTACCATCCAATTCCTCCAATTGATATGTACCATTTTACGCAATTTCTGCTATTTTGTAGGGCCCCATCCATTTGGGAAGAAATTTTCTCTGCCTTCTTTTTTTGTATCTAGAATCATATACTAGAACCAAGTCATTCACATGAAATGGAGACCAATGGATCTTTTGATCAAAGTATTCCTTCTGCTTCATTTTCTTCTTATAACTTGTATCCTTCGCTATTTCCCTCATTTCCTCTAGTAAATGAAGATGCACCAACCTTTCTTTTACTGAATCACTTTCATCCATCCTTTCATTTTTCATAACTCTCACAGTGGGAATGTCAAACTCAATAGGAAGAATTGGATCAATGCCATAAGCCAACTGAAATGGGAGTATCCTGTTGTTGACTTTGATGTTGCCCTATATGCCCATAATGCTACATGAATCCTTTTATCCCACTTATGTACTGCAAGGCTACATCTTTTGCTAGAATTTGACACAACACAAAATTTGTTCATTCCACTGTCCATTTTTGTTTGGCTTTATATGTTGTTTCCTTCCTGTGCTTCATAGAAAACTTGTTGACTAGGGCTTCTATCACCTCATTAATGAAGTGGCTTCCTTGATATGTTACAATTTCTAATGGGCAACCAAATCTGGTGACAATGCGTTCATATATGAACCTTGTCACTTCATCCATGGAAGTTTTTCAATGGCCTAGCTTGAACCCACTTGGTTAAATAATCATGTGTAACTACAATATACTTATTTTGGAGTGGGGTAGTTGGAAGTGGACTCTGAATGTCTATTCCCCACTTTTCAAAGGGACCAAGTGGAAGAATAGGGCATAATGGAGTGATGAAGTCTTACTGGTTACCATGTGTTTGACAAATATCACATGTCTTACAATAATTATAAGCAATCTCTAAAAAGAGTGGGCCGGTGATAACTCGCATCCAAGATCCTCGTCCTCCACATGTACCATTGTGAAATTCTTCTATCACTCCTTCCCTTGATCATGTCCAATCGCTCTCTTGTATTGTCCATCGTGTCCTTCTATTCAAAATAATACTCCATGCAGAATAGAATATGGACGACTAGCTTGAGTAATCTTCCTCTTAGTCTTTGCATTGGCACCATCAGAAACTTGAATTCATTCGAGATAATTCCAAATATCTATGTATTCACTAGGGATTGTGTCGAGGATAACAATGCTACATCCGGGTAATCATCATCATCACAAGATGAACTTAAACCATCATAGGCTCGAGAGAGTGCATCTGCATTGACATGTATTTTCCGGCCTATCTATAATATCAAATTCAAATTCTTGTAGCAAAATTATCCATCTTACTATCCTCCCGATGGGTTAGGATTATTTACAATATATTTTAGAGCCTGATGATCTGCACATGACTATAAATTTCTGCCTAAGAAGTAATTTCTAAACTTCTTTACAAAAAAATGATAGCTAGAGCCTCTTTTTCTCACATTACGGTATAATTCACCTCAAAGATTTGCTCATTTGTTCTGCTCCCAAAGTAAACTGGATGATCATTCCCATTTTCATCCTTTTGGCTCGGTACTTCCTAGTCTTTGCATCCGAAGCATCAGTATACACAATGAATGGCTTGCTCCAATCTGGATTCTTTAAAACAGGTGAAGACACCAGGGCTTCCTTCAGTTGTTCAAAAGCTTCATGCGCCTTATTTCCTGGTTCATAAGTAACATCCTTCTTCAAGAATCAAGGTTAGTGGTCATGCAATCTTTGATAAATTCTTGATGAACCTTCTATAGTAACCCACATGGCCTAAAAATGATCTCAACTTACTTCTATTCATAGGAAATGATAACTCTTTGATTTTTGAAACTTTATCAGGATCAGTACCAATACCATCTCTAGATACAACATGCCCTAACAAAACATCTTTAGAACATCCAAAGACACACTTTGTAGGGTTTAGTGAGGCTTGTGCTTCATCTAACCTTTAAAATGTTGTCTCCATCCTCAGTGCAGTGGTTCATCTTACTCCCATAGATGCAAAATCATTCGAAATACTTTGATGAAGTTCCCAATATAGGGTTCAAACACCTTATTCATCAAGCGTTGGAATGTTGCGGGCATTACACAACCCAAAAGGCATAACTCTATAAGCAAAAGTTTCCCAAGGAGTGGTGAACGTGGTCTTCAAATGATCTTTCTCTGTTATACGAACTTGGTTGTATCCGTTATATCCATCAAAGAAAACTATAACACTCTTGGCAGCCTACTTCGTCCCAAAATCGATCGAGAATGGAAAAGAGTAATGATCCTTCTTTGTTGCCTTATTGAGCTTCCTATAATCAACACAAATACGTAGCTTCCCATTCTTTTTATTGAGATCACAATGGGAGAAACCCATTCTCAATTCTCCACAAAGAAATATAAATCTGCATCAAGCAACTTATCTATTTCTTCTTTTACGGTCTTGGAAAATTAGGATTCATTCTATATGGCATTTGCTTTATGGGCTTAGCACCATCTACCACTCAATAGAATGTTCTACCAACTTACTTGACGAAGTTCCTTGTAATCAAAAGTGAATATGTGTATGTACCTTCAAAGAGTTGGAGGTAGGATTCCTTCTCACTCTCCATCACAAAGATCACCAATCTTTATTTGTTGGAGACGATCATCAATTTCTTCTTCAGATAATTTTATGGGGTCATGAGTCGGTGTGACTGGAAGGATATCCATGACCGAAACATCAACCTCACTTTCTTCATTTTCGGTGTCCACTTCACTAGTACTAGAGTAATCGAGGATGTCCAATCATCGGTTTCATCACCGGAATCCACCGGTTACGCCTTATGATGTTGAGGGATCACGTTTATCTTCACCCTCTCTCTACCACGTCCAAGTGTCATGAATCCTTCATTCCAGTAGTTTCTTGCGTGAACTCTCCTTAGCCATGGTCTTCCCAACATTGGATACGCAATGTGCACCATTTTTCATCACCCGAAAGTCTACCACACATACAACAACCATAACAGATATTGCCACATTTGAAACTACACCTTACGGTTTAGTTTTTCCTTTATTTAATGACCTTAACATAAGTGTTGAGGGCGATCAATTTTAAACCCAATATATTCATTACGAGACTCGGTCATTACATTAATCATGCAACACCTCCATCAACTAAGACATCATGAATTGAAATACCATTACATAATACCTCAACTTTTGGAGCATAGGGATCCGCCTCTGCCTCCAAAACAGGGGACCTCAACCTCCTTCCTTCGTCGAGCATTGAGTCCATTTCATAGCTCCCACCTCTTCTCGTAAGACATAGCCAAGAGTTGACCATATGTAATATTTACAGGCCTTTTAGACAAATCTTCTAAGATAGAGTATGGTCCTTGTCCTTGTGAAATCAAAAATCCTGCACACCCAACTTTCTTCTCCTATGTTTCTTGCTAGTTTCTCCTTTCATCTTCTTAGGATCATTTCCATCTTGGTTATCTTTTTCTTTCTTTCTATTTATTACAAACACATCTAACTCATTATTTATGCTATTATCTACTACATCAAAATAATTCATAGGTGTTTTTCCTTTATCATTATCTTTTGTACTGGATGTAGAAGCTCTATCTGGACAATTATACTTATAATGACCCATTTTATAACAACCATAACATACAACTTCGTAAATATTTTTTCTTAGACCTCTATCTCTTCCCCGAGAACTAAATTCATTTCCTTGAAGAAGATTAATAGTTAATCGGCCCATCTTCCCGAGCGAGATCTTCATACTCAGTAGATGTACTAGGAGAAATATTTGTGTTCACCGAGAGTGGTTGTGGATTCTGGACCAAAGGTGTTGGTGTAGGCTCTACTTTAGCAACAATTTCTTTGGGCTCCTCTTCCATGCTTTCTTCTTGCCTTCTTATAATATCATTTTCTTGTTTAATGGTAGCTGGCGGTCATACTTCACTCGTTGTCGATCTGCGGCTTCATCCCAAGAATGAAGTGCTTACAAAGGAGATTATCCACGCCATTCATCAACCCATCCGCTAATCCTTCCTTCTGGATCTAGGCATCGAGCTTCCTTCTTAGCTCTAGAACACGAGCATGATAATCTCTTATCTTCTCCTTCTCTCCTTGGGCTAGCTTTGTGATCTCGATCATGAGATCTGCATATTTCTGTTGTTCACCAAATTCTTCAAGAAAACTTTCAGTTAATAAATCCCATGAGTTTTTCACATTATCACCTAGTGTTTCAAACCACTTAAGTGTTGAACCATCCAAAAAGGTAGGAAAAAATTTAGTCCATTGTTCCCTTCTTATGAGGCCATTACAAATACAAGATCGTTTAAACTCTTGAATGAAAGAGGAAGCATCTTCATTAGATTGAGCTAAAAAAACAAGAATCTTTCCAATTTTTAAATGTAACCACAGTGAAATACCAACTCACAAGTACAATCAGTAAGACTTATGTGCACAAATAATTGGACTCACTACAATAGAAAGTGACTTTACACCTTTCTACAGTAAAATAGGAATGACCACGATAAACTATGGTAAAACTTGACTTATTGCGGTAAAGCCGACTTTACTTGTGGTAAACACTATTTACTGGTAAAAATGAAGTTATTGGGGTAAACACTATTCACGGTAAAAAATGAAGTTCTTGGGGTAAGCACTATTCACGGTAAAAATGAAGTTACCCTATTCACGGTAAATACTATTCACGGTAAAAGTGACTTTGCCATGGTAACTCCTATGCACAAAATAAAAAACAAGGTTACCCTCCAAATGATTTCGACTAAATGGGAATATTTCTCCGTAAAATCCACCAACGAGGAATGGTCTCGCACGGAACCAAAATGTCATCACCAATCCGACACTATGATAATTCTTTCACGGGAACTCCTTGTCTTATGATTATTTACTATGCCTGACTTTTAGTTTGGTGGATGAAATGCGGAAACACAACAACAAACATAACACAAGAATATCATAGACTATGATAAGAAGGAATGATGATAAATCTGAAATATAAGTGTAAATTATAATATCAACTCCGAAATTGTTACAATCTCACCCATGAGGTACTTCAAGTGTTATTGACTTCACTTGCCTTCCAATAATAACTATGGGAGAAACTTCACAATTACACCTCTTAATGGCTTCTTTAGCACACCTTCAAAATGATGGCTTCTTTTACACACTTACTCATACAATATTTCTCATTACTTCCTTTTATGTTAAATGAGGGCGGTGGCCTCTTTATTTATAGAACTTTCGAGGCTTATCCATCTTATCTCTAAGATAGGATAAGAAATACCACTCTGACGAATCATATTCCATACCTTAACTCTTATCTGGTACATGTAAGCTTATCTTTTAAGATAAGATAAACCTTATCATTTCACATGGGTTCCACATTTTTAGACTTTTACAAATAAAATACACAAAATATTTATGACCTCACTCCTTGTCCTTATTACCAATATAATATTTCTAATTCCTAATCATGTAGACCCTACTTCTCTACTCACCCCAACTTTGACATTTTAACATTACCGGACCACTTACGACAAATATTTACTTTTTACCACAACATTCCTATTGTACTTTTGACTATTACCGTACTATACATTATTGGCGGCGTAAATGACTTGGGCGCCGTTATGTTCTATCGGATACTACTACTAATTATACTTAACAACATCTTATTCCTAATACATACATTAATGAAATAGAAATTACGGAGGAAAATTTTAGTGTCGACAGTGCATGTGACATCGTTAGGAGAATGCGGCCCAAAGAGAGGACCTAATGTTGATATGAACTATATACCCTACAAGTGGGAATGTGCATGGTAACGAACCAAGGCACATGTAAACAAGATGGCTAGTAACATGTGTTAGTAGAAAAAGAAGCAAGCATGTCATAGAAAAGTAGTGTAACAAGTAAATATGCATAGACAAGAGAGACCGCGAAAACGGCTTTCATACATGGGACATCACTCACAATGTCACTAGACAATTAGGGTTGAAAGCCCAAAACATACAAAGGTGTGCATACTGAAAAAGAGCATAGTCTGTAAACAATAAAGCATACAATGGAAAACAATGGAAAATAGTAGCAAGCAAAGTGTAATAGAAAACCATGGTGGCAAATAGTTCATGCAAGACAAATGTTGCACATGAAGCACATGTTAACATGTTAGTAAGATAAAGAGTATGTTAAAGTGTGTATAGATCAATGTGAAAATATTGTACTAGTAAGAATAGGAAGTAGTAGAAAATGAAACAACATCACATGTAGTATGTAAGAGTAGGAATGTAGATGACCCCAGGGAGCCTCGGTGGGGGGCTGGTAAGAGGTAAAATGCCAAGCATCATTATTGCATGTAAATATCTATAGAAAGTGTGCATCCACAACTAGAGAACAAGTGAACATGCATGTATATATGATAGACATAATGACATATTGTATATTCATCTCACATAGTAAGCAAAGTGTAACATGTGAGTATAAGCAAACAAGAATAAGATGCAACCAAGATATGCATATGTACTAAGTGAGTGAGATGGAATGGTATGCAATGTGAATGTGATAGGATCAGCGTGCCCCCGAGCGGATGTGTATGAGTATGAGATGAGGTTCATTTATAAAAGACCCCTCGATAGTAAAGAATGAACCATAGAACAAGAGTGTGTCATTGGGAAGTAGTTTAATAGTGTGCGCTAGATAGATAGGTCATGAAGTGTAGAGCATAGAGTGTCGCAGAGGTGAGGTTCATTTCACATTTATACCCTCAACAAAGTGTGAACCATGGAGCTAGAGTGCGTCATATGGTATCATGATGTGTGATATTTGAATGCTAGAAAGATGTATCATGAAATGTAGAGCCTGAAATGTGTAGTGTGTGTGGTTCATAGATGTAGTATGCCCTCAACAGTCAAGTGTGAACCTTAGCACAAGAGTGCATCATATGGTGATGATGATACAAAGTGTATCAAGTTATGTAATGATGCTTAGGAATATCAAATATGAAGCACATAGCATATGAGTAAAAATTTTAGACACATGATGATGCTTGGAGGGGGAAGAATAAGTGTGATGCCCCCAAGTGTGTGATGTAGAAAAGAATCAAGTAACATTGTCTAAGAGATCATCATTGTCATGGTAATAAATAGTAATAAATAGTAAGGGTTTGATCAAATAAAGAGGCATTACAGTGTAAATTGTACATGTCCATTGCATATTCTTCATCACTTAAATGTGGTAGTAGACAAACATGTGCATACCAAAGTGAGTAAGGTTACGTGAATAGCTAAGAAATGAATCGTTGCAAATAAAAACATAGCGGAAGGAATGAGAAATGTGATATCAATATGATCGGGATGTGCCAATGGAGTTTGGGTGGAGTAGTTAAGTCGAGACGGTTGTGTCCTACTCCACCCATGGTTGAATCCCTTTGGGGTGGTTTACGATGGTGGTGGTTGATGCACCACCGGTGGTTGTTCTGGTGCCGGTTAATGGATCTTGCGATGGTGGTGGTATTAGCTTCATTTGCGGTGGCGGCATTGGTGGATCTCGCTTCGTCGACGGTGGCGTAAAATCACATCATCGTCGGTGGCTTGGTCTTCGTTGGTTGCATTGTCGTGGTTGTGGTTGATTATCGTAATATATTGTTTGTGGATGTTGACATTGTAAGGGTAGGGTGCCATCAACCCTCTCGGTTCATAGCTCCGATCAAAATTGTTTAATAATAAAAATTTATATGTGATCGGGATCCAAAGTGCCACCAATGTATTCAAGACAAGATCGCCCAAGTGTAAGTAGAGAAGTGGGAGAAGTGTGTAGAACAAATATTGAGAGATGGAACACGCGAAGGCCATAAGCGGTAGTAATGTGAGCATATTCTTGATAGAGGTGTAAGAATGAGGTGGAGGAAGGAGATCATCGAGTGTAAACCCCAACCAAGCTAAACCATCATGTGTGAAAACAAGATTTCGACTATTGGGATCGAATGGAATGTGGTGCCAATAAGAGTTATTTATGAAAAGAGTGCATGTGAAAGGAGGTAATGCCGATGCAGAGAGGACATGGGAAGATGGTGTAGATGATATGGTGCCCATGCATAAATAATTCCCTTAAGAGTAGGTAAGTCGGGGGGTGGACGCAGGATGCTCCATGAGTTGATCATCATCAATGGGTTATGTAGGAGCGGTAGGAAGTGGAGTAGGAAGTACAGTGATTGGGTCTAGGTGACAATATTTGAATGGGTCGAGTTAAGAACAATAGTATTTTCATAGCCAAAGCATGCAGAATTTAACACATTGATGAACCGTAGAAGGCACTGCCTGCATAGCGTGAAGCCATAACCTACCAAGTAAGCAATTGTATTGAACAACGACATTGATAACAAAGAATACCGTAGGAATATATTTTGGTTGGACTATAATAGGTAAAGTGATAGTGCATATGCATAGATGCGTAGAAGAATCATACACATGAAGAGAAATGGATGATGGGCTAACATCTGCTAAGGAAAGGCCAATGTTTTGAAGGAGTGATAAAGTACAAAGATTGAGCTTAGATCCATTATTGACTATTGTCCACTTAATACCCATGTTATAGATGCAAGCCGGTATATATAGGGAGGATCATTGTCATAAACAGAAAGAGTGGTAGCTACATCAGATGGAAAAGTAAGTTGCTCTAAAAATATAGCTACAAATAACTGATATACAAGGTCTGGATCAGTATTGGAAGGAATATGAGTATTAGCCAAGAGAGAATTGATTTTAGTGTTACAATCAGGATTAGCTTGCAAGAAATCATGAATGGAGATATCCATGGTGAGAGGATCCTAAGATGTTGAAACAAGAAGAAGAAAGAAAGATTCGAGAGTGTCCGAATGACGATTTAACAAATTATTTAACAAAATATATATTTTTGTAAACCCTAATTACATAGTAACAAATGTAAACTATGATAGTAAACTACCGGAATGCGAGATGACACAAGTAATAAGCTAGATAAACATGAAACCCTAAGTGCAAGATAGAGAGTTAAGGACTTGATGATTTACGCCCGATGCCTGGACTGTATAGACTGGAGAAATTGATAAACAGGAAGAGCAATTTGTCGCAATTGTGCCCATACATTATGGAGTTATTAGATATGCTTGACCGGGGTGCCTAGAATGGATCGGGGCACTTGGGTGTTGGATACTTCTATTGGGTGCATGTGACTATGAAAATGGCTGAAACTTGAATCTTCTTATGTCGCAAGTTTTCTTTAATAGTCGGTATTGGTTGCCTATATGTCAATATGATCGCACAATTCGGTTGTAACTTGCGAAAGAGATGATGACCTATGAAACCCTCACACTACATCAAATCTCAAAAAGAAAAGATGCAATATGGGAATTCGCACTAACCCCAATAGTCACCTAATCGAGTAAACTTACGATCAAGTGTCGCACTACATCTCGTAATCCATGTAGTTATTGTGTGTGTGTGATAGAATCGTGCCTAGGAATCCCTGTGTAAGTGTATGTGATAACAGGTGATAGATAGATGTACCAATGTAAATAGATGTGTGGATGGAAAAATGAACTTCCTTGCATATGTTTGTATACGAGAAAATGCAGTCCCTTGTCCCTTGAGTGAGTGTTTTATGGATGCCTTTGATGCTCTTAGAATGCTTTTGAAGCAACCTTAGGTGATGATAATAGATGCTTAGAGCTTGGTCCTTTATTTTGGTCACACAACTTTGTATTTATATGATTCCTTTGGTTGAATTTTGTAATTGACAATTGGAAGGATGACCCATAAGAAAATAAGATGCTCAAAAAATAAAGGAAGCCCAAAAAAAGCGAGTAAGGTGGAAAGAGACCAGGAGCGCCTGGAGGGGGGACGAGGCGCCCGGCGCCGGTGTCCGAAGCCATAAAAGATAAGAAAGGAAAGTATTATTTGGGATGTAGGGTGTAAAATACCAAAAATAAGACTAGAAACAAAGAAAAGAGGTCAAAGATAATTGTCAATTACTAGTTTTCTTGCTTAGGAATCATATGAATGCAAGTATGCTTTTAGGACTTAGAAATGTACCCAAGTGCGTGATTTTGTGTCTACAAATCATGTACCAATGGTTAGTCATCCTACTATGTTTTACACACTAGAGAGAATCATAGGGATTGATTGAAGTAAAATATGGGTATTAGCCACATCAATGCTTTGTGTAGTCCTTACAACCAAATCCCTACACCATCTACAAAGACCAACAAAATCTTGAGAGCTAATTAATGAAAATCATAGAGACGCTTGAGTGCGACCCTAATGATTCTGAAGGAAGTGCACACATATATCACACCATAGGGACCGTTAACCCCTACCTACGAGACTCTCCGTATCTTCTAACCTCTCTAGCCTCACAATCACTAATAGTTCAATATTTTCATGTAGTGACAACTAGTTTTCTGTTAACAAACTCACGACTCAACTAGGGATGGGTTTGACTCCACCCTTAACATGTTAGTTCACCCCATGGTCGACTATGTCCAATAAAAACCTCTTGGATCAAGGGGGCTAAACTATTGACACGTGGAACCCTTAACCTCGACCTATGGGCTCCCAGAGTCTCTTCTAAACTCTTCGGCCTCAACCTCACTAACATTTCAATTTTTTGATGTAGCGGAAACTAGTCAATGTTAATAGAACCACAAAAGCGAGTGTGTAAATCCAACCATGTGGAGAAGTTCCACATGAGACACTAAAGAGTGCAAGAAGTACTAGACACAAACAAGTTGGAATATAAGAAAAATATCGAAGGAGAAGGAGGTGCAAGATGAAGATTTGAAGAAAGATATCAATCAAAAAGAAGAAGAGGAAAGCTGCAAATAGGAAAAGGATGTCAAGGAATCCCAAAAAGAAAGAGGAAGAATATAAGATTGCATTAGACAAGGAAGAAGAGCACACATGCAATGTAGAGAAATATAAAATTATAAAGAAGGATGCGATAGAATATAAAGTAAAAGAGGATGAGGAGATCATGCGAAAAATATATAATAGGAAGATGAGCTTCAAAGGCAAGCTATTGCAAAAATTGAGGAAAAAAATCAAAAAAGGAGAGGAATAAAAAGGAGTAAGAGGAGAAAGAAAAAGAAGAGCATAAGAGGAAAGAAGAAGAAACTAAGGTTGAATACGAGAAGAAGATGAAAGAGGGCAAGGCGCAAGTAGAAATACATACCTACATTAAGAAGGAGCAATAAATTTCTATAACATAAGTGGAGCACGAGGAAAGGAAGTTGAAGAAGAAAAACCAAAACAAATAGTGCATGTAAATACAACTCCTAAGGTATGGGATCTTAATGTGTAGGTGTAACTAGTGCATACAAATACAAATCCTTATTCTCATACGAGAATCTGATTTATGAGGTTCTTCTACAAATTACAAGATCATGAATATCATGATATTCATCAGTAAAAGCAGGGGTTGTGAGTAGTTTGGTGTATGGGATTAAGGTTGTATTTTCAACTCATGTGGAAGTAGAATTAGACATGCTTGGAATTTTAGATTCTAGAAACCCTCAACCGTAAACCATAATATTGAAATATTTAAAAGTGGAAGCTTATATAGTGCTACTTAAAAAAATGTAAAGAATCAAATGCAGGATGACACTTACTCGGAATAATGAATATTCTGAGTTTTTCATGGCCCACACCTTCTATGAATCTATTCACCTTAGTTATAGTATGCCTTCCAGAATGCAATGGATGTTAAACATCACCTCAAGTAGTAACACATCGTGATTACATCTTTCACTGTAAACATCAAATTTAGTCTCTTTTCAAATTTCATTCAGTGGATGACAATTGTCACTTTGCTAGGCCTATTCCAAGGACTTCCATTTGAAATGTGGTATGTTTGGCCTTCATGTTGAATAGAGCCTATGACGTTGATCTTAATTTATTGAACGATGCAGAATATTTAAAATAATTTAACAAAAACATACTTTGCATCACATATCCATATGTATATATACGTGGTAATGTGGAAGCATTCTAACGTTGCAAAAGAGTCAAGGACACCTCATAGACACATAGCTTAAGATGAATGAGGTTGTGCCATGTTAATTAATTTTTAAATCTTCCTTGTTATGAAGTAAAAGATTAAACCCTTTCCAAGCACAGGCACATAAAAAATAGATACTCCTTTTTGGGCCCCGGGGATAGACTTGCAAGTTGTAAATCTGCATTAACTTTGACTTTGTTGAAAATTTAGCAAGTTAAGGAATATTCCCATAATATTCCTTTTTCTAGGCTCATTTGTGCAATTGCAATTCACAACTTTACAAAAAATGCAAAACTACTTCTAAGACCCGCATACCCCCAGATGCTTCAAATATTCCCCTTTTGTGGGGGTCGAGCCTGTGCATGTAACCTATAGACTTACAGTTGTAAAAACATAAAGAACCCCTATTGTAAAAATACTTAAGTTTCTCGAGATGTGTATTTTTGCATCTAAACTGCAATGGCAATATGAAGCTTTTGAGACAACCATAGTAGTTGCGAATCATGTACCTTTTTCCGAAACCAATAGAAACATGAAATACATAGAGTTCCATGCTACAAGATCCAAACATACACAACGAATTAACAACATACATAAAATAAAGGAAACGTTAGAGAAAAATAAATGGCCTCCACTTGATAGGAGCACGACATGATTTCAATAGTTGGAGCTTGGGAAGGCACATGGTTGAGCCATAATACAATTACTTTGTAGTGTTACTTTGCAATACTTATTTCAGTTATAAAATTCCTTTGTAGAACTACATTATCCTTCCATATCCAACAGGTGTTTTCCAGAAACCACTTCAAGATTTACCTTTGTATATTTTAAATGAGTTTCCCTCTTATCTAAAAGCATAGTATTCTGAAATTCATTTCGTTCCAAGTTGTTAACAACCTCTTTTTATTTTATTTTGTTTTTAAAGTGCAGCTAATTCATTTGGGGTGTAAAACTAGGAACCACCAAAAGAAGTATAAGTTCATGGGAGAGATTGAACACCATTTGTATCCAACAATTAGAAGAGAGACTTACTAAGACAATCCTTAACTTTTAAGCTATGGAATTATAGTATAACTCAAAGCATATTAGTGTGTGGATGCTTTATAATTAGGGAAGAAGCATATAAAGAGCCTAGGAAAGGAGAGTAATCTTATACAAAGCCTCGAGGAGTTGATTGATATATTTTCATCTATTCACAGAGAGGCTTCAAAATAATAATAAGTCACGTTCACAGTTGAAATCCTGCAACTTCACAAAAACACCTTTTATCTCAATTAAACCACACAAAAACAATAGAAAACAAGAAATAGTCTTAACTCAATTCTTGAATCTTTATAAGCTTCAAGAAATTAGTCAATGACTCAATTGGTAATAGATTAATAATGAGGGTTATATTGGGGCCCTCTCCCTTGTAAATCAAAAATATGTGAATTACAAATTCACATATATTACAATGTACATACAATTTACAAAGTACGAAGGGCCTCTTGTGTTGTTAGCCCGAGCCCTTGAATTTTACATGAACTAGGAAGGAGGCTAGAGACAAAGAGTAATTGTAGTGTCTTTTCCGCAACTTGTTCCTTCGTTTTCCCGCCCGATCCATTACGTTTAGGCAAGGATGTCCACATTCCATTTCCTTCATTAGAGAGAGTCAAAAGAGAGCCAAAATTATTATCGATATGGACACTTTAGATTCCACCTCGGAAAATGTAGGGGGGAGTTCGGAGCCATGGGGCGGAAACAAGAACAACCGGTTATCTAACCATATAGACCTGAGTATTTTTTAATGAAATTTGAACCTCTGCAGGAATGAAATTCTAGAGAAGAGCTTGATACACGTAAAACACAAGGGATATACGTGCCAATTTGAGCCTAAATATTTGTCTTACCGCTTGGTGATGGCTCGGCCCACCTAAAGTTTTCTTCACCTAGGAGCTCCAACACTTTATGAATAAAAGCTTCATTTCCTCCTACCAAATTGAAATTCCATTGGAGAAATTCATAGGATAGTTCACAAACATTGCATTGTCTACTAGTAGAAATAAACACCATTACAACATTGGAAGAAATAATTTGAATTGATCAAGTGTAATACTGACTAGTCACTAGACTAACATATTTTAAAGAAAATTGTTGGTGGAAAACTAAAATATAAATGTCACCATGGGAGGTAAATGCCAATGACACAAATTAATGGTGACGCCACATGAATTGCCCAAATAATGATCTATCAAGTCAATTTTTAAATTTAAAAGCATTTTTTAAGATTTTGCATGTGATTAAAATATTTTTCATTTATTGCACAAGACAAGTCACAACTTAGTCTTAAATGTTGATAAGAGAATTTGTTTTTTTACCTCTTGGGGAATAAAAATGAAAACCACACGGTACACTATTAATATTTTGGTCCTTTTTAATCATTAATGTAAACTTTCTCGGATAATAAAGTAATAACGTTGGAAAGTTTGCAACTTTGATTATTATTTTTGATTTAAAATAGTTTGAATTATTTAAATCCATAGTTTATTATCATTTAAGAAGGCTTATTTGTAAAAGTAATAGGGCTACTAGGCTTAAATGGAAGTTTGGAGTACATAGACTAGATCAAGCTTTTAGGAACCTTTCCAATGGTTTATATAGGTTCAAATCCACCTTCTCATACCAGTACAATAATTTCATAATTCAAATTGCCTTGTAAGATCAAACGAAGACAAAATATTTCTCAAGCCCAAGTCTTAATTAGGACTCCTTGCCCTAGCATACATAGTCAACATTTACGGTGTTAGTTCCCATTTATACCAATGTGTTTTTTTATATATGCAATGAGAATGTCCCACAAAGTTTATTCTTTCATGTTATGTTTCTTATCTATAGTTACCACTTTGATGCTTCATTTTTCAAAAGGATACATAAATAGAAAGAATAAATAATGAGGGAAAAGAAAGAGAAAGGGAAATCAAGAAAGATCGAGATTATTCTACTCAATCTCCTTTTGCTTTTCAAATTCATCAGCATATGAATTTTCTTTTGAACATTTCTGAGAGGGGTTTTTCATTAGGCTAAGTGTGATAAAGAAAAATTATTCTTATTTAGAAAAACATTTTCAAACTCAATAGAAATAATTTTCTTCTTCTTTTCCCTCTTAACCAATTTGTTCATGTGTACCTCTAAATGAACAAAGCATTTGAATGAATGCATAATTAAAATCAATAGAAGATCCCAACTCACCCTTAACATGTTTTTGAAGGATTCAATCAATTTATTTACATTTGCATCCCCTAGTGTTAGTTTATTGGATGGGAGCATATTTTCAATCTTAAATCAATGTCATCAATGTATTTCCCTACCTTGTCTTTCATATCTTGGAGCTTTCTTACGTAATCTCATAAAGTTTTGACCCTCAACTTTATGGATTTCTCAAATTCATATTGTTTGTACTTTTAATCTAAAGGAAAAATGCCTTCCTTTTCCACCAATTCATCATCCATTGCATTGATAGTGTCGAGTTTGTGCAACATTCCATCCCAATATTCTATCTCGTCATTATGTTTTGCAATTTGTATCTTGTGACAAACTCAATCTTTTCTAATACCTTTTGTAATATTCAAAACTTGTTCTTGAGGACTTTACTTCCTTTCTTAGTTGATTATTTCTCTCAACTTTGTGTTGCATCTTGAGTCATCGCTATCTTGAGTCATCAAGAGTAAAAACAACAACAATTTCTTAGTTTTTAGCGGAGGTCAGTAACCACTTTTTCACATAGATTGACAAAATGTCAACCTTTTCTTTCAATTGCTTCTTTTTCTCTTTGTCCTTTTCAATATTTTTGAAGAGGCCTCCCATAAAAACTGTAACCTCATGTTTTATACCCTTAGTAGTTGGTTTCCCCAATGGGACTTGTGTGATTTGGTGATAAGTAGGAGTAGCATCATCCCTTAAAATTTCACCCTTTGGAGTTGAATATCTACATATATATCCCCTTGTGGCCCCACTATAGTCTTTGACAAAATTATAACTTTCTTGGGTGCCTTGGGTGGTCTCAAGCAAATGGCACTTTCAAATTCTATTGCATCCAATTGTACATCTTTGTACTCTTCTTCTTTTTTGGAGTGTTGTTCCCAACCATCTTTTAGTAGGGATATTACCCTCTCTTGTGTTAGTAATTGTTGTTGTGAGGCACGAACAACCACAATTTCTCGTGAATAGAAAGGGTAACACTAGGATACATATCATGTATTTGTGGGGTTCCCATATTTTCTTTTTCTAGTTTAGGGATTGGATGTGAAATAGTTGCATCACATGGCCGTCCCCCCCTCAATGACAACTCTAGTTTCTTGGATGAGCTATTTTTTTGTGATGGATCCCCTTGTTTCTTAATTTTTTCCTAATCTTTTAACTCTTCAATATCCTTAACAAATTCATGGGTTACCAACACCCTTCAACAACCTCCATGAATGATTGGAGAGGATCTACTTGAGCATCTTGTTTCGCCTCAGTTTTGGGATTTACCTTTGTCTTTGGTACTTTTCTTCTTTTGTTGTTGAAGCTACCTTTATGTCAAGTTGTTGAGGTAATATTTGGCTTTTCCCCTACTCCTAGTTGACATCACTTTGGCAAGTGTGTCTTAGGTATCTTATAAGGGAATAATAGTAGTAGCACCAACATATTTCCCTAGACCTTGCAAAAATTCAATAAAGAATTGTTCATGAGAAGTCTCGTACTGCCCTACTCTATATTATCCTACTTGTTAAACTTACTCTTCTTAGGTAGTAGTTGTAGTAGGGGCTTTTGGTGTACACAAAAATGGGGTCTTATCAGTCACCCTAATCCTCTAATTCCTTTGAAGGCATCTTGGGGTTTACATCGGCAAAGTCGAATCATAATTATAATTGTCACGGTACTTTGTTCCAAAGGTTATAACCTTTGTTATCTTCACAAAATGCTTGAGTTTGGGCTCATCATATTCTTCCTCAAGTGTAATGCCCAGTGTTAGATCAATTCCTAATCTTTCATGTGATAAAGTTCCCCTCATCCTTTTCCCTTTTACTTGGTGATTCCTTAGGGGTGGGAGAATTTGCACTTGTATGGACCTCTTCATGGGAAACATATAAATTTGGCTTTAAAGTGTGAGGGGGCATGGCTTTGAGTGGAGTAGCCTGTGTGATAGGTGTATGCTTCATTGTCCTCATCAACATCTTCTCCGCATTTTTATTTCATTAGGACATAGATAAGTGTTTGTTTTAATTGTTGTTGTACTCAACTCTTCCCTTACCCCAGAAGTTGTACCATTGGTAGAAATTTGTGGTGCTTTTCCCTTTAATGGTTCCAAACTAGTTGTTCCTTCCTTTAATGGTGGGAAATCCTAATTAAGTATCCCAGAAGCCATGTATTCTCTTAACACTGTAGTGTTCTGAAGAGATAAATCAATACCTTTACTCATGAGGTAG
Organism: Taxus wallichiana var. yunnanensis; assembly: GCA_018340775.1. Taxonomy (NCBI): domain Eukaryota; kingdom Viridiplantae; phylum Streptophyta; class Pinopsida; order Cupressales; family Taxaceae; genus Taxus; species Taxus wallichiana. Next base: position 142,737,959 of record CM031233.1, read on the forward strand.
GAAAGAGTTCTTCTCATCACATTAGTTGTCCTTTCATGCAATCAAGTTGGTTAACTCGACATGTTCCAATCAAATGGGTGCAATCAGTTGTGTTGCTAAATTTTTTTAATGTAAAACTTTATCACAATCTTTTTATCATCCATTAGGCCTTCGGGGACAACTGTAATTTTATACTTTATAACATAAGATAGAGTCATTTAGGAAAATTCCCTAAGTCTCACCTCTTCTTCATCCCTGCAATTCATCCAGTAATCCTCATAATGAGGCTCATGTTCATACGAACTGCCAAGGACTATTTGCATTATCCATTTGATATCATAGTTTGTTCTAGCCTGGAACTTTTACATGACTAACCTGTTCATTTATGCATCTAAGATCCTCTCCTTGACCATATTGGGGCATGTGTACTTCCCAATAGTGATTGGGAATTTGACATTTGTCTTATGCTTTCCTTCTATGAGACTGTGAACCCTAGAAATTTGTCTTGATAGCTCAAGTAATGCCCATTTGTCATCTAACTACATGGGCAACATGTATGGAGTGCCTTGGAAGCCACTCACCCTGATGTATGTAAAGAATCTGAATTGAATGAAATATCATCCAAATTCAGTGATGACCTTCCTTTCCATGGGTGACATTTATATTTCTCCCACTCATAGCTTAAATAAGAAAATTATGGGGCAAAAATGCATCATGAGCTCTTTTAAAATTAGACTTTTGGTTCTCCAAGTTGAGATGTGGGTATAAATCATATACCTTAAAATTAAAAAAATATTTAACCCTTGAGATAGTAGAAATGATTTATGCCAAAGCTATATTATACACTATATAAGAAGTCATGTAGAACTCAAGCTTCCATTTAGACCCTTCATGAATTTGCACTGCCATACCAATAAGTTGCTCATGGATAGAGTTGTTGATCAACTCTCCCCATTGAATGGGTACTTTGAAGTGGAGAATAACTTGGATGTACTTGAACACCTAGTCATGAAAATAATTAGCAAAATCAAGACCTATAATCCTAGCCAGCAGAGTGATGAGGTATTCAACTTACTCAATAAAATATGCTCTGACTAACCTCTTGAGGAGTCTTATAGAGGCAATTCTTAGCTCCAACACCCACTTAGTATTCATGATCTTAGAATATTGTGCATTATTAGTAACCCATAACTTTTCTATTCATTTAAATGTTATATCAACAACATCTTATTTATAAAGAAGCCCTAACATTCCATCAAAGGTATTTGGGGACAAGGACAAGACTATTGCACCACTCCCATCCCGCACCTCCTTAGTCTTTGGATTATAGTATTTAGCACATTTCCCATACTAATTTGGGTATCAATAAAGGGGAAAGTTACAACTAGAGAAATAACACTCTCATCAATTTCTACCATAAGTTCACTTCTGTCATGGGCATGCAATCTTTGAAGAAACTCTTTTAAGTCAGCATTCCCCAAATATATATCAGTCACATTATCTAAGTCGGACACAAGATTAGATGCGATGGGGATTCCAACTAGTTGAATTTTCATGGTGGAAAAACGTAGGGAGCAAGAACTAGAGCTATAGAAAGGATGACTTTCCTCACGATCCCTCAAAACCCTTAATATACAAAAAATGAAGATATGTCTCGTTATAAAAATTATTTGTGTATACACAACTCATTCTCATGACCTAGGAATTTTCTTTCTCATCTTGGGCTTTGGAATGCTCGATAACCTTGAATTTCGAGTGCAAAGTGGGGAGGGGGGACTTAACTAAGTTCTCAAACATATAACCTCTTCACACGTATCCATTGATGGTGGAAATCTATTATCTTTTGCATATTTTCTACCATGGATTCTCACTTTTAAGTTTAAACATAGAGCATACATGTTGGTATCGATCGATGGGTGGTGGAGGTAAGGAAGTAGTTTGTATCCCTATAAAAATTATAAGATTTCAAACTACTTTGGTGCAAGATAGATCTGGCCTCGAGGTTCCTCACAAAATTCCACGTGTCCATGTCGGGCCTTTTGGATGGAGAGGTAGTTTGCAGTTTTATAGGAACTGCCAAAGTGTGAACTATCATGTACAAAGATGCACTTTTGGTTAAGTGTTGTCACACCACCACGTTGTCCTCATCTACTATTCTTCGAGGCTAGGGGTTGTGCTTGCAATTTGTAACTTTACAAAAAATGCAAAATTTCACATAAGGCCCACACACACCCAGATTCTTTGAATATACTTGCATTTGCAACCACGTAGACCTACAAACTTGCAAAATTATAGGAACGTATTTACAAAGGCACAAAGGCCTTATTTTGATGGATCAAAGATGTATTTAAGATCCCCACAACATCTCTTATGCCCCTCAAATCTCCAAATCATCCTACTAAATCAAGAAGCACAAGAAACACTAAGTTTGTTAGAAAAAGCACAAACATTGGATCGGAGAGCACAACATGCTTTGTTAATTTGGGACTCGAGGAACATTAAATCACTTGAAGGTTCAAGGAGTTAATTTAAAGGCCAATGGAACATTAAAAACATAGGAAGGATGCATAACATTCCATGATTTACAACAAAATCAAATCAAGAACTAACAAATGATACTTGTCAGACACCAAATTTTTTTCTAATTTAACCTTTAGAGGCTAGAGCCTTATTTTTGGGTGGGGTTTTGGACACATAATTATAAACCTTTTCCTACATCCCCAAATGAGGCCTATGTCCATAGTACATACCCATTGTGTTACTGTGTAGGTGGATTGGATATGTTTAAATTTCCTTTGACCTCTTTTAGAGTTCCAAATAGTGAAATCTTTCAATTTCATGCCTCAAATCCATTTCTTTCAAAGATACCTATAAAAGGTGCCACGTGGAACATGGAACTTTATTAATCATATACCACATTTAAATTTTCAATATGTTTTGATGTATTTACAAGAAATATATGCAAAATGTCAATCCCATGATTGAATTTTTTAAAAAGTAGTGATAGTCACTTATTAAAATTGACAAATACTAATTACCATTTAGTGGATAAAGTTTTCAGTTTTCTAAGCCTATTCTGAGTGCCTTCCATTTGAAATGTGGGTGTGTCAGACCTTCATCCTAGAATAGAGCCTACATCATTGATCCTCATATATCGAACAATGCATAATATTTACAAATAATTTAATAAAACATACTTTGCATCACAAATCCATATATATCTATATGTTATTACATGCGAAACATCTTGATCATTAAGTTGTCCAACACATCACTATTTCCGAAGGATACGAAGCATGGGGATGTAGATCAACGTGATTGTGCCACGTGTGTGGTCAATGACTCAACATCCAAACTTAAGGGCAAAATTAAATGCCTCCATTGGATGTTTTCAAAATTTGCATAAGTTTTTGTATTCGCCAATGAATTATCCTTCATTCGCCACTCCATCCACAACTTCCTTCAAAAACTATATTCTATTTCGTCAATGACATGAATAGTGATGTTAGATAATTCGCCAACCCTACGAATCTGTATCCGGCCATATTCGCCACGATTTCTATAAGTTTTTTTCAGGAGGGTTCCTTAAAATTTTCCTTGTAAAACACATAATAATGTAATTGCACTAATCCAAAACGTTACAAATCCATTAACAAATAAGACTTTTTAGTTGCGGCAGAAATTAAGACAAATTTGATACTTAACAAAAATTGCATTAAATAAGACAATTGTTTGTATTAATTATTAATATGTAAGAATTTAACATCGCTTATATACTTTTTTGGATATTGGGCGTTTTTATTGTTAAAATTCATGCATACGAGATACTAAGGATAAATTTATAATTGGTTTTATTATAAGACAATTAAGACAATGCAATGATGGTAATGATTAAGTCATTTTTTTATCCAACTTACGATTTGATTGTTTTTTTATTATTGGTTTGTTAACACATACATTAATTTATTATCAATATACCTCTTTTGATTTGATGTATTAATATCTTCATCTTTTCGACTTTTAAAATTGTCGACATGGGATGTGGAGTCTCCTTGACACGTTCTTATCTCTATTTTTCCTGCATCTAGCGTAAGTAAATTACCCTCAAAATGGCATGTTATTTTTCTATCCACAAACACAAGGTCGTCCATATGTGACTTACGATCAAAAAAAAAAAGATTGCATATGTTCCCTTGATAGTTTCTCCACCCCAAAATTTCTCTTCCCTCAATCCCCTTCTTCATCACACCTCTCTCTCCAACAATATTTTCCCTTCGCTCCTCCAACTTTTACTTCTTTAACGCCTCCCTATCAACATTTCCATTGTACCTCTCAATCAGTATGTTGATCTGAACCAAATAATTTGCATTTGATGGTTGGTAGAGATCTGGATTCGACATACTGAAGCTTTAATATATATCAAACAACCAAGATATTTTGCATGATAGTTAAAATTTGTAGCAAATTGGCGGGGTTGTGTCAACAATTATTCTTAATATACTATGCTTTTGTGTTCTCGAGTATTTTCTATTTTCATTGCATTTACAAAAAAAAACATTGATCGATTCAACACTTATATTATTAAAACATATAATATTCTAATTGTGTTCATCCAAATAGATACACAACGATTAACAAGTAAGAATTTCTAGGTTGGTGGCAATTAAGACAAATTTAATACTCGATAAACATTGCCTTAAATATGATAATCATTTGTATTAACTTTTAATATGTAAGCTTGTAATGACACTTATATACTTTTCCAACAATATTGGATGTTTTTAATTGTTAAAACTCATGCATATGGGCTATTAAGATAAAATTTATATTTGAGTTTATTATAAACGATGCAACAATATTGGTTTGTTGACACATACATTAATTTATTATCAATATACCTCTTTTGATTTGATGTGTTTGTGTCTTCATCGTTTTACTTTTAAAATCCGGCATAAGATGTCGAGTCTCCCCACATGTCCCTATCTCTACAATATGCCGCATATAAGCGCAAGCGATTCCCCTCAAAGCATGGACTTTATTTATCCACAAACATAAGGTGGTCCATATGTGCCTTACCGGAAGAAAGAAAAGGATCGCCTATGTTCCCATTAATAGTTTCCCCCTAGAAATTGTCCTCCTTGAATCCCCTCTTCCACTGCAATGTTTCCCCTTCACTCCTTAACTTTTACTTCTTCGTATTGTGTTCATGTTTGTGATCTTTCCTTGAAGCCAACCACTCGGAAAAATGAGATTAGAGATTTAATTATTTTCTCTAAAATTCCCTATCTCTGCGGGGTGTTTCTTGTGGTGGTTATAATTATAGAAAACCATGTGAATTTTCCTACGATTGGCTTGAAGCTTTCAACTATGATTGTGGTTATTTTTCTAGTGCTTCCTCTCTCAATGGTTGCCAAGGCCGAATTTGATAAATTACGAGAGAGAGAGAGAGAGAGAGAGAGCTTCCTTGCATGGAACTTGCAAAAATCGAGTGCAACAATCGAATGATAACAAAATTGGATATTCGTAGATGCACATGTGGGTAAATGACATAGAGCGAAAACCTGTCTCTTCTAGGAAATGGTATTTTAGGCCAAAGTGAGGAGAATATTTCATGGTCTCACAGGCCATGGTGACCCTGGACATGTGGATCATGTTCATTACAACCACATGTGGCATATAGACGCTCTCGACGACCATAGACAACATGGGGCGATTGGACATACTTTAGGCTTATCCACAGTATATGTCGGCGCATTTGCCTCTCTCATCAAGATATGAAACATTTTAGGTGGGGTGATTTTGGGCTTCTACTCTAATCTCCTCTTATAGAAGTTATGTCTACTACGCCCGTGATTTTAACATGTGTTTTATCCTCTTGTATGTGTAGGGCATCCATTCATAGCGTTTGCTTTATTTGGTTCTCTCTCTGTGAGCCTATCCATCACGCAAGTTTGTAGTTAACGGGGTTTCTCGATCTCGGTCTAGCTTACTGCATCAATCACGAGCTCATAACTTCCAACTTTCAATACCCATGGCTTACCCTTCTATAGTGCATTTTGCTTTGAACATATTTTTCGTACATTTGTAAAAAGGTAACAACACACGACATTGTTACCTTTTATTAGTGTTAACAGAAAAGGTAACAATGTAATGTGTTGTTAAGTTTTCGATTAAAACTAAAGACGATCCCTACGAAATTACTTTTTGATCGGGCGGTTCGTAGTATGTGAACTGTGTGAGAGATAGGCTCGTCGGTCTCAACGTAGCTTCCATGTGTTGGGCTTGATTTCGGGGCTCAACACTCCTTTGTTGCAAATGTGCGAAGTGAGGGCGGTGTGGCAACAACAACCTGGATTGGACCTTCGTAACAACGAAAACCACACTCTGGATGTTTTATATTATGACGCAGGATCTTGCCGACTTTTGACCCCATCCACAACATGTACGTGGATGACTTGAGTACACTAAGAGTGTCATTCTACGTGAAGCATTATTGGACATCAAGCACACCGACTATGTGATGAATCCGGCCAAGAGGGGTGTCGTTCTCTATATTGGCAACGTCATGTTTGTGGTGGGCGGAACATGACGGATTCATATAAATGTAAGCTTGCTATCTACATGCAATGGTGGAGGAGAATTCAAATTCATCCACCCACCCCCTCTATCATGGGGCCACCTCCCCATCAACATGGCTAATGGGATGTTTTGTGTTCCTACGAGCACCCGCACCATGGTTAACAAGTTGCATCTCCACTTCATGTTGTTCCACCTCATAAGAGTGTCACTCAAAGATTAATTAGTGTTAGTTTTTGATTGATTGTGTGTTGAGAGTTAATGTCCCTGTGTTCTAATGTATTTGACGCTTATTTTATTAATAATGTTTAAAGTTATCAAATTTGATGAACCCTTAGAATATTGTTGAAATTTATTCATAATATACCATATTGTTTTTGTTGTGTTTACCATTTTTATGTGTATTACTTCATTACTTAAGTTATTATAAGCACAATAATCTGAGCGCTCTAATCCCAAAAAGAAATAAGTCATCTAAAAGCAAGGCTTTTAGGTTGTTTCTTATTAAGACAAATTTAATACTCAACAAACATTGCTTTAAAAAACGATGCATTAATGGTAACGATTAAATTTTTCTTTTTACCCTACTAAGCTAAATCTATTGTCTATAAAATTGGTGCAAAACCACCTAGCTTGCCATATTTTGTGGTTATCAAATTCAACACCTACATCAATGTGATATGGGATGCCAAGTCCCCCAAACATGTCCATATTTCTATAGTTTCCTACAACAGAACACAAGTGAATTCCCCTCAACATGGTGTGGCCTCTAACTATCCCCATAACAAAAAACATTGACATTGCATAAATCAATTGTTCACATTATGGGTATTGAACGACAAGGGCTTACTTTCAAAGCTTTTCCCAAAGTGCGTTGCCTCGAGTATTTATGCATCGCACCCCTTTCTCCTTGGCGGTTTGCAAAAATGATATTTGCTCCATAAGTGACTTGTCGAAAGAAAGAAGAGGATCGCATGTGCCCCCTATTAGATTCCCCACCCTAGAAATTATCCCCCTCAATCCCCTTCTTCACACCCTTCCCCTTGCAACGTTTCAACTCAAATCCTTCAACTTCTTGATGCCTCTCCATAGCACTACTAGGGTGTGATTGCTAGTTTACTAATTTTATAAACATCTTGATTGGGCATTGATACACTCTTTTACACACGGTTTGTAGGTTCACATCTATAGCACAAAGAGACAGGGGGAACACACACATTCCATTTTCACACATATCACATCCATTGGGAGCTTTGTGTTTATAATTCATTTATTTTAATCTAACAATTTTCAATTACTTGATTAAAATAAGGGTAATTGTAGACACTTAGCAATAATCATTTCGCATGTATCCTAGTCTATTCCCATTTATATAGTTAATTGACTTAATCTTACACACATCTCACTTATTTAGTACTCCATAGCCACTAGGTCATACTTGTTATTGAGGTTTTTCTCATCAATGACATTCTTGATATATACATAACACATCTTCGAACTCTCGGCTACATTTCTCCACTTTAATATCGGGGCTTGACTAAGTAGGAGCATAATCGCCGTGCAATCCGACCCTAGACAATGTTTTTGTCTTAAACTCTTCCAACGGTCAATTTGTTAAATGCACAAACTACCTAGGTCGGATTAGGATCAATTGAGAGGAAAAACCATTCATAAAAGTCGAGATAAAGGCACATACATCCTACTAATTAAAAGGGCATCATCTCTCACATCTTTGGGCTATCTAAGGGATCACACATACAAAGCAACCAAAAGGACTATCAACACAATATAACTTCTTGAAGCACATCCAAAAGTTTTTAAGTCTAAATACATCTTATGGTAGCTACATCACTATCACATGCTACAACTTACACAAAAGATCATTGCCAAGTTGTTGAAGATCTTATTAGAGTTCCCTTTGCCAAACAAATTGCCATTGGACATATTCATTTAGTGGGAGAACTAAAAACCAGTCGAAGGCCTCTTTAGAGTATTGTTATGTAAGAGTTTTCAACTCAACAGGGGTTGAGGAACCTTGATCACAATCGGACTAACCCCTTTTTCACCCTCCTTCAAGTAGAGAGATCTAGGTTTTGAAGAAGAAAGACCTTATATTCTACTATAGAAGCGTGACAACAAGAATATGAACATAGATTTAGAACCCAAAGATACAAAGTTTCCAAGCGCCAAAATTTGGTTTTGAATTAGAATAATTGGAAAAAATATTTCAGTTTTCAATTTTTATGCATTTCAATTTTTATTATTTTTTTGGTCAATTTTATAACTTTTAAAATTGTTACTATTTTTAAATATTTTTTTAATATTTTATGAATTTTATTTATTTTTTTGTATTTTATCAAATTTATCAAACTAATTTTTAATTTATTTATATTTAAATATTAACTTCTTTATATTAAAATATATTTTATAATTTTTAAATTTTCTATGCATTATTATTTACTTTACTAAATTTTATAAATTTTGGTAAAATTTTAGTCTCTTTTTTTATATCAATTTTAATTGATTTTATTTTTTCTTCTTGTTTTTTTACCAATTTATTGATTCTATTTTTGTTTTTCATTATTTTTATAGAATTTTAACTTTGCTTTTATTTAATTATTTTATTAAATTTTATTTATTTATTTATATTTAGTTTTTTTAATTTTATACTATTATTTTCTTAATACCATTTTTAATTGTTTTATGAATTTTAACCAAAAAAATCATTATTTTTTTAATTTTAATTGACATTTGTTATTTTATTTTAATTGACAAAAATAAAATTATACTGTAGTTTAAATGAGATTAATTACTCTATTTTATAATCATTTTTATAATTATTTATATTATATTTTATTTTTCTCATTTTAGATTTTTAAATTGTTCACTATTTTATTTATTATTTAATTGTTTTATGAATTTTAACTAAAAACTTTTATTACTTTTTAAATTTTAATTGACATTTATTTATTTTAGTTCTCCCCTAATTACTTTTTTAATCAATTTTTTAAATTTATTTTATTTTATTTAATTTAATTTCGTTATTTTAGAATTTTAAATTGTGTACTGTTTTATTTATTTTTAATATTTTAATTTTCAAATTGACAAAATAAAATTGTACTATAGTTTAAATCAAATAAATTAACTACAATAATTTAAATGAGATTATATAATTTATTTATTTAATATTTTATTAATTTTGTCGATATATTACTCTAATTTATATATTTACATAATTTTTTTTCTTAATTTTTGTAGACTATTTTTATTATAATTTAAATTTCTTATTTCAGAATTTTAAATTGTTTACTGTTTTATTTTTATTTTAATACTTTTTTTTTTATTTTAATTGACAAATCAGTTAGTGTTTATAATCAATTTTTACTTACTGATTACATTATTTATTTTTTTATTTTTAAATATTTTAGAATTTTGCATTAACTATTTTTTTATTTTTAATAATATATTTACAGTTTTAATAATTTTAATTTTTATCGACTCTTATAAATTTACGAAACTTCATTATCTTCTTTTATCGATTTTTATTTATTTTTATCGCTATTTTTATATCTTTTTTTCTTACTTTTTGTTACTATTTTTTTTTTTTATGAATTAACAACATTTTATTATTTCTTTTTTAATTATTTTATTTTAATTTTTCTTATTTTAGAATTTTAAATTTAATTGTTTGGTGTTTTTTTATTTCTTAATTTATTTCTTCTTATTTTCACTTTTTCTTTATTAATATAAAATTTTGAGTTAATAATATTGTTTTTAATATTATTTTAATATTTATGAATTTTTATTATAACCATTTTAATCTTTTTAATCTATTTTTAATTAAACTTCTTTTAATTATTTGATTTATAATTTTCATTAATATTTATTAATTTCATTTTTGTTTTTTCTTTTCGAAAAAATTTATGTATACAATTAATTAAAATTATTTCAATTTTTTTTTTATATATTTTTAATCCTTTATATTTTTATTTATTTTTATTTTTATATATTTGTATTACTACTTTTTTAATCAATTTTCATTTTTATTAACTTTCATAATAACTTACGAAATTTTATTATCTTCTTTTTTATTGTTTTTAATTATTTTTATTTATTAATTTATCTGATTTATCTATTCTTTAGTCATATAAAATTTTGAATTAATATTAAAATCGTTATTATTTTATTATTTAATATTGTTTTTAATTTATTTTTTTACTTTTTCTTTTATGTTTACTAATTTTTTTTTTTAAAAATCATTTTCCTGTTTAATCATTTTTCCTTAAAAAAAAAAAAATCATTTTTTTAAAAAAAAAAAAAAAACATTTTTCCTTAAAAAAAAATCATTTTTTACAACCAATTTTTATTTCTTCTTTTTATAATTCTGATTTTTTTATCATTTTTCCTACAACCAAATTTTATTTCTTCTTTTTAATTCTGATTTTTTTATTTATATATATTAGTTTTTGTTACTTTCTTATTTTACTTTCATTTTTCATTTTTATAATTTCATAAAATGAAATTATTAATTTTTAGTAATTAAAATTGTAATTAGTAACTTTTTAACTTTTCGTTTATTTTTAATATAAAATTTTGAATTAATAAATATTAAAATCATTATTACTTTTAATATTAAATATTGTTTTTAATATTATTTTAATATTTATTATTTATATATATTAGTTTTTGTTACTTTCTTATTTTACTTTTATTTTTCATTTTTATAATTTCCAAAATATAAATATATATATTATTAATTTTTATAGTAATTAAAATTGTAATTATTAACTTTTAATTTTTACTCAATTTTAAAATCGTTTTCATTTTTTCATTTGCTTTTTTAAATATTTAATTTTTGTACTTTATTTTTCTAATATTTACTTTTTAAACATACTCATTTTTATGTTTTCTGCTGTTATATTTTGATTTTTGTTATACATAATGACTATAAAACAATTGTACATATAATATAGCAATAATATTATTTAAACATATTATCTTATGTATAATTATGCATCCAATCTATACATATAATTATGTATCTATACATTTATAAAATAGAAAAACAACTAAATATTTATTTATTTAAAAATTATATTTAATTATAATTAAATATTTCTTATTTACAAGCACATATTTATATAGACAATATTAATATAATACAAATCCATGTTTATAAAATAATTAAAAAGAACAGCATCAAATTAAAAGTATTCCTTTTATTTATATAAAGAAGACAATGAAATAAATGCATTAACTATATTATAATACGAATTTTGGTATTTTGGATAGAAAATGTAAAATATATATATAATATATTAATAAATATTTCCATATAAATAAATTCAAAGTTATACAAAATATAGCAATAATATTATTTAAATATATTATCAAATATAACTGTAAAATATATAAATAATATATTAATAAATATTTCAATATAAAAAAATTCAAAGTTATAAAAAATATAGCAATAATATTATTTAAATATATTATCAAATATAAATATGGAAATAATTATCCATCCAATCTACACACATAATTATATATGTGTCAATTTATAGAATATATATTTAAAAATACAATAAATATAATTATTTATTTATATAATATACCTGTATAGAAGTATATATTAAATTATTAATATAATACAAATTGTTATGTTCATACAATATAATATATATTTAAAAAATATAGTAAATATAATTATTTATTTATATAATATACCTGTATAAAAGCATATACTAAATTATTAATTTATATTTAAAAACACAGTAAATATTATTATTTATTTATATAATATACCTGTATAGAAGTATATACTAAATTATTAATATAATATAAATTCTTATGTTCGTACAATCTAATATATATTTAAAAAATATAGTAAATATAATTATTTATTTATATAATATACATGTATAAAAGCATATAATAAATTATTAATATATATTTTAAAAACACAGTAAATATTATTATTTATTTATATAATATACCTGTATAGAAATATATACTAAATTATTAATATAATACAAATTCTATAAAATTTTATAAATAAAATGTAAAAAAAAATTGTGATAGAAATTAAATACAAATTCATAGTTATGTTTATGAAATATATTTATTTATATGCCCCGGCCCCAGCCTCTCCCTCTCCCCTCCCCAATGGCACCCACCCAAAGAATTATACAAATTAAATAATTTCTCTTTTATTAAATTATAAATGAGAATTTAATGAACTGCATATGAGAAAGTAATAAATTGTATATAAAAGAGAAAAAAAAATCTTTCTAGTTAATATTCATAAATACAAAATTTTGTTATTATTTATATTATAAAATATTTCAACAAAATATCATTCATAGTACATTCAAACAGCTACATTTAAACATAAATATCATATACATGTCCCTTAAATACAATATTTTCAAACACTACGGTTTATCCCAACAATATAATGAAGATGTTTTTAAAAATAAGAATAATGGTTTTTTTAAATAAATTGAATATAGCAGGATTGAAATAAACTTTTAGTAAAGATGTAATTTAAAATTTCAATAAAAATCATATAAAATATGAAATTAAATTATTTATCCTTTCTTTAGTTGAAACCTTGCAAAAATGATTTAGAAATAATAAATTTTGATGACAAATTTTATCATAAAAAAATAACAATAATTTAAATTAAATTATTTGTGAAAAATAAATATTTTTCAACATAAAAGCAAAAGTTATTCGCAAAACTATCCTTGAAAAAATGAGTTGGAAACAATAAATTTTGCTGACAACAACTTTTACCATAGAAAAATAGCAATAATTTGAAGTTATTTTGTACATGGAAATTGAATGATTTTCCAATGTTACATATGAAGTTATTTTCTGCATGATAATCCACATTTGTTTTATCATAGAAAAGTAACAATAATTTGAATGATTTTCTAAAGTTGCATATGAACAAAACACTACTGTCAAACATGATAATCCACATTTGTTTGATACAGATTTTATAAAACCAAATTATTAAATATATAAAACATTAAAATAAATTTATGAACAAATAAGTAATTGGTGTCCCTCCAGCTCCATACACATAGGTGCAACAAAGAGGGTATTTGGTCATGCAACATTGGATTCTAGGTAATGAATAAATCAATATAACAACATTGAATAATGAATGAAAGAATATTAAAAAAACAAGGTAAAATACTAATGGATGCAACAAACAGATCTGTTTTTTAGTGTCCCTCTTTTTCTGTGGATCATTTGATATTCTCCTGCTTCCAATCTCCAAGAAATTTAATAACAAAAAATAGTGCACCATTGTATGAGGAAAACCTCTACAATATGGTAAATAAAAAAGCCACATAAAAACATCTCTGAAATGTTAAGTACCATCATTTGTGACCTGCTCTTAGAACATAACAATAGTAAACATATTGTAAAAAAAAACAACAGGACACAATATTTAACCACTCCTCGTATTTCGAGATTGACATCCAATATATCCTTTGCAAATAAACATAAATTGCAACACAAAATTAGTTAGTGATCTTTTAACTAGATACAAATATAATACAAGAACACCCTAAATTAACACTCCATACATATTTTTATAGCTCCCTTTCCAACTTGGAAGCAGGCTCTGTTTTAACACCAACGAATTTCAACCATTTCGCACACATTAAAATAGGCTAATGATACGAAAGTAAGAAAAACATTTTATACACTTAAGGGAACTCTTATCAAATGTTTAAAAGGCAAACAGAACAGAGAGAGACTTAATACATTTTATACACTAAAGAAGATTCATAAACTGTAATAGAAATTAAATAAATCAGGCGACTGTGTATTAATTTCAAGCACACAAAAATATGCAAACTAAAACGAAGTAGACGATTTCTAACAATTAAACCCCTGCACAAAATGCCAGTATATGTGACAACACCATGACACCTGTACAGGACTTATTCCCGCTTCACGGTCAGATAAATCACTTAACACTGAAACTTAAAAACACGTGTAACAGAACAAAATTCCGCATGCCACTAAATCCTGCACAGACCTTAAATAGATAATAAACGATTAAATTAGCCCTTCCGCATAATAAATTAATCTTTAAGACGGAATAATAGAGAAAAACCAAACAGGCCTAATCAATTAGAAAATCAATCGTACTGTGCTAAGTTAAGGAGAAATCAGGTTCTATCTAACTGTGCTATTCTAGTTCGGACTCGTCATATTCGGCGGTACGGCTTCAAAATGTAAAGTTCAATAACAAAAGCCAGACAAAAATAACACAGACATCAAACGGACAAAACCAGACACAAATTAGACATTTAAAACCAAACACAAACATTGGGGCCCGATCAGGCTTACTTTATAGTTAAATTCAGAACATACACGTTAAAGAACCTGTTCACTTATTGCTAGTTCCTTATTGAAGTCTTAATCAAGCGTTATACTCCAACTAGATATATAGTGATGAACTATTTATGATTCCGAAAGTAACCACATTCATTATTGTAACTTGTGATACATATAGCAACAGAGAAGAAAAAAAACAACAATAAATCAGTATCTCAAACAGAGGAACTGCTTAAAACTTCCCTTACAAATAGTGAATCCAACTGCTTAGGAAGAACACAATCACGTATCCCAAAACAGGAACAGATTCACACAATTTAAAATTGAAACCCTACTCAATAGTCATAAAACCCATAAACTAAATTATTGTACTATAGTTTAAATCAATGAAATAAACAAGAGTCTATACACAACGATATAACAAAGCACCCTGCTGTGAAAATTAAATACAGAATTATATATGAATATCTAAAAAGATGCAACTAAAATCAACAGGACAAAAATAACTGTGAAAAAAAGATGCTAAAGTTTATGTAATGTTAAAGACCAAAGCGAATGTAAATTGCAAATTTAGCCCTTCATCATATAATCACGCAGCATAAAATCCATATAAAAATAACAATAAAAGGTTAATGTCTCCGAGGTTTCGGCTTAACAAGAGCAATGTAGGACCAAAACTGGGAGCCGATCATAAATACAAATGTGTCTGTCTAATAGTAGTAAATAATGACCGATTCTTCAAATAAATCGCCATCGGAAGCATGTATTGCTATCAAGGCTGACCAGATAAATAAAGTGCAGGACACTAGTAGATAAACAAACCCCTTAAAGTATGATTCAACAGTTCAGAAATTAAATGGGGTGAAATACTGATGGAAGTAACGCACAAACCTGTCACTGCGTCTGTCTCTCTCCTTCTCGGCGTGAAGTACAAATATCTCGTCTGCCAAAACGATTTGATAAAAACACACACAAATAAAAAGTGCAGATAGTGTGAATAGCCTCCAAATGGGAGGTAAATGAGTAAGCGTGACAAAAATGCTTGAATTTAAACCCTAACTTACCTCGAAAACGTATCATTCTGGCATTTTCCTTCGTCATCTTTCCACCTGTCGCAACCAGACCTCAGATCATGTCGATGGTGGCCAGGAACAGACAACACAAACGAAAAGCCAAAACGCAAAAGACAGAAGAACAAATATGAAAGCCTTGTAAAGCATACAGACCAAAAATACACAAAACGAAGAGAATAGACCAGACTAGAACAGGGCCCTGTAGTACAGAATACAGACCAAAAAAACACAAGCACTAAACGAAGAGGCCAAACCATCGACATAATTCCTAGGCTAATCTCAATCTGTCACTGCCCTCCTTTTATAGATCTAATCTTCGCCTTCAACGTTCGATTTATTGCCTTCAACGTTTGAATTTTTTTACCGTTAACGTTCGATTTTAGCTTTTTTGCTTTTACCTCGGAAGTCTCTAGAGTCTATCCGCTCCAAGCCGCCAGTTAACTATATTTCATTCATTTTTGAAATCCGCAAGAGCTTTCTGCTTTTCTCCGTTTTTCCTCGAAATCTGCGTCTATTCCTTTCTTGTAATTGATTTATTTTGAAGTCCGGACTTCTATCCCTTTTGCCGCACACGCGTGACTTAATTCTTTGTTGAAGTCCGCCACAACTTTCTCCTCGAATTTTGTGCATCATTGATTCATCGTTATGTCCACACGCTCCTGATATCTGCTTTTTTGCCCTTTCATATTCCCAAAGATATTTTCATCATTGATTATAATTAAATTTAACTTAAATCCCTAAACTCCCTTATCCTAGTGATTATTTTATAGAGTTCCCTATACCCTAAACCCATCTACATTCAAAAGAAAACTACCGAAAGGTACTTACATGATACAAGGCGAAGGAGATTTATAAAGGGCTTTGGTTGTAATCAATGTCAAGGTTTACCACTTGAATGCTTTGATTATGGTCCTAGATCTTTCCAACTAGATGCACTTAATAATAAAAAAATGAGTTGGTGATCGGCAAGTTTTATATTATGGAGTGGAAGTAACAATCATAGACTAATAAATTTATAGTGCCTTTAGTGATGAATTTAGATTGTGGGTGAAGAAAGCATTTCAACTAGAATTTTGTTTTGTGGCACTAAACAAAACTGGAGTGATAAACATGGAATTTCAATAGCATATTGAACAAAGCAGCGACATAATATTTTGGAGTCAAAATTTAAAAACATGTAGTAACATCATAAATCATTTAGATGATAAATAGATAAAATGTATTGCATAATAGAAATCGTAAACAACAATAATAAATTTAGCCTCCTCCATCTCCAGCGTGACAATGAAGGTTTCTAGTTTGTGATCGTACGTGTATTAGTGGCGGCGATTGTGGCTGCGGTGATCGTGTTACATGCTTCTGTGATGAGGAGGAAATCCACTCAAGTTGTTTAAGAAATTTTAAGTCGACGACGAGGTCGAGCGACAGGGCGCTCATGAATACCCTAAGCAGTAAGAGTCTTGCTCACAAGTACATAATTAATGGAATTAAGAATCAACGTAATTAATGGAATAATAAATCCATTTGAGTGTGTTGTCACCTACCCAAAAATGTGCAATTTTAAAAAAAAAAAATGGTTAAGTAACCGCTTTGCCCTAATTTGTTTGCTTCTGTGAAGTTTGAAGAGTGGAAAAATTCTAGCAATTAGTTTATTTTGAGTTGATTTGGATTTTTTCTAGTGTATTGTGGCAATTGCGGACTTTTGAGGAACTGGAGGAACAAGTTCCTTCATTCCTCCAGTTCCTCACATCCTCGTG
Organism: Taxus wallichiana var. yunnanensis; assembly: GCA_018340775.1. Lineage (NCBI taxonomy): Eukaryota > Viridiplantae > Streptophyta > Pinopsida > Cupressales > Taxaceae > Taxus > Taxus wallichiana. The sequence goes on from CM031233.1 coordinate 142,755,708, forward strand.
TCACCCGCAACTCATCAGACGTTCTAGTATTGTGTGGATTTTGTGTTTCCCCATGGAACTTGTTCCCCTGGGGCTCTTGTTCTCCGTAGAATACTCTTTTCCCGCAAAATGTTAAGTTTCTTTTATGCGGCCTTTGCGGGTTTTTGTGGAACTTGTTCTCATCTTCCCGTGGTTCCCGCAATCCCTTTCTTCCCGCATTGCTTTATTGTTTCCCTTTGTTATGGGTATTGCAGACGTTTTTAGAACTCAATGAACTTCTTCCACCTGATCCCTTGTTCCCCGCATATTGTGGTTCTCCACATTGTGCTTCGACCCGCAAACTTTACCTTCAACAGTTGTGCGGAAATTCTCCCATCATGGGGAACTGTTCTCTAGAAACCCTTGTTCCCGCATCCTTCAATCTCCCACATGTCATTTGAATTCTTTGTGTTGCGGATGATGCGGAAGTTATTCGAACACAAGGTACTCATTCCTCCGTGCCTCAAGTTCCCTGCATCCTCGTCATATCCGCACTATTGGGGAGATTGATTAATGAGCTCCTAAAAGCTCACCGCTGCCCGCATAACACTAAATTGCCCATATCAACTCATTTTATCGAACTGTTTTTTTATAAAAGGGGGTTAACCCGAATCATTTTACCATTCCAATTGAGAATTTCATTGTCCACTGTGTTTTCACTCCCGTACCCTAAAAATGTTTTGGGCCACAACTTGCTCATTTTTAACCCACTATAAAAAAATTCAAATTGCATTGAGAACGTTGTGAAGACATCGTTCTTTTCATGCGGGAGGTAAGTGATTTCGTGCCCTCTTGATTCAATTTGTAGGTAATTCGCATTTTTCATCTTTCTCTTCAAATTTCTCAAAATCCATTGTTAAGCCTCCATTCTTTATGAATTTTCTCCCACCTCTTCACGATGAAGTTCCAATATAGGGGTATGAACATATTTATTCTTTGGAGACCTATATACCCAATATTGGTGATAGTGATGTTAGGCACCTGAATTTGGATGACTTTTGGGCCCGAATTTCTAAAGACACTCCCACTATCATTTCCCAATGTATCAAAATAGTGGAATTGCCTATGCCGCTATGTTTCCCCTCTATGTTCAATGCACCGACACCATTTTGGCATATGCTTCATGTTTCAAACGTTCAAGGATCCTCAAGGCCAAATAATTGCCAAATTAGATGTGAGTTACATAAATACAACCCTGGGGATTCCTACCTTTGAGGATTCTAACACCTTGACCCCAACTAAGGCTCCAAATATTTTGATCGAGACAAAGATAGGCATAAGAAAATGGTAGCTAAATCCTAGCTCAAATCCCACAAGAAATGAGCTTCATTTTCTCAATGTCTTATACAGATCAGATTTCAAAGAGGAACTGTCAGATATGATCACCTTGCTGGAAAGATTGATGGCCATGCATTCCACCAATGAATTTTAATTATGAATGTGTATAGATTAATATCATCTGTGAAGGAAAACAAAATTTAAACTGGGAGAGATCTTTTGTGAAAACCTAAGTGAACAACTGATAAATGTGCAACAAAGTAAAACTTTCTATATGACATCCTACTTGATGTATACTATTCCAACCTATAGAGTATGGGTAGGGTTGTCACCTCGGATGATAAGAAGAATGCACCTGTATATGAGTTATACCCTCAGCTAATTTATAAAACAACATATTTCATTACAGAAGAGTCAATGATGCGTTCACAATGTTCATAGTCAAACTATTAGAAGGGAATGTGGCTCGAGAGCATCTAAGAGGCAAGGCAATTGATTCCTACCTATGGCAACCTCTTCATTCTATTCAGAAAACTCTCATATATCATGATAACTAGTTTTGAAGGTGTACCTAACAAATTTCCCATGTATTATAATGATAAATTGGTTCTTTTGGAGGTCTATAGTTAATTGGATGTGTTGCATAGAACATGTAGGAAAAGAAAATCAATGGCATTCAGTTTCCTATCTCCTTAGGAAACTACATGTTTAAATCTACCTTGGATGCACAAAATGTGGAAAGGACCATCTCTAGATTTGAAATTCCATACTTATTAAAAGAGGTCCTCCTTTGATAGTAAGGGATTCATCTCCAAGCATCGAGGATGACTTAGTATCATATTCTCACAATCAAGGACTATTGGGAAGACTGTGCAGATTAATATGAAGTACATAAAAGATATTTTGGAAGGCTATATCTACAAAAGATTAAGGATATCAACCATTTCCAAGTTCCTGAAGGCTTTTAAGATGATGAATGTGATTTGTATTTTGTATAATATCTCAGAACCATTCAGCATATGCATATTCCAACTATTGATTTGTCACAGAAGGAAAAAGATGATCCATCTGAATCCAACAATCCAATGTGATAGCTAGGATAAAAAAGTGGTTCAATAGAAGGATGAAAGAATATAAAGAAACAATGAAACAACTTTCCTCTTAGGAAGCCTCTACTTCACATAAAGAAGTTTATACTTCTCGTCGAGATTTTTCGGTACAATCGACTCCTTCTTCCTCACCCTTGGATTCAGCAACCAAGGTAAATATAAAGAAAGATAAAGCTAAGGAGGTAGAGAATATTGATGAAGTACCCGAGAAAGAAGTAGAGAAAGATGAAACTGAAGAATCTGTTGTTGCTCATGTGCTTGAACAAGTATCATAGCCTTCAGAAGAAGTAAAAGTAACAGAGGAGAAAAAGGATGAATCGGAACAAGGGGGTGAAAGACAAGAAAAGAATGATCAAGAGGAAAAAGAAGAATAAGAAGGTGATGAGGAAGATTAGGTAAAAATCATTGAACCTGACATAGAAAAAACTAGTATGCCCATGCTTGACATCAGGAGACCATCTTCTTCTTCCATTAAAGTTTCTTCTCTTAAGGTTTATGTATGCACCCAAAATTGCACGATGCTAAATTGTTGGAACGGTGATAGTCCACGGTGATGATAACTTTCATTTCTAGATTAAATGACGAATCTAAGTTCAATTTCCTTGCTTTTCTTTCCTACATGAACTAGTTTACTTTGCTCCTTAGTTTCCTAGCCTTGCATGCTTCCACAATTACTTATTGGTCCCCCTTTTCCTTAGCTTTTCCTTTAATTCTCCAATCCGGAGTGGTGGTTGCGTAACCATCGTGACAGTTACAAAATCGTCGATCTTCCTTGTGAGGTGGTTACACAATCGCTACAACAGTTTTGTAACCTCCTCTCAGCATATATCGGAGATTTCATCCACATAAACCTGAGACTTAAACAACGAGTTATGAACATGTGTTGTTTCTTCCCAAGTTTATTTCTCACATGTTTCTTAACCAAATCAACTTCATTTAAGCTTGTTAAATGCGTATACTCTTCATCTTCATGACTTACTTTTCTTAATAATTTATATGCCTCTTCCCATGATGATATAACACTTCTTGATTACCAAGTGTGTTGAACCATTTCCTGCCATCTTTCTATTAAAACCAATTTTTTTCCCAAAGTATTGGTTTGAATCTTTTGATTTGGAATTACACAGTTATGCTACCAAAAAATTGTCAAGAAGCACACAAGAAAACATAGAAATTTGTCCTTATTACTCTCTTTCATGCATTGCTACTAGACTACCTGCAAACTAGCTAGACCAGGTAATTCTACATCTTCTTATTTCTTACCAACCAACAGACCTCCCTGGACAATATCAGATTCACCGTTGGAAAAGAAGATGAGGGGATAAAAAAGCACAACCAACACTGAAAATTGTCCCAGTTATACACTTCCAGGTTGAGGTGTAATTGAATTCTTTTGAAGCTTTCTTTGTTTTAGTTTAGATTCCAATATGTAATCATTTGTTTTAAAAAAAGGAGAATTTACAGTTAGTTTTATTTCCTGTAAGTAACTTCCATTGAAGATTTCTTCTCATCTCTTCCTTGTGGATTTTCCTAGGAAGGATTCAGAGGAGGTTCATGTGCACGGAGTCTTTTAATTATTACCTATCAAATTTGTAGATGAAAAAGAGATGTTAGAGCAAAATGCAAACTAGAAATCAAAATAAATCAATTCCTAATCTAATACTCTCTATCACTACTTCAAATCAAGCAAGGATGAAAAGAGGGAGAATTATACCTGCACTTACCATCTAGCACACAATTATCCTTCCTTGATGGGTGGATGTGCTTGGAAGATGATTAATTGCTTCAAATTTGGATGTGGGAAGACTTGGACAACACCCCCCTTGTATGCTTGATTCTTGGATGCTTGATTGAAGATTGTTGATAGCTTGGAGAAAGATTATTGATGATCAAAGGATGAAAGGAAGATGGAGGATTGAGAGGATAAACTAACAACAATTGGATATGGATTCAAAAATTTGTCTTTCATAGAGGATGAGTGCTTGATTTATAGTTTTCAAGTCGAAAAATGGAGGGTGAGGATTAATCCATGTTGTATTGAATCCAATGGTTGAAATTGCATGAGAGTGTAGAAATTTATAGATGTGGAGGGTTCTAGATTTTGTGTGGATATTTTATTGAGTTTTTAATTTAATAGAAGAGTGTAGAATATTTGAATATTTAAAAATGAGAGGGAAATATGGAGAAGCTTCTATATTTAGAGGTGAGGATGTGCACATGATTAGGATTAAATTAGGATAATAAATGTGATTAGGGATGTGATTACATGGAATAACTAGTGGTAGATGTGAGTGTAGACTAGGGTAGGTGAGGCATAGGAATATTAAATTAGTGATATGATGAAATAAAATAAATTAAGGATGGAAATGGGATATTTGATGGAATAAAAGGATTAATGATGAATGATGGTAAAATGATAAAATGGATTGATGATAATAATTAATCCTACAATTAATTATTATATGGTTGATGTGTGATAATAATAATGATGGATTAAAATATATTAAAATGGATTGGTAGCAGAGATAAATGTTGATAAAGCTAAAATGCGGGGCATGATTAATGTTAATTAGTCATGTAGACATGTTAGGTGTCTACATTTTTCCCCTCTTTGAAGTGTTATTGCGTAGCAATGAAAAAATTCACGGAAGAAGCGAAAGATGATAGGATGGTAATGTGATGTTGATGCCCCTCGAGGGGTTAGGCGAGGAGGAACAAGGCGGGTAACCACTCGAAAAGAGGAGAGGCCCAAGATAGTAGATGAGGGATGATTAGAGGATGATAATATTTGAGGATTCAAAGGATTAGGATGAGAGGATGAGAATATTTGAGGATTCAAAGGATTAGGATGAGAGTATGAGAGGATTAGAAGAAGTAGAAGATGAGAGGATCAGAGGATGAGGAGAGGTTGGATTTTTGGATTTTGATGCCCCAGTCAATGATGTATGACAAGGGTGAAGATTTACGATTAGAATAAAAGATGTTGGATGTTGAGATTCCCCAGTCAAGGGGTTGATGTTCTGGATGTTTGGATATTGGATGTTGCTAGATGTTTGGATGATAGGACTTGATAAGATTGATTGGATTAATAAGATTTGATTGATAGATAATTGATGAAGGATTGGTTGAATAATGTGGTGATGATTAGGATGAGTGATGATGTAAAGGGGTGGTGTTATCGTAAAGTTTCCACAATTATCATCATTAGTAGTATTATGATTGCGGCATAGAGCAAGATGCACCAATGGTATAAAGACCATGGTGATTTAATTGCTAGATGCACATGTTCTCATATCATTGGACATATTGATGTAAAAATAGGGTCCTCATTTTATTGGACCTCTAGAAAGATAAAATAAAAGGTGGCCTCGTATCATCATCCAAGTGATAAAAGAAAAAAGTGGTCTCATATCATCGGCCAAAATATGATGCAAATGAAAGAAAAATATAAACAAACGAACAAACACACACACACACACAAATGCATGCAAAATTGTTGTAAATTTTATGTGCGTTGTTGATTTTTATGGATTGTTAAGATTTTTTTGGATTTTTAAGATATTTTAGATGTGGTGGGATGAAGATGTGATAGGGATGGGTGGGGTTGAAAGGAGGTGACTTTCTCCTGTAAGTCCCAAGGGAGATGTGGATAGCGATCAAGGCTAAACCGATGGTTTCGAGATAGGATAAGAGATGTGAGGTATAGGGATGATTTGGGATAAGATAAAGGATGTGGGATAAAGGGATGATTTAGGATAGGATAAAGAATGTGGGATACCAAGATTTGTTGGATAAGATAAATGGGGTTTGATATGATGAGGGATGTGATAAGGTAGGATATGGGACCAGTGATGACTTAGTCGACCGGATATGTGAGATGATTAGATAAAATAGGCCCCTGAAGAAAGGGGTGGGATGATGGATGATAGTCTAGTTTTTTGCACCCAAGTGTAGGGAAGAATAGAAAGTAAGGGATGGTGCCCCCAAAGGATTATAAATTTACCCTACCGAAATGATGATGGATTAAAGGAAGCTAAAAAAGGGGGGAAGAAAAAGGGTGAATAAGATAAGGCAATATGATCATCGATTGCCCACGGATGATGGATGCAAAGGATGGATGTTTTGGAATGGATGATGAAAAAATATGAGATTAAAGGCACATCTTGTAAAAGAAAAGTAAGCATAGAACAAAATTGTGACCAAGGTCTAAGCAATACTTGGCAACATACAAGCTCAATGCCTCTTTGAGATGAAGTGTGTGCAATTGTGATGGTTAATTACCGCTTGAAGTGAAGACTTAATGGGTAGTATGTGAAGACAAACTAGACAATCTATAGGGATTGATTAATTCAAGTAGGTTGATGGAAGGGAAATGGAAGGTTAAGTTTTGCATTGCTCTACTACCAGCCAGATGTCCATAGACCCGACAGAGATACATCTAATTCTTGTCACAACATTACTCTACTGCCAACTAGGAATCCATAGCCCCGGTAGAGTTACTGGAAACACCCCTAGAGAGAGCATTGAGGTGGATTTTATTTGATATTTTTAATTTTGATATGATTTTTTTATTTTCTTTTTTATATTTAGATTTTTTGGATAAAAAAGAAAACATTTGAATAAGCCCTCGACGTTGAATTTGAATAAGCCCGAGGCCTCTAGAATTGTGAGCGGACAACATATATCCCAGATACCCGATGAAAACATTTTCCAAGTAGGTTAGCATTGCCTATAAGAAAGCTTTGAGCAATTTTTCCAGATTCTAAATGGAGGCTTTGGAAGGAACCCAATTAGAGGGATTTTAGGTGTTTGGGATGTGTAGGGGAATTAGAGGATTGGGGATTGGTAGATGGATTGATGGGATGATCAAGAGAATTGGTAGGATCGGGTTGTGATTGGGTATTGTTAGTGTGAGGTTTATAGCCCAAGCCTGATTGTCCGGAGTTGGGAGGACATGTGATGGGAGTAAGGATGCCTTGTTCACGATGTTTCATGTTAGCAAACATCTTTTTAGCTATATGGTGGGAAGTGGATGTGGAAGAGGATGAAGTGATGTTGTCACAATTAGGTTGGGGGATGTTTGTTTTCTCATCCACTAAGAGGCTAGACTTAGATTTGGATTTGGTTGGATGTTTAAATGGGGGGAGTTTTGGATTTTTGGATGGTTCAGGATGTTGGGATGGAACAAATTTGGTTTGTTTATGATGATTGGGTTTAAGAGAGGATGGGGATTTTGATAGGGGATGGTTAAGTATAGGATGAGGATAAAAGGATGGTGGAGAAAGAGGTACAAGGAAAAGAATTCTTTGGTTAAAGAGGTTTTGGGCATAAGATTAGAATTGTAGACATCGATTAAGTGAATGTCCATGGTGTGGTGAAAGTCACAATAATATAATGGTCCCTATACCAAGATGGTTTGGGAATGTTAGAATCGTGATGTTTGATGGATGGGTGAATGATCGCGTTAAAAATTTTAAGACGATGGAAGATGGTAGTCAAGGATTCACCTAAGGAGGCGAAGGAGATTGGGGTTGGTAAGAGAGACGGTGTGGTTAGTAAGGGTGGGTTAGGTAGGATATGTGTAGGAGTGGTTAGGGTAGGAGAAGATTGATTGGATTGATGTGATTTAGGCATGGTTTTAGGATGTGGATTAGATTGTTGTGATTTTGATGGAGGATTAGCCTTGGGGGCATTAGGAGGTTGGTTTGGTTTTTGATTGGTAGTGGATTTTGGCTTGGGATTGGATTTGGTTAATTTGGGAGAGGTGGATGGTGTAGGGTTGGTTTGTGTAGGATTAGATGGTTTGATTTGGGATGGAATGGATAAGGTAGATGTGGATGAAGAGGATGTGCTAGATTGGGATGAAAATGATATGTTAGATGGATGGGGTGGATTTGGGAGAGGTAGATTTGGTGGATATAAAGGGTGGTGTAGATGTTGATGAGGGAGATGGGTTGAATGTTGGTTGAGTTGAGGTAGAGGGGGTGGTGTGGAAAACGTATTGGATTTGGGAGATTGAGGTGACTTAGGATTCACATTGGATGGTTTGGGATTATACTGGTTATTGGTAAATTTATTAGATGTGGATTGAGAGGATAAAGGTGGCATGGGGGCCACATTAGATGAATTAAGATTAGGGGATGAAGATGATGTGGGTGACTTAGGAGTCACACTCGATGGGACGGGGTTCGATATAAGTTATGGAGGTTTAGGAGCTAAAGTAGATGTTAGAGGAGGGGACTTGGGACTATCTAAGATAAAGTCCAAGGGATGAGGTTTGGATGATGAGGATGATGAGGATTTAGGACTAAGGTGTGATGTAGGGGATAAGGATTGTGGTTTGGTTTGATATTGATTGGATGTGGATGGGTATGTATAACGTACATTATGATATGTCTTTATGGGAGGGAGTTGGGGATTAGATAGGTTGACATGGGATTTGGGGGTGGATAGTGGTTATGAAGAATTAAAATTGTAAAAGAAGGTCATTATAAGTACAAGATCTTCTTCGGTTTGCACACCATCTCCTCTTTACCTTTGACCTCGTAGCCCTCTAATTGCTGCATATATAGTTCCTCCTCCAAATCACCATGGAGAAATGCATTTTTACATCAAGTTGTTATAAGTGCAAGTCTTCTCGTTGAAATTATTCCTAGAACAGTTCTAATAGAAGTCATTTTTACTAAAGGAGAAAAAATCTCATCAAAATCTATACCTTTTTCTCGTGCAAACCCTTGACCACCAACCACGCCTTGTATATTTTCTTCCCTCCTTCTTCCTCTTTGACTCTAAACACCCACTTGTTCTATAATTCTCTTTTTAATTCAGGTAGCTTAACCAAATCCCATGTCCGGTTCTCCAAGAGAGTCTGATGCTCCTCATCCATGGCTTACTCCCACTTCTTCCTGGCATCTACTTGCATTGCTTCATCAAAGCTCTTTGGATCTCCACTGTTAGTGAGTAATAAATAATAAAGAGAAGGAGAAAAACGTTCAAGTTCTCTTCTTACCCTAGAAGACCTCCTCAATATAGGAGTTTTGGGTTATTGTTGAAGAGGTCCCCGAACCGATTCATGTGTCACTTTCCCATCCTAAGATCCTCTACCACTGCATATTCTTTCTTGGATTATTCCTATTTTCCCGCAACTACTGCTATACTTGACTTTCTCATTAAATGCCACATCCCTAGATCGAATGATTTTCTTTTCCTTAATACTCCAACATTTATATCAAAATTCATCACCACCATTACCAATGAAAGTACATATTTCGATTTAGCATCTAGCTTGGTCCTATCATCCTTGTCTATATGGACAAATACCTCACATTCAAAGACTCTAAGAAACCAATAATCGACTTTCTTACCATACCAAGCCTCCTCATGTATGCCTCATCCAAGGCACTTGAGGGTCCTCTGTTTATCAAGTACACAACCGTGCTCACCACTTCTTCCCAAAAAGAAAGAGGCGATCCCGCATGTAACCTCATGCTCCTAGAACATTCCATTATTGTTTTGTTCATCCTTTCGACACCTCATTCTCGCACGTGGAGTTCCCGAAACGTCTTTTACTGCAGATTCCATTCTTAGAACAATGATCATCAAATTCATTGCTGCAATACTCCCCTTCATTATCCGACTGAGACATTTTAGCTTAAGACTGTTTCATTCTTTACCAAGGCTTTCCATTTAACAAAAGTGTCAAATATATAAAACCCAAACTTTCCTTGTTGCATCATAACTAAAATTAACATAATAACTTGAACCCTAAGAGATAATACCCGAGCCGCCCACACACATCGAAATGCACCAAATCTAACTTATTCTCTTTCTTTGTAGGTCCAACCTTCAAAACCTTACTTATTCTCATTTCCCATATATGCAGTCCTCACAAAACTCTAAATTGGTTTCGTATATTCGGAAAATCCTTCTTTATGATATTCATGCCCTTATGACTCATATGATGACAGAGCCTATAGTGCCACAATGTCAGATGTATCTACTTCAATCCACGAGATTACAAAAATAGTGCTATAAGCGAAGTAAATATAAGGTTCCAATCTTCTTACCTCTTGCCACCATAAGAGTGCCCTCAGAATCTGTTGAAAATTTTTGCACTCGTGCGAAAATGGGAAACTTGAAACTTCGTCGTTACGATGAGGAGTCTTGGGTGAAGTATACCTAAGCTAAGGAAGTTATTATGTTATTGGTTACTGTTGAATTAGTTACAAGATTAAATGAAATCTGTAGTTATGTGTGCTGTCTCAAAACATAACAGATCACATAGTCTACAATTTCATGTCATCTTCAGTAAAAGAACACAAAGCCCCCAAGGACAACTGTGTTGTCTTGATGAAGACACTGAATTACAGAGTAGGTGAAGTGTTGAGTTTGAAGCAGCAAATAGAAATGTAGATTACACAAAATTAGAGTTCATTACTGAATGTTACAAGTTCCTATTAATGTTCTTTCCTTCATGATTAAGACATTCAATTATGTTATTGAGTTGTTTAGTTCATCATACAATCCATACAGAAAATCTAGAATGCACAAGAAATACACAACTCATTTTCAAAATTTAATGTTTTATTCACAAGGAGAGTCAAATGTTTCCCACACAAGCCGTGGGATGTAACTGAAAAGTAAAGTACAACTACTGAAAATAAAGGTACACATGCATGAAAGAGAAAGCAAAGGAGTATGAGTGAACCCATCATTGCCTTGGGGTTTCTGTTCTTTGATTGAAGCATCTTCATCTCCATCTTTTGTTTCTCCTTCATCTTCATCAGAGAAGCCATTATCAGGACGAAAAGAAGAAAAGTTAACTGTCAGTTACGAGCTCAGGGATCAATTCATATTCCTACACTATCCTACTTCATGCATATGAATCTTCTCCTAGCAAGAGATGTATTCTACTTGAAGAACAAATTGCATGCATGCTTTATTCACTCAAAAAGAAGAAAGTGAAAAGAAAGAAGAAAACATGGACATAAGAGAGGCCAAAAAGCCTAATTATTTTCTAAAGGTTTTCCCCGAGGTGTGCGGAGTACATGTCAGAGCCAAGGAAAAATAGACAAGTCATAAGTGCATGCATAAAGGGAAGAATGTAACTCAAAGTTTTAGTAACTATTCTAAAATGGAAGAAGTTACAGTGTAGAAGAGAAACTGGCAGATCAGAAGAACACTTTTCAGTTGCAGCTAAAAGGGAAGAAGTAGAATTTGAAAGCTGAAGTTAACTAGAAAAGGAAGGTTACGGTTGAAAGGAATGAAGAGAAGATTCTGGGAAAAATTGTCCAAGGCTTCGCCATGTAAAATCAAAGTTTCAAAATTTTCAGCAATGCCGGAAATACTACTATCAAGGAAATGAAGTATCTAAGTAAAAGAAATAAGTTATTGTATGTCAAAAAGCATTTGAATCAAGGCTTATGTCAAAAATGGTGTTACAACAAATAAAGAATTATTTACAAACTTCTAGAAAGCCGCTTACAAGATACAAAACATCTTAAGCTCAGTTTTTTTGTTACAAAATCAACTTCAAAATCAAAGAATGCAACTGCAGCTACTACAAAGTGATGACTAAGGAAGTATGCAACCGTAATATCATGAAAAGAGATGTTAGAGTAAAATGCAAACTAGAAATCAAAATAAATCAATTCCTAATCTAATACTCTCTATCACTACTTCAAATCAAGCAAGGATGAAAAGAGGGAGAATTATACTTGCACTTACCGCTCTAGCACACAATTATCCTTCCTTCATGGGTGGATGTGCTTGAAGATGATTAATTGCTTCAAATTAGGTGTGGAAAGACTTGGAAAACACCCCCAGTATGCTTGATTCTTGATGCTTGATTGAAGATTTTGATAGCTTGGAGAAAGATTATTGATGATCAAAGGATGAAAGGAAGATGGGGGATCGAGAGGATAAACTAACAACAATTGGATATGGACTCAAAAATTTGTCTTTCATAGAGGATGAGTGCTTGATTTATAGTTTTCGAGTGGAAAAATGGAGGGTGAGGATTAATCCATGTTGTATTGAATCCAATGGTTGAAATTACATGAGAGTGTAGAAATTTAGATAGATGTGGAGGGTTCTAGATTTTGTGTGGATATTTTATTGAGTTTTTAATTTAAAAGAAGAGTGTAGAATATTTGAATATTTAAAAATGAGAGGGAAATATGGAGAAGCTTCTACATTTAGAGGTTAGGATGTGCACATGATTAGGATTAAATTAGGATAATAAATGTGATTAGGGATGTGATTACATGGAATAACTAGTGGTAGATGTGAGTGTAGACTAGGGTAGGTGAGGCATAGGAATATTAAATTAGTGATATGATGAAATAAAATAAATTAAGGATGGAAATGGGATATTAGATGGAATAAAAGGATTAATGATGAATGATGGTAAAATGATAAAATGGATTAATGATAATAATTAATCCTACAATTAATTATTATATGGTTGATGTGTGATAATAATAATGATGGATTAAAATATATTAAAATGGATCGGTAAAGCATTAAATGCCGATAAAGCTAAAATGCGGGAATGATTAATGTTAATTAGTCATGTAGACATTTTAGGTGTCTACATTTTTCCTCTTTGAAGTGTTATTGCGTAGCAATGAAAATTCAAAGAAGAAGCGTAAGATAATAGGATGGTAATGTGATGTCGATGCCCCTCGAGGGGTTAAAGCGAGAGGAACAAGGAAGGTAACCACTCAAAAAGAGGAGAGGCCCAAGATAGTAGATGAGGGATGATTAGAGGATGAGAATATTAGAGGATTCAAAGGATTCAGATGAGAGGATGAGAATATTTGAGGCTTTAAAGGATTAGGATGAGACGATGAGAGGATTAGAAGAAGTAGAAGATGAGAGAGGATCGAGGATGAGGAGAGGTTGGATTTTTGGATTTTGATGCCCTGCATAATGATGTATGACAAGGGTGAAGATTTACTATTGGAATAAAAGATGTAGGATGTTGAGATTCCCACCAAGGGGTTGATATTTTGGATGTTTGGATATTGGATGTCATGCTAGATGTTTGATGATAGGACTTGATAAGATTGACCGGATTAATAAGATTTGATTGATAGATAATCGATGAAGGATCGTCAATAATGTGGTGATGATTAGGATGAGTGATGATGTAAAGGGATGGTGTTATCGTAAAGTTTCCACAATTATCATCATTAGTAGTATTATGATTGCGGCATAGAGCAAGATGCACCAATGGTATAAAGACCATGGTGATTTAATTGCTAGATGCACATGTTCTCATATCATTGGACATATTGATGTAAAAAATAGGGTCCTCATTTTATTGGACCTCTAGAAAGATAAAATAAAAGGTGGCCTCGTATCATCATCCAAGTGCTAAAAGAAAAAAGTGGTCTCATATCATCGGCCAAAATATGATGCAAATGCAAGACAAATATAAACAAACGAACAAACACACACACACACACACACACACACACACAAATGCATGCAAAATTGTTGTAAATTTTATGTGCGTTGTTGATTTTATGGATTGTTAAGATTTTTTTTTGGATTTTTAAGATATTTTAGATGTGATGGGATGAAGATGTGATAGGAATGGGTGGGGTTGAAAGGATGTGACTCTCCTGTAAGTCCCAAGGGAGATGTGGATAGCGATCAAGGCTAAACGGATGGTTTCGGATAGGATAAGAGATGTGAGGTATAGGGATGATTTGGGATAAGATAAAGGATGTGGGATAAAGGGATGATTTAGGATAGGATAAAGGATGTGGGATACCAGGATTTGTTGGATAAGATAAATGGGGTTTGATATGATGAGGGATGTGATAAGGTAGGATATGGGACTAGGTGATGACTTAGCCGACTGGATATGCGAGATGATTAGATAAAATAGGCCCCTGAAGAAAGGGGTGGGATGATGGATGATAGTCTAGTTTTTTGCACCTCCAACCGTAGGGAAGAATAGAAAGTAAGGGATGGTGCCCCCAATGGATTATAAATTTACCCTAGTCAAAATGATGATGGGTTAAAGGAAGCTAAAAAGGGGGGAAGAAAAAGGGTGAATAAGATAAGGCAATATGATCATCGATTGCCCACGAGATGATGGATGCAAAGGATGGATGTTTTGGAATGGATGATGAAAAAAATATGAGATTAAAGGCACATCTTGTAAAAGAAAAGTAAGCATAGAACAAAATTGTGACTAAGGTCTAAGCAATACTTGGCAACATACAAGCTCAATGCCTCTTTGAGATGAAGTGTGTGCAATTGTGATGGTTAATTACCGCTTGAAGTGAAGACTTAATGGGTAGTATGTGAAGACAAAGTAGACAATCTATATGGATTGATTAATTCAAGTAGGTTGATGGAAGGGAAATGGAAGGTTAAGTTTTGCATTGCTCTACTACTACCACCAAATGTCCATAGACCCGACAGAGATACATCTAATTCTTTGTGTCACAACATTACTCTCTTTGCCACAAATTTAGAATCCATAGTCCCGGTAGAGTTACCGAAATACCCCAGAGAGAGCATTGAGGTGGATTTTATTTGATATTTTTAATTTTGATATGATTTTTTCTCGTTTTCTTTTTATATTTAGATTTTTGGATAAAAAAGAAAACATTTGAATAAGCCCTCGACGTTGAATTTGAATAAGCCCGAGGCCTCTAGAATTGCGAGGCGACAACATATATCCCAGATACCCGATGAAAACATTTTCCAGTAGAAGCATTAGCCTTATAAGAAAGCTTTGAGCAATTTTTCCGATTCTAAATGGAGGCTTTGGAAGGAACCCAATTAGAAGGATTTTAGGTGTTTTGGATGTGTAGTGGAATTAGAGGATCGGGGGTTGGTAGATGGATTGATGGGATGATCAAGAGAATTGGTAGGATCGCGTTGTGATTGGTTATTGTTAGTGTGAATTTTATAGCCCAAGCATGATTGTCCGTGAGTTGGGAGGACATGTGATGGGAGTAAGGATGCCTTGTTCACGATGTTTCATGTTAGCAAACATCTTTTTAGCTATATGGTGGGAAGTGGATGTGGAAGACGATGAAGTGATGTTGTCACAATTAGGTTGGGGACATTTGTTTTATCATCCACTAAAGGGCTAGACTTAGATTTGGATTTGGTTGATGTTTAAATGGGGGAGTTTTGGATTTTGGATGGTTCAGATGTTGGGATGGAACAAATTTGGTTTGTTTGTGATGATCGGGTTTAAGAGAGGATGGGGATTTTTATAGGGGATGGTTAATTATAGGATGAGGATAAAAGGATGGTGGAGAAAGAGGTACAAGGACAAGAATTCTTTGGTTAAAGAGGTTTTGGACATAAGATTGGAATTGTAGACATCGATTAAGTGAATGTCCATGGGTGTGGTGGAAGTCACAATAATAATGGTCCCTATACCAAGATGGTTTGGGAATGTTAGAATCGTGATGTTTGATGGATGGGTGAATGATCGCGTTAAAAATTTTAAGACGATGGAAGATGGTAGTCAAGGATTCACCTAAGGAGGCGAAGGAGATTGGGGTTGGTAGAGAGACGGTGTGGTTAGTAAGGGTGGGTTAGGTAGGATATGTGTAGGAGTGGTTAGGGTAGGATAAGATTGATTGATTGATGTGATTTAGGCGTGGTTTTAGGATGTGGATTAGATTGTTGTGATTTTGATGGAGGATTAGCCTTGGGGGCATTAGGAGGTTGGTTTAGTTTTTGAGCGGTAGTTGATTTAGGCTTGGGATTGGATTTGGTTAATTTAGGAGAGGTGGATGGAGTAGGGTTGGTTTGTGTAGGATTAGATGGTTTGATTTGGGATGGAATGGATAAGGTAGATGTGGATGAAGAGGATGTGGTAGATTGGGATGAAGATGATATGTTAGATGGGGTGGATTTGGGAGAGGTAGATTTGGTGGATATAAAGGGTGGTGTAGATGTTGATGAGGGAGATGGGTTGAATGTTGGTTGAGTTGAGGTAGAGGGGGTGGTGTGGAAAACGTATTGGATTTGGGAGATTGAGGTGACCTAGGATTCACATTGATGGTTTGGGATTATACTTTGGTTATTGGTAAATTTATTAGATGTGGATTGAGAGGATAAAGGTGGCATGGGGCCACATTAGATGAATTAAGATTAGGGATGAAGATGATGTGGGTGACTTAGGAGTCACACTCGATGGGACGGGGTTCGATATAAGTTATGGAGGTTTAGGAGCTAAAGTAGATGTTAGAGGAGGGGACTTGGGACTATCTAAGATAAAGTCCAAGGGATGAGGTTTTGATGATGAGGATGACGAGGATTTAGGACTAAGGTGTGATGTAGGGATAAGGATTGTGGTTTGGTTTAATATTTATTGGATGTAGATGGGTATGTATAAGGAACATTATGATATGTCTTTATGGGAGGGAGTTGGGGATTAGATAGGTTGACATGGGATTTGGGGGTGGATAGTGGTTATGAAGAATTAAAATTGTAAAATAAGGTCATTAGATGGTCTTTATAAGTACAAGATCTTCTTCAGTTTGCACACCATCTCCTCTTTACCTTTGACCTCAAAGCCCTCTAGTTACTGCATATATAGTTCCTCCTCCAAATCACCATGGAGAAATGCATTTTTTACATCAAGTTGTTATAAGTGCAAGTTTTCTATTGAAATTATTCCTAGAACAGTTCTAATAGAAGTCATTTTTACTAAAGGAGAAAAAATCTCATCAAAATCTATACCTTTTTTCTCGTAAACCCTTTTACCACCAACCGGCCTTGTATATTTTCTTCCCTCCTTCTTCCTCTTTGACTCTAAACACCCACTTGTTCTATAATGCTCTTTTAATTCAGTAGCTTAACCAAATCCCATGTCTAGTTCTCTAAGAGAGTCTAATGCTCCTCATCCATGGCTTGCTCCCACTTCTTCCTGGCATCTACCTGCATTGCTTCATCAAAGCTCTCTGGATATCCACTGTTAGTGAGTAATAAATAATAAAGAGAAGGAGAAAAAAGTTCAAGTTCTCTTCTTACCCTAGAAGACCTCCTCAATATAGGAGTTTTGGGTTATTGTTGAAGAGGTCCCTGAACTGATTCATGTGCCACTTTCCCATCCAGAAGATCCTCTACCACTGCATATTCTTTCTTGGATTATTCCCTATTTTCCTGCAACTACTGCTTATACTTGACTTTCTCATTAAATGCCACATCCCTAGATCGAATAATTTTCTTTTCCTTAATACTCCAACATTTATATCAAAATTCATCACCACCATTACCAATGAAAGTACATATTTCTGATTTAGCATCTAGCTTGGTCCTATCATCCTTGTCTATATGGACAAATACCTCACATTCAAAGACTCTAAGAAATCAATAATCGACTTTCTTACCATACCAAGCCTCCTCATGTATGCCTCCATCCAAGGCACTTGAGGGTCCTCTGTTTATCAAGTACACAACCGTGCTCACCACTTCTTCCCAAAAAGAAAGAGGCAGTCCTGCATGTAACCTCATGCTCCTAGAATGTTCCATTATTGTTCTGTTCATCCTTTTTGACACCTCATTCTACTGTGGAGTTCCTGGAAACGTCTTTTGCCTGTGGATTCCATTCTTAGAACAATGATCATCAAATTCATTGTTGCAATACTCCACTCCATTATCTAACCTGAGACATTTTAGCTTAAGACCCGTTTCATTCTTTACCAAGGCTTTCCATTTAACAAAAGTGTCAAATACATCAAATTTTTTTCTAATACATAAAACCAAAACTTTCGTTGTTGCATCATAAATAAAAGTAACATAATAACTTAAACCCCTAGGAGATAATATCTGAGTTGACCCACACACATCAGAATGCACCAAATCTAACTTACTCTCTTTCTTTGTAGGTCCAACCTTGAAAAACCTTACTTGCTTCTGTTTCCCATATATGTAGTCCTCACAAAACTCTAAACCGGTTTCTGTATATTCGGGAAAATCCTTCTTTATGATATTCATGCCCTTATGACTCATATGACCAAGCCTATAGTGCCACAATGTTGTATCTACTTCTGAATCCGTGAGATTACAAACGTTAGTGCTATAAGCGGTTAAATATAATGTTCCAATCTTCTTACCTCTTGCCACCATAAGAGTGCCCTCGTGAACTGTTGAAAATTTTTGCACTCGTGCAAAATGGGAAACTCGAAACTTTGTCAATTACGATGAGGAGTATTGGGTGAAGTATACCTAAGCTAAGGAAGTTATTATGTTATTGGTTCATCATGAATTAGTTACAAGATTAAATGAAATCTACAATTTATGTGTTCTGTCTCAAAACAAAAATATCACATAGTCTACAATTTCATGTCATCTTCAAAGAAAAGAACACAAACCCCGAAGGACAACCGTGTTGTCTTGATGAAAACACCGAATTACATAGTAGGTGAAGTGCTTTGAGTTTGAAGCAGCAAATAAAAATGTATATTACACAAAATTAGAGTTCATTACTAAATGTTACAGGTTCCTATTAATGTTCTTTCCTTCATGATTAAGACATTCAATTATGTTATTGAGTTGTTTAGTTCATCATACAATCCATACAGAAAAGCTAGAATGCACAAGAAATACACAACTCATTTTCCAAATTTAATGTTTTATCCACAAGGAGAGTAAAATTTTTCCCACACAAGCCGTGGGATGTAACTAAAAAGTAAAGTACAGCTTCTTGAAAAGAAAGATACACATGTATGAAAGAGAAAGCAAAGGAGTATGAGTGAACCCATCATTGCCTTGGGGTTTTTGTTCGTTGATTGAAGCATATTCATCTCCATCTTTTGTTTCTCCTTCATCTTCATTATCAGAAGCCATTAGACGAAAAGAAGAAAAGTTAACTGTCGCTATTCGAGCTCGGGGATCAATTCATATTCCTACACTGCCTACTTCATGCATATGAATCTTCTCCTAGCAATAGATGTATTCTACTTGAAGAACAAATTGTATGCATGCTTTATTCACCGAAAAAGAAGAAAGTGAAAAGAAAGAAGAAAACATGGACATAAGAGAGGCCAAAAAGCCTAATTATTTTCTAAAGGTTTTCCTGAGTGTGCAGGTACATGTTGCAGCCAAGGAATAATAGACAAGTCATAAGTGCATGCATAAAGGGAAGAATGTAACTCAAAGTTTTAGTAATTGTTCTAAAATGGAAGAAGTTACAGTGTAGAAGAGAAACTGCAGATAAGAAGAACACTTTTCAAATCAGAATAAAAGGGAAGAAGTAGAATTTGAAAGTCAAGTTAACTAGAAAAGGAAGGTTACGGTTGAAAGGAATGAAGAGAAGATTCTCGGGAAAAATTGTCCAGGTTCGCCATGTAAAATCAAAGTTTCAAAATTTTCAAAGAATGCCTAAATACTACTATCAAGGAAATGAAGTATCTAAGTAAAAGAAATAAGTTACTGTATGTCAAAAAAGCATCTAAATCAAGGCTTATGTCTAAAAATGGTGCTACAACAGATAAAGAATTATTTACAAACTTCCAGAAAGCAGCTTAAAAGATACAAAACATCTTAAGCTCAATTTTTTTGTTACAAAATCAACTTCAAAATCAAAGAATGCAACTGCAACTACTACAAAGTGATGACTAAGGAAGTATGCAACTGTAATATCATGAAATTACTAGCAGAATTCACATTTCAAATGAATAATCCTTGCATGTAACCAATACTACTTGCAAAGTACAGTCACATATGTCTGCATAACAAGAACATAATGCATCTCCAGAAAAGAAAATTCTCAAACAGTGGTTTAAGTTTTCAGAAAACATTCGAGGCTCATCAAGTTCAAATATGGGTTCACATAATAAGTGGTGTAATAGTTTGAGACAATCATCAGAGAAAACCATTGTTCTAGTTCTAAAGGACAAAGAAAAGAATGACGAAATTTTTTGGATGGGTAGATTTTGATCATCTCAGTAAGATCAGAGTAAGCTACATGTTTGGATGAACTCATTTTAAAGAAAATGCTTCCTACCCAAAAAAGATCCTAGTTCAAACTTCTTCGAGAATGGCGTTTCAACACAACATTGACAAGATTTACACAACCGGCGAGAATTAAATTTCTGGGTTGACTTTTGAAGCACTTAACCAGGGTATGAGTAGAGTTTTTATTTAAATAAACATATACCTACAGTCACCATCTTAAGGTCAGTGAAGTCAAAGTACTGAGAAAACGTAGGCTGAAAAGTTATACAGATGAACTCACAAGTGAAAAATCTAGATCCAGAGATAGCAGATCAAAAGATGGAATACCCAGAACATAAATTATCTAGCAAACCCTCCATAGTCGGTTCGAATAAGCTAACAGTGATAACCAGGTAAGCTACGGTGATACAAGCTTATCAATATTAAGAAAAATGGAGTATTCATACCATAAGCACATTCAGAAATAGAGATAGAATCTCAACATCAAACTCAAGAGCTCAACAAATGTCATCAAGGTTTTAGCAAACAAAGACAATCAATTACAATGACATATCAGAATCTCAAATTTCAAACAAGTAAAGTATAGATCCTAATTTTAATCATAGACCCATTAAGAGGTTGTTGAATCAGAAGAGAAGTAAACACTCACTGGTAAAATTGAAGCCGAGAAGACTCTTGAGATCTCATCGAGCTCAGAGCTAAAAGGAGCAAACCCAGAATGAGTTCAACTCGCAAATGACCAAGGTCATCCAAGAGATCACACCAAAGAAAGTAAAAGGAAATGGGTATCAATTTTAAAATCGAAGTGATAATGATCAAGTACTAGCGAAAAAATCAGAGATAAAACTTACCATACTTTGAACGCCTTTTGCATAGTCAGCTCACAAAGCTCAACGATGGCAGCCACAAGATCTCACAGAGAACTTAATAGAAGCAAAGAACACGAAAATCTTGTGCATAAAGCTGAGCTCGAAATCTCACTCAGAAAGAGTATACAGAGCTCGAAGTGATTAACCATGGCGGCCACTTCAAAAGAAACTCAGATTCCATGAACTCCTTCACAGAGGCAGAACGAATAAACAAATCAGAGCTTAAAGTCCCCAACAATGGCAATCTACAGAAATTTTTCTAGGGCTTCGCCCATGAGCTGAAGGATCGAATGAAATGGTCGCAAATGGGTCCAATCAACTTAACCACAGAGTTTGAGAAGGTGAGTCAATAAATCCTAACCATATCCAGAAGAATCTATGGCTCAAAATTGCCAAGTACAAGAATCAAATGTCTCGAAGATCATGATCATAACTCAAAATGAATAACCACGGTTAGTCCCCCACCGACCACAATTAATACACAGCCAGAAACCCTAACTGTGAGTCCAAGGATCGATGACATCAAAATAAAGGTACAGAGATCAATGGCCCAGGAGCATCACCAAATTTCCAACAAACTCAACTCAGGTTATAAATGCCATCGCCAAGTTACCAAGGGGTGAGTCACCATGGAGAAGGGGACAGCCCACATGTCCATCAAACAAATAATCATCGGAAAGACTTTCACAGTCTAACCATAGAATATGCTCTCAACAATCAAAGTCGAACAAATTATGCCAAATGATCACCAAAAAGGTGAATTTCAAATTATACACTACCAAATATGCAAAGACCGACACATATATACATGTTTGTATTTATCAAAGGTGGTGAGAACTATAGTGATGTATGCAAAGTAAAATGGTCGACCCTTATTATTGCTAAGCCTACAAAGTTGGCCAACCATGTTGAAGTGCAGAGGTGGTCCCCACAGTTGGAGGAGTTAGAGGTAATTGGCAGTATGTCACTATTGTGACCTTTAGAAGCCAAAGAGATGTCAACATCATAATATGTACAAATGGCATAAGATTAGAATTGTAGACATCGATTAAGTGAATGTCCATGGTGTGGTGAAAGTCACAATAATATAATGGTCCCTATACCAAGATGGTTTGGGAATGTTAGAATCGTGATGTTTGATGGATGGGTGAATGATCGCGTTAAAAATTTTAAGACGATGGAAGATGGTAGTCAAGGATTCACCTAAGGAGGCGAAGGAGATTGGGGTTGGTAAGAGAGACGGTGTGGTTAGTAAGGGTGGGTTAGGTAGGATATGTGTAGGAGTGGTTAGGGTAGGAGAAGATTGATTGGATTGATGTGATTTAGGCATGGTTTTAGGATGTGGATTAGATTGTTGTGATTTTGATGGAGGATTAGCCTTGGGGGCATTAGGAGGTTGGTTTAGTTTTTGAGCGGTAGTTGATTTAGGCTTGGGATTGGATTTGGTTAATTTGGGAGAGGTGGATGGTGTAGGGTTGGTTTGTGTAGGATTATATGGTTTGATTTGGGATGGAATGGATAAGGTAGATGTGGATGAAGAGGATGTGCTAGATTGGGATGAAAATGATATGTTAGATGGGGTGGATTTGGGAGAGGTAGATTTGGTGGATATAAAGGGTGGTGTAGATGTTGATGAGGGAGATGGGTTGAATGTTGGTTGAGTTGAGGTAGAGGGGGTGGTGTGGAAACCATATTGGATTTGGGAGATTGAGGTGACTTAGGAGTCACATTGGATGGTTTGGGATTATACCGTTATTGGTAAATTTATTAGATGTGGATGGAGAGGATAAAGGTGGCATGGGGGCCACGTTAGATGAAGTAGGATTAGGGGATGAAGAGGATGTGGGTGACTTAGGAGTCACACTCAATGGGATAGGGTTGGATATAAGTTATGGAGGCTTAGGAGCTAAAGTAGATGTTAGAGGAGGGGACTTGGGACTATCTAAGATAAAGTCCATGGGATGAGGTTGGGATGATGAGGATGATGAGGATTTAGGACTAAGGTGTGATGTAGGGGATAAGGATTGTGGTTTGGTTTGATCTTGATTGGATGTGGATGGGTATGTATAAGGTACATTATGATATGTTTTTATGGGAGGGAGTTGGGGATTAGATAGGTTGACATGGGATTTGGGGGTGGATAGTGGTTATGAAGAATTAAAATTGTAAAAGAAGGTCATTATAAGTACAAGATCTTCTTCGGTTTGCACACCATCTCCTCTTTACCTTTGACCTCGTAGCCCTCTAATTGCTGCATATATAGTTCCTCCTCCAAATCACCATGGAGAAATGCATTTTTACATCAAGTTGTTATAAGTGCAAGTCTTCTTTGAAATTATTCCTAGAACAGTTCTAATAGAAGTCATTTTTACTAAAGGAGAAAAAATCTCATCAAAATCTATACCTTTTTTCTGTGCAAACCCCTTGACCACCAACCACGCCTTGTATATTTTCTTCCCTCCTTCTTCCTCTTTGACTCTAAACACCCACTTGTTCTATAATGCTCTTTTTAATTCGGGTAGCTTAACCAAATCCCATGTCTAGTTCTCCAAGAGAGTCTAATGCTCCTCATCCATGGCTTGCTCCCACTTCTTCCTGGCATCTACCTACATTGCTTCATCAAAGCTCTCGGATCTCCACCGTTAGTGAGTAATAAATAATAAAGAGAAGGAGAAAAAAGTTCAAGTTCTCTTCTTACCCTAGAAGACCTCCTCAATATAGGAGTTTTGGGTTATTGTTGAAGAGGTCCCCAATCGATTCATGTGTCACTTTCCCATCCTAAAGATCCTCTACCACCGCATCACGAGACCATCTTCCCATGCTTGACATCAGAGACCATCTTCTTCTTCCATTAAAGTTTCTTCTCTTAAGGTTTATGTATGCACCCAAAATTGCACGATGCTAAATTGTTGGAACCATGATAGTCCACGGTGATGATAACTTTCATTTCTAGATTAAATGATGAATCTAAGTTCAATGTCCTTGCTTTTCTTTCCTACATGAACTAGTTTACTTTGCTCCTTAGTTTCCTAGCCTTGCATGCTTCCACAATTACATTTTGGTCCCCCTTTCAAATCCTTCGCTGTTCCTATAAATCTCCAATCCGGGGCGGTGGTTGCGTAACCATCATGACAGCTTACAAAATCACCGATCTTCCTTATGTGAGGTGGTTACACAATCGCTACAACAGTTTTGTAACCTCCTCTCAGCATAGATCGAAGATTTCATCCACATAAACTTGAGACTTAAACAACGAGTTATGAACATGTGTTGTTTCTTCCCAAGTTTATTTCTCACATGTTTCTTAACCAAATCAACTTCATTTGAGCTTGTTAAATGCGTATACTCTTCATCTTCATGACTTACTATTCTTAATAATTTATATGCCTCTTCCCATGATGGTATAACACTTCTTGATTGCCAAGTGTGTCAGACCATTTCCCTTCCATCTTTCTATTAAAACCAGGTTTTTTCCCGAAGTATTGGTTTGAATCTTTTGATTTGGAATTACACATTATATGCTACTCTGAAAACTTGTCAAGAAGCACAAAGAAAACATAGAAATTTGTCCTTATTACTCTCTTTCATTCATTTCAACTAGACTACCCGCAAACTAGCTAGACCAGTAATTCTACATCTTCTTCTTTCTTACTAACCAACACCTCCCACCACAATATCGATTCACCGTTGGAAAAGAAGATGAGGGGATAAAAAAGCACAACCAAGACCGAAAATTGTCCCAGCTTATACACTTCCTGGAGTTGAGGGTGTAATTGAATTCTTTTGAAGCTTTCTTTGTTTTAGTTTAGATTCCAATATGTAATCATTTGTTTTAAAAAAGGAGAATTTACTGATTAGTTTTATTTCTGTAAGTAACTTCCATTGAAGATTTCTTCTCATCTCTTCCTGTGGATTTTCCTAGGAAGGATTTAGAGGAGGTTCATGTGCATGGAGTCTTTTAATTATTACCTATAAAATTTGTAGATGAAAAAGAGATGTTAGAGCAAAATGCAAACTAGAAATCAAAATAAATCAATTCCTAATCTAATACTCTATATCACTACTTCAAATCAAGCAAGGATGAAAAGAGGGAGAATTATACCTGCACTTACCATCTAGCACACAATTATCCTTCCTTCATGGGTGGATGTGCTTGGAAGATGATTAATTGCTTCAAATTAGGGTGTGGAAAGACTTGGACAACACCCCCTTGTATGCTTGATTCTTGGATGCTTGATTGAAGATTGTTGATAGCTTGGAGAAAGATTATCTTCACGATCAAAGGATGAAAGGAAGATGGGGGATTGAGAGGATAAACTAACAACAACTCGGATATGGATTCAAAACTTGTCTTTCATAGAGGATGAGTGCTTGATTTATAGTTTTCGAGTGGAAAAATGGAGGGTGAGGATTAATCCATGTTGTATTAAATCCAATGGTTGAAATTGCATGAGAGTGTAAAATTTAGATAGATGTGGAGGGTTCTAGATTTTGTGTGGATATTTTTGAGTTTTAATTTAATAAGAGTGTAGAATATTTGAATATTTAAAAATGAGAGGGAAATATGGAGAAGCTTCTATATTTAGAGGTGAGGATGTGCACATGATTAGGATTAAATTAGGATAATAAATGTGATTAGGGATGTGATTACATGGAATAACTAGTGGTAGGTGTGAGTGTAGACTAGGGTAGGTGAGGCATAGGAATATTAAATTAGTGATATGATGAAATAAAATAAATTAAGGATGGAAATGGGATATTAGATGGAATAAAAGGATTAATGATGAATGATGGTAAAATGATAAAATGGATTAATGATAATAATTAATCTTACAATTAATTATTATATGGTTGATGTGTGATAATAATAATGATGGATTAAAATATATTAAAATGGATTGGTAGCAGATAAATGCTGATAAAGCTAAAATGCGGGGCATGATTAATGTTAATTAGTCATGTAGACATTTTAGGTGTCTACATTTTTCCCCTCTTTGAAGTGTTATTGCGTAGCAATGAAAATTCAAAGAAGAAGCGAGAAGATGATAGGATGGTAATGTGATGTTGATGCCCCCTCGAGGGGTTAGGCGAGGAGGAACAAGGTAGGTAACCACTCAAAAAGAGGAGAGGCCCAAGATAGTAGATGAGGGATGATTAGAGGATGAGAATATTTTAGGATTCAAAGGATTAGGATGAGAGGATGAGAATATTTGAGGATTTAAAGGATTAGATGAGACGATGAGAGGATTAGAAGAAGTAGAAGATGAGAGGATCGAGAGGATGAGGAGAGGTCGATTTTTGGATTTTTGATGCCCTAGACAATGATGTATGACAAGGGTGAAGATTTACGATTAGAATAAAAGATGTAGGATGTTGAGATTCCCAGATCGAGGGTTGATGTTTTGATGTTTGGATATTGGATGTTTTGATCATTTAGATTTTTGGATGATAGGACTTGATAAGATTGATTTGGATTAATAAGATTTGATTGATAGATAATTGATGAAGGATTGGTTGAATAATGTGGTGATGATTAGACGAGTGATGATGTAAAGGGGTGGTGTTATCGTAAAGTTTCCACAATTATCATCATTAGTAGTATTATGATTGTGGCATAGAGCAAGATGCACCAATGGTATAAAGACCATGGCGATTTAATTGCTAGATGCACATGTTCTCATATCATTGGACATATTGATGTAAAAATAGGGTCCTCCATTTTATTGGACCTCTAGAAAGATAAAATAAAAGGTGGCCTCGTATCATCATCCAAGTGCTAAAAGAAAAAGTGGCCTCATATCATCGGCCAAAATATGATGCAAATGCAGAGACAAATATAAACAAACAAACACACACACACACACACACAAATGCATGCAAAATTGTTGTAAATTTTATGTGCGTTTTTAATTTCATGGATTGTTAAGATTTTTTTGGATTTTTAAGATAGTTTAGAGGTGGTGGGATGAATATGTGATAAGGATGGGTGGGGTTGAAAGGATGTGACTCTCACTGTAAGTCCCAAGGAGATGTGGATAGCGATCAAGGCTAAACCGATGGTTTCGAGATAGGATAAGAGATGTGAGGTATAGGGATGATTTGGGATAAGATAAAGGATGTGTGATAAAGGGATGATTTAGGATAGGATAAAGGATGTGGGATACCGGGATTTGTTGGATAAGATAAATGGGGTTTGATATGATGAGGGATGTGATAAGGTAGGATATGGGACCGGGTGATGACTTAGTTAACGAAGTAAAGATATGCGAGATGATTAGATAAAATAGGCCCCCTCAAGAAAGGGGTGGGATGATGGATGATAGTCTAGTTTTTGCGCCCCAAGTGTAGGGAAGAATAGAAAGTAAGGGATGGTGCCCCTTCAAGGATTATAAATTTACCCTGATCAAAATTATGATGGGTTAAAGGAAGCTAAAAGGGGGAAGAAAAAGGGTGAATAAGATAAGGCATCGAATGATCATCGATTTCCCACGAATGATGGATCTGAAAGGATGGATATTTTGGAATGGATGATGAAAAAAATATGTGATTAAAGGCACATCTTGTAAAAGAAAAGTAAGCATAAATTTTTTTTTTACTAAGGTCTAAGCAATACTTGGCAACATGACAAGCTCAACTCTTTGAGATGAAGTGTGTGCAATGTGATGGTTAATTACCACTTGAGGTGAATCAAGACAAACTAGACAATCTATAGGGATTGATTAATTCAAGTAGGTTGATGGAAGGAAATGGAAGGTTAAGTCGTGCATTGCTCTGCTTACTGACCCATGGATGTCCATGACCCAACAAAGAAATACATCTAATTCTTGTCATAACATTACTCTCTTGCCAGTAGAATCCATAGCCAACAATAGAGTTCTGAAACACCCCTAGAGAGAGCATTGAGGTGGATTTTATTTGATATTTTTAATTTTGATATGATTTTTTTGTTTTTTTTTATATTTATATTTTTGGATAAAAAAATGAAAACATTTGAATAAGCCCTTGACGTTGAATTTGAATAAGCCCGAGGCCTCTAGAATTGCGAGGCGGACAACATATATCCCTATTGTGGCCTTTAGAAGCCAAAGAGATGTCAGCATCATAATATGTACAAATGGCAGGTGGCCCCACATTGGATTTTTGTCTTGCAAGTATTATAAATATTTTGATTTATTTACTCACAGGCAGAGAATTGATTTTTGCATGCCTTCACAACAGGACATAATAGAGAAAAAGATAGAGTTACATGTTCATGGAGAGATACTTGCCTAGTAAACAACCTTAATTTTAAGAAAATTATTCACCCTTCTTTTCTTAAAATAGAATAGTCAACTTCAGTTTGACTATAATGAAAGTAAGGCTAATAATGCCTATTTGTAATTGCATGCTCTATTTTTCCCTTTATCTATTATTAAATAAAGGATTAAAAATAAGATGCATGGGCGTGTACAAGCCTTAGGCTATTTTTAGAGAGAGGGTGAATTTTATTTTTGCTTTATATTGTGTGCCCTTGCAAAGCACAGGGGAGACTTCTGGAGGACTTTTGGATATATGAGTACCGAAGTAAACTTTGCCAGTTTTTTTTTCTATGTGTGAATTATTTTCTGCATTTCCAATTATTTGCAGTCTTGTGTATGTTTTTATTAGTCTTGTGAATGCAAATTCCCTGATCAATCATCTTACCCTGCTGAAAAATTCAGTATTTTCTGCTTTATTTTAATGTGCATGTTAACTTATTAGTACTGTTGTGATTTTCCCTCAATATCATCAAGATTTTGCCCTTAAATATTCTGCAGTAAACTGTTGGCTCGTGCATAAAAAATTCTTCCCAAAATTAGTTGTGCATATACTCAGTCAAAGTCTCCATACAAACTTGGTGTATCACATTAGTTTTAAATACTTTGCCATCATCTTTTACTTTTAAACCCTGAATCAGTTAAGATACACCAATAAGGAACTGTCCTTTTAATCCTGGATACTCACCTCAAAATAGGTATTCCCACAAACCTGAGGTGTTTCCATTGTATCTATGAAAGAGAGATCAATTTTGCAAGACTAGAAAACTTGCAGCCATCTCTCACAAGGTGCACTTTCGAGAGATAACAGTAACCTTCCAAGAGTCTTTGTAAATATCACAGTACAACCATCACTTCCCAATTGGCCCGCGATATTAAATTTCATTTTAAATTAGACACATGTCTGACATCCTTCAACATCTATGTATTCCCATTTTGCATCTTAACCCGAAAAGAACCTTTTCCAACTATATTGCAAGGCTCATCATCACCAAGAAAAACATGCCCAAAATCCCCTTGAACATAATCAACAAAATAATTCCTATGTGGAGTAGCATGGAAAGAAGCCTCTAAATCTAAAACCCAAGATTCAACAATATTATGTAAAGAAATAATCAAAGCATCCTGACATACATTACCCGTTGCCACATTTGCCTCCTTTTTCTTCCTATTGTTTCTTCTTGTCCCAAATCTCCCAACAGTACTTCATTGCATGCCCAAACTTTCCATAGTGCCAACATACTATCTTGCTTTTGGATTTTGACCTTGCCCGATCTTTTGATTTTCCATGGCTTCCTCTATTCTTTTGTCTCCCTCTAGTTTCCATTGTCAAAGCATTCCCTAAAGTAGAAGATTCCCCATAACTTTTTCTTCACATTTCCTCGCTTAGAATAACCCCTACAACATCCTCAAACTTCAACTTTGATTTAGCTGGAACCGAGTTGCTTACCGCTATTACCAGGCTATTCCAACTCTCAGGTAAAGAGCACAAAATTAATAAATCCCTGACTTCTTTATCAAATTCCATTTTAACCAAAGCTAGCATATTTACAACCGTATTGAAATCATTTAAATGATTTGTTACTGAACCATTCTCATACATCTTCATATTAAACAACTTTTTCATTACAAATATCTTATTAGAGGAAGAGGGGTTTTCATACAACTTCCCTAATGCATCCATCAGTTCTTTTGTAGTCTTTTCCTTCAAAACATTAAATAATACCGAAGATGCAAGATACAACCAGATTGTCCCAAGTGCCTTCCTATATAGAAAATCCCATTCCGCATCCATCATGCTTGAGGGTTTGTTCACCGTCTCAGAAAATGGAATATAAAGATCCTTCTGATAAAGTTAACCTTCCATCTGCATCTTCCAAAGACTGAAATTTTTCCCGTTGAATTTATCAACCCTTGATCTTCCATCATATGCCATAGCTCCCACTCAAGCTTAAATTTTCCTGTGATTTACTTCAGCAAAAACACCACCAAATCTCTTGATACCAGCTTGTTAGGAATTAGAGAACAAATATGCAGAAACAATTCCTCAAATCACAGCAGTAGGAAACTATTTAACAAAATTATACTTGCAGAAATATAACAACATAAATAAATAATGCACAAGAGAAGAAAAGAAAATATTTAACATGGTTCACCCAATGTGGGCTACGTCCACCAAGAACTTGCTCAAATTTATTACAAGCCACCTCTCTCTCAATACAATACCCATATATGTTTTGGAGCTATGCTCAACAAAACTCTCCATGAATTCACACCTGAATTCACACACCTCTTCAATGCCATATCTCCCCATCAAAGATATATTTATAGGAAATTACTAAAGTAGTTTTACAAAACCATGGTCCAAAACTATGGGCCAAAACCATGAATAGTAAAACCATTTTTTCTCATGTATAGTCTTCAACTCTTCCACACATGAAAATAGGCTCCACAACATAACAATATCCATTGTGTATTGATGGTATGATGTGATTGATGATATGTGATTTTTAAATGATTGTTGTGAGGATGTGTAATGTATTGAATATTATTCATGTTTGTTGAATTGACTTATAATGCGTGGGTAATTTGTTGATGATAGTACCATGTATGTGATGATAGATAATGTATCATTTAAAATTAGCCTTTCGTGATGTAAAAGTGTGATACGGTCGTAATATGTTAGTGTGGTGAGTATAGGGGGAGAAAAATAGTGATGCCCCAACGTATAGATTATGAGGTTCATTTAGATAACACCCCTCAATAGGCAAGAATGAACCATAAAAAAAGAGTGCGTCATCGGGAAATGATTCGATAGAGTGCACTAGATGAATTGACGAAGCGCGTGAAGAGAGGTTCATATTGTATCATATCCCTCTATTGGCATGTGGTCCTATTAGGTGTTGTCATTGATGAAAAACCACATTAATGACAAAGTGGATGTTGATTTAGGTTCTCATGATGATGTACATGATGTTAACATTGTGTTTCAGATGTGTTTGTTCTAGTGTAGTGAGATTCAATGAGGTGTGCTTGCTTTTGCAAGCCTATACATGTGATTAGGTGATGTTACATGGTAGTAGGAGCTTCTTGTATGCTTAAGAAGCATGTTGACATGATGGATAACAATTTTTGAGGGTTATTGGGCACTCACAATAGTAATATGGTATAGGTACAAGTGATTCACTTTGTTACAAGTGCTCATTGGGAACAAGTATGACAACTTGGAGGTGTGACAACGTGGTTTGGAGCCATATGAGCTCATGGAAGCATGCATTTAGGTAAATCATGGAATATCAGGTATTTTTGGGTCATTTGCATAGGTTTTTTATCGGTAATTACATTCTTTCAGTTTACCCTAATTACAAAGTCACTTTGCGGAAGTCTACAGAGGTGACTCTACTATGAAGGTAGGTAGAGAGATATCGAGGTTGTGATCAACGACGAGAGTTAGTGGCAAAAATGCGTCAAGTTATAGAGCTCTTGAAATACCAGAGAGGCCTGAGATTGATGATGAGATATGATTTGTATTTTTATATTTGTTATAGGGGAGTTGCCCCAGTGATGAGATGTTTTGTAACTATGATTGTACTAGACATATATAGACAAATTTATTGACATATGACGATTATATCCATTGTCTATTGATGGTATGATGTGATTGATGATATATGATTTGTGAGGATGTGTAATGTATTGAATAATATTTATGTTTTTGAATTGACTTGTAATGCGTAGGTAATTTGCTAATGATAGTATCATGTATGTGATGATAGATAATGTATGATTGAAAATTAACCTTTTGTGACGAATGTTTGGTGATTTAAAAGTGTGATATGGTCATGTAAGATGTCGATGTGATGAGTATAGGGGAAGAAAATAGTGATGCCCCCAGCATATAGATGATGAGGTTCATTTAGATAATATCCCTCAATAGTCAAGAATGAATCATAAAAAAGAGTGCGTCATCGGGAAATGATTTGATAGAGTGCACTAGATGAATTGATGGAGCGCGTGAAGAGAGGTTCATATTGTAGCATATCCCTCTATTGGCATGTGGTCCTACAAGGTGTTTTTAATGATGAAAAACCACATTAATGAAAAATTGGATGTTGATTTAGGTCTCATGATGATGTACATGATGTTAACATTGTTTTAGATGTGTTTGTGCTTGGGTATAGTGAGATTCAATGAGGTGTGCTTGCTTTTACAAGCCTATACATGTGACTAGGTGATGTGCCATGGTAGTAGAAGCTTCTTTGATGCCTGGGAAACATGTTAACATGACAGATAACATGTTTTGAGGGTTCTTGGGCACTCACAATAGTAATATGGTACAGTTCAAGTGATTCACTTTATTACAGGTGCTCATTGGGAACAAGTATGTCAGCTTAGAGGTGTGACAATGTGGTTGGGAGCCATATGAGCTCATGGAAGCATGAATTTAGGTAAATCATGGCATATCAAGTATTTTTGGGTCATTTGCAGAGGTTTTTTATTAATAATTGCATTCTTTCAATTTACCCTAACTTTTATAGTGAGGAAGAAGCATGCTAACATAGGTAAGTCTTAATGACTGGAGAGATTGAGGTGTGGATTTGAAATTTTTATGATTAGAGATTATTGAGATGATAAAATATAGATTATTTATGAAACCGTGAAAGGATTAGGCACACAGACACAAGGCACATAAGAGCACGTAGAAGTATAGCAAAACAGGGCGCACCCATAACAATTTGAAATTAGGACTTAGCCATTTTGCAAATTAGGGTTAATTTTGGATGTGGAGTGAAGAGAACATTTTATCGAAGACTTGGAGATTACACAAAGGCTATTTTCATACAAGTAGAAGATCGAGTGACATGCAGAGTTTTAAAGCTAATAATAGGATTATGCTATAATTGTATTATTAGGTAATCTATTATTAGTGAGCTTGCATGCTTTTGTATTCTCATGTAAGGGTGCATGGCTATTATTAGCATGTAACCTATTTTTGAAGGTGCATAGGTGGTGTAGAAGTCCCCACACCTTTAAATATGTATTGATTTGCACGGATTAGGGATCAGATATTATTATAGTGTTATATTGCGAGTTTGTTAGTGCGCATGACTATTGTGACATTGTTATGTATGTATGAAGCTTCTGTTTTTTCAAAGTATTTAATTATAATGGATCTTATTGGTTGGATATTGGTGTTGGATGTAACTAATCATGGATCTTGTATGGTAAATATGATTATAGTAATTGTTTAGTTAAATCTTTCATATGGTTAAGATCTAGATCTGGTTTATACACTGTGGAATATTTGATTATCTGTTATGGATCTGAAATATACATTCAATCATGTTAACATCTTGAACAAGCTTCTCTAAAGAGGGACCTGGTACCCTTGTGCACTTCATGTGAACGCTCAGTTCAAGCTGAGTGATGTGTCATTGCGCCTTGGGTTGTTGGTGGTAAAAACTAGGCTACATCATTGGTTCCGTTGTCGAGACCTCTTTTTCAATTATTTTCAAGGATGTTACATGATGAAGACATACCGGTTAACCTTTGCATGTATTGAAGAGTGGTTGGACAATCTAGAAGAAAACTATGCTCATAGATTTAGCATTGGACCTGAGTTTAATGCACGCACATGGGTTGAACAAAATTTGTATGACATGATGTATGAGACTTTTTTTTTCCATATTTCCTATAGAGCTATACAAGTGGCTGGTTTCTTATGCATCTAAGAGGAATTAGAGGTTTTGTATGCTCATTTGGATGCATGAAGAATTTCAGGATTTATATGATGTAGATTTGATTTGGATGCACATTGTGGATCATTGGTTTCATGGTGTATATATTGTAATACATAGTTTCTACATACTCATGTCCAGAGGTTGCTAAGTTCAATTCTTGCGTGAGGCTAGAGGATCATATTTGTGCGGTATCCCTTTGGTTATTAAAATCTTGATCGTGACCCTAGATTTGGAAGAGAATCCTATGGCTAGCTAAACCCCACCACACAGGGATAGGAGTAGGTTTGGTGAAGATGATAGACCTAGTGGTAGAAAGACAGAGAGAAGAAAGGTGGCTTAAGTTTAATGAAGCACACGAGAGGGATCTATTGAAGTAGTAAGAGATCACGGAAAGAATGGTGTCATGGAGAGAGATGGCTTGTGAAGGATTTAGAGCTCACGTAGAAGACGTGGAACCAGAGCATCTGAACCCCCCATTTGGGAAAGCATGATAGGGAACCCTCTTCAACTTCAGATGAAGGCGAGTTGGAAGAAAGATTGTGGACCGCGGGCGTGCATCTGAACCTACTTGGCGACCTAGCCCGTGTGCTTATTTTCTCCAGTTTCTATAGTAGTTAACAACAAGCAAGCTAATGTGGGCAGTAGAGTTATAGTAGATAGAGTTAATTTGTAATCAAGTTCAGAAGTGAATCAGGTATCTTATGAATATCTATGGCGCAATCATCATCTATTTTATATGGAGGTCCAGTTGGAGGCATATCTTTTTTTGCAGTGCGTTGTCAACACGAACATAAACATGCAGAATGTTGGCATAACGTCTGGAAGTAGTGCAACTTCATAGACTATGGGGGTCCAGTTTAACACAAATGTTGGCACACAAGTGCATCCTCTATCCCATTGCCTTCTAGAGGGGGCAAATTCGGAGGATCAGGTGGCTCGGCGCTAGTGGATATGGTGGTTCCGGGGGCGGAGGAAACACTAGAGGAAATACAAATTTTGGATCTAGTGGGCATGGTATGCACTCACCCCAAAAATTTATATAGAAATGTATCTCCTTCTACCATAATATAGGGGCATAGAAGATGCAACCAATCACGTGCATATGTCCAAGATATTATGGCACATGAACGAGATTACTGCTCCAGAGCACAAGGCAAGTAAATTTACAACTACGTTGTAGGGGCGCGCACATATTTGGTACAATATTTTTGACCCTGACTAGACTTGTGTAGATTATACATTTTGTGGGATGATTTCTTGAAAGAATTTTATATCCTTGAATTTGAGCAGAAGAGCATCAATACATTGAAGGACATCAAGCAAAGCACTAGTGAGAGTGTTCAGGAATATGATACATGGTTTGAGACCATTTTTTCCAAGTTATCTTATGACATACACATGAGCCAACATGCTCAGTGGTTCATTGGAGGACTTATCACACCTTTTAGAAGAGTGCTTTCACATAATACTTACACATATCTGCGCAAGGCACTTGAAGTAGCTTTGCGTGCTAAGGCAGTAGGGAATGTAGACATAGGAGTGAGCCCATTCTTGGAAGCTCATATTATAGCAATGGCTAAATGGTTAGATAAATTATCAACTAATTCGGTGCATGAGATATGCAGTGGGAATTAGTGCACAAATTATGAAGTAGAAGGGCATAATAAGGATAGTTGTCTTAGTAAATCAATGTGCTCCTTGTTGCTGGACTTTCAAATCTATCACTTGGATCACATTTCAAGTCGGTACCCATTATTACAACACACGATAAGGAAGAACATGTCTTGTTACTGCAAAATTTGTAGGTATACCACTCATGATACTGAAGATTGTAGGTTAATTGATCAGATTCATGATGCCATTGATATTGGTGTATGAAAAATTGGCATTGCAAATAATTCTAAGGAGAAGGGTGAGCATCATGATCATGATCATAATGAAGGGAAATTTTATGGAGGCCATGGTAGATGATGATGTTACCGAGGAGGATTCAGAGGCCGAGGTCATGGTGGTGGAAGAAGTAATTTCCCTCATGGAACTTGTTATACATGTTGATCCCTTGATACCTATAGGCACGAATTCCCTCAAAACATTATTTTCTCTTTTTGTGGAAAGAACCATAACTATGAATAATTCCCAAACTTGTATGAACACTTGAGTAAGAAGCTCAATCAAGACAAGGGCATGAGGATGGTTAGAGTACAACGCGTTGTGGAAGATCAGTGGATGTCAAAGTTGGCGCTTGATCCTGAGTTGGTACCTGTGCAGAATACTACACACGTTGAGGTTACATGTGTGAGAGAATTTATGAAATAGAATCCTACCATTACAAAGGAGGAGGCACTACATGTAAAGTATCCATACCCTATATATCAGAAGGAGGTTTATCAAGAAACCATGGAGGTAATTAGAAATATGTAGGGTGAGATACAATGCTTGAAAGAGAAGTCACGTGGAAGTTAGAACAAAAGAAGGCAATTGAGCTCCATCAAACAGATGTTGATGATCTAAAGGAGGTTTGCAAGATGCTACGACAAGAGAAAATTATTCCTTTATTGGGAACTAGTTAAAGGGAAACACTCACATGTTTGGAATTGAGTATGAAAGGAAGATTTTGCATGCTAATATTCCTCCCCATAGTTAGATTATGACAAGGAGATTACTCTAAATGTTGTTATTGATGGCTGGATTTTGAGTAATATTTTGATTGACATAGGTGCGGAAGTGAATGTACTCACTTTGGACGCATGGATTCAGATGGGAAAACCACCATTGCAATCATCTTCAAATGTGATGTTTATGGAAAACAGGACTAAAGCCACACCCATTGGGGTTTTGAAGGATGTTATTATTACTATTCAAGGGGCCAAGTTCACTGGGGACTTTGAGGTCTTGGTGCTTGTAGAGTAGACAATTTTCCAGTGTTACTTGGAAGTCATTGGTGTTATGCAAACAACATTGATCTGCTTCAACAAAGGGTATATAAGTTTTGAGAACAAGGAGGAGCACGTGATTATCCCCTTGATAGATGGGAAATATGCACCCTATGTAGAACCCTTAAGTGAAGAAGATTTAAATATAATTTATGTGCACACCATTAGAGATCTTGAAGTGCTTTGAGTCATCTAAGGAAGGAGTTCTCCAGTGGATGATGCACAATCCATGAGTGATACTATAAGTGTTGTATGTGACAATTGGGAACATGGAACTTATGAAATGATTGGGTGTGAAAGTAAGAAGTGTAGTTATATGTGTAATTAGGCCACATGATTATCGGGATTTGGGTAAGAAACCAGTACCAAGGTACATTGGTGAAGGGAGTCCTAAGGTATTCCTGCTTGCTATGGAAGTTTAGTGGGAATGTCAAGTGGAAAGAAGGAATATGTTAGTTTATACTTTATGTAGGACAACATCGTGCTGGTGGATGGTTCACATGGATAATCTGTCGGAGTGGCGAGAAGTGAGGATCACTCTATCTACTATATTTCTCGTAGGAGCAATGCGCCTACTCAAATCTATGTATTTCATGGTAATGATCCTGTTCAACACCACGTTCAACAATGTGAGAGACTCTAGACAGGGGGAGGAAGTTTTACCACCTTCATTTGTGAGTGCACAATATCTATTTTACTTTACGAGGATGTGCATGCGCATGGTATATCTATGTGGAGTTTAATAGAGAGACTTGAAATTGGCAAGAACTTACTATAAGTATGATTCAGACCTTTGACTATTTTTCCACTAAACCTCAGTGAATGAGGCATTACAAGTTATGAAGCACTTAACTATGGGAGATAGTGCAAGGGCTGAGGAGCTCCTTTAGGAGTTATTAGGTGAGTTAGACTGGAGGAGCACTTTGAAGAGGAAGAGACAGATGTATAACAACTTGGGCGTGCCTACCTAGAAAGAGAGAAGGGTAATATGGTCTATATAGTTGATGATGAAGAGGTGGAGAACTTGGATATTGAGCACACAAAGGGGATGCACGAGGTCTTGGACAATGTAGATGAAAATGCACATGCCTACCATGTGCCTATGAAGACCAAGAAAATAATTATTGGAATGAATATTTAACCTAAGGAGGCCATCATTAGAGATTATTGGTCTGACTCTGAGTTTGTTAAGATCATTGAACTACTGCGCGAATTATGACTTGTTTCCTAGGGGCTATCATGAATTTAAGGGGGTACATGAATCATTGGGAGAAATGAGAATAAAGATCAAGGAAGGTGCTTGCTTGGTTAGGAAGAGACCTTACAAGATGAATCCTAACCTACACGCCAAGGTAAAGGGATAAATTGATAAGATGTTGAATTCGAAATCATTGAGCCCATCGAGGAATCTGAATGGGTTAGCCCTATGGTTATTAGTATAAAGAAAGATGGAAAAATTAGAATCTATGTGAATTACAGGGATTTAAATGCTACATGTGTAATTGATCCCTTTCCCACACCATTTACTAAAGAAATCTTGGAAGGCATTGCAGGATGCAAGATCTACTCCTTTATTGATGGATTTTCTGGATATCATCAGGTAAGGATAGCTAAAGAGGATCAAGAGAAGATAAATTTCACCACTGAATGGGGAATTTTTGCATACACGGTTATGCCCTTTAGATTAAAGAATGTGCCTATAGTATTTTCATGCATAGTTGTATAGGCATTCTAGGATTTTATTCATAAGTTATTGTAGGTATATTTGGATGATTGGATAGTTTATGGGCTTGTGAAGGATCACTGTGATAACTTAAGGCTCATGTTTGAGATATGTCGGAAATTGAACATCTCTTTAAACATCAAGAAGTGTGTGTTTGCCACACCTTTGTAAATTTTCAAGGACATATCATCTGTAAGGAAGGCTTGTTAGTAGATCTTACTAAGGTTGTTATTTTGGGCTTAAAGGAACCTACTAACCAAAGTGATGTGCATGGATTCTTGGGACATATAGACTACTACAAGAAGTTTATCAAGGGATATGCCAATATTTTCATGCCCTTAGAGGAATTATTGAAAGGTAAAGGCAAGTTATATTGGGGAGTGGCATAACAACGCATATTTGAAACACTAAAGGAAAGGCTTACCATAACTTCTATTTTGCGATCTTTCCTTCATGGACCAAGCCTTTTCACATTCATGTAGATGCCTCTGGCATGGCCATTGGCATGCGTAATAGCCCAACCTGGAGAGGGATTTTCGATCATCCTATTTACTTTAGGAGCAGAAGTTAACTCCAATAAAATATAATTACATGACTACAGAGCGCGAGGCCTTATCCATGATCTACACTCTCCATAGGTTTCGAACATATTTGTTGTAACACCCTTCATCTTTTATACAAACCACATGGCATTTAAGTACTTAGTGAACAATCTTGTTTTACAGGGGTGCATATGTTGTTGGATTCTATTATTTTAGGAGTTTAACTTTATTATGGTGGTTAAGCCAGGAAAGAGTAATTCTAGACCAAACCACTTATCAAGGATTCAATCCGGAGAGGACATGCAAAGAATAGAGGATACCATACAAGATGCACATCTATTCAGGTTAAACCGCACCCTTAGACTTAGAGGATATTGTTGTCTTTTTATGCATAGGTGTGGCACATGAGGGAATGAAGGCTTTAGAGAAGAAACAACTTGACATTCACGTCGCACCTTACATATTTATCAGTGGAGATTTATACAAACTAGCTCGGGATGAGGTTTTACACCTGTGTGTGTACTTGAGCATAAGAGGGAAGCAATTATGGAAGAGGCTCATGGCGGTATTGCTAGTGGACACTATGCAGGGATGCCACCACACGCAAGATTCTATTAGTTGGTCTATGGTGGGAAACATTATACAAGGATTGCAAAGAATATTATAAGGCATGTGACCATTGTCAATTCCTTGAAAATCTTGGGCATATAGATGAAATTCCTTGAGAGGCTATTGCTAGTGCATTACCTTTTGAAAAATAGGAAATTAACTTTGTGGGTCCTATCTCCCCACCCATGTGCAGGACTAGATCACACTACATAATAACTTGTACAAATTATCTTACAAGGTGGGAAAAAGTGACGCCTACAAAGGATTGCACAAAATTACGGTAGCAAGGTTTCTGTGGGAAAATATTATTAGCATGTATGGATGCCCTTTAAGTTTAACAAGTAATATGGGTACTCATTTTCTTAATGAGACCATCAGGATGCTATTAGACAAATTTATGGTGGCACACCATAAAACAACACCCTATCATCCTCAGGTGAATGGGTTGTTGAGGCCTTCAACAATGTATTGAGCCATACCTTGACTAAAATTTGTGATGTTGGAAGGAAAGAATGGGATGGTAAAGTTCTCTATACTTTGGTCATATAGGACAACCTATAAAAGGTTGAATAAAGCAACACCCTTTCAATTGGTGTTTTTGCACGAAGGTTTTTACTAGTGGAATTCATGTTACCTTCTTTGTGTATTGTGCACGCAGGAGGTTTGGCTAGATGAGAAAGCACTTGAAGAACGTATTGACAAATTGATGCAACTAGATGAAAGGCATGCTATAAAATATGGAGTTAAAAGCAAGAAAAGGCTAGGCAGAAGGCATGACATGATAGGCACATCAAGGATAAGAAGCTTGAGGTTGGGAAAATGGTACTCTGTATGATTCAAAGTTCTTGCACCAGCCTGGAAAGTTTAAAGTGCATTGGTTGGGACCATATGTTATCACTTATATACTTGATTCAGTGTTGGATGAAACACAGGTTTCTCGATTACTTCAATGGGATTAGGTTGAAGCCCTACTATAAATAAGTCTTCTTGGTGTTTGTAATAAGGCATGATTTCCACTTATATTAGATTTCCTTAATGCATTCCTTTATATTTGTTTCCTTCATCGTTTATATGCTTTGTCAATTTAGTTCATTGTTTTGTGTAATAAGCGCTGCTTGCGCACCAGAAGTTGATTACTATCTAGTGTTTTCATGCACAGAGGACCACACATACCCTTAGTGTGGGGTGGAGTATATACATGATATATGGAATAAGTTTGAATGTTATCTGAAGATGGATATGGTTTAAGAGATTATGCAAGTATTTGAAGTAAAGGTACAGATAGAGAAAATTTTCTCATGAATGAAGACCATGTATGGATAGATGGATGCACAAGTGTAACACGAGGTAGGTACAACAATGGAAAATACTTAGTGAAATTCATATTTGTGAAGTACTTTGACACGTGAGGGCACGTGGAAGGAGGTCTCTGCCAAGAAGTAGAAGGTGCGCCAAAAGGTTATGACTGTGGCGTGAAACAAGCAGCGCATGAAAAAGAGAAGAAACATAAAATCAATGCTAGTATGGTGGTAGGTGGAGGGCAATAAATGTAAAATTTTTAAAAAATCTATATAAGGTGGTGTTGTGAAATCATTTTCACCTTTGTGAATCAAGAGAATTTGAGTGAGTTATTGATGAATGAGCTAGCAAATGAGTTGTGAAGTATGGAGAGTTACGAACCAGTTGAACTTGTTAGATTTACACACCAAGGTGATTTTCACTCCATTAGAGAAGTGTTTGAGCAAAGAAAAGGTGTGCGAGGAAGGAAA
Source organism: Taxus wallichiana var. yunnanensis (assembly GCA_018340775.1). NCBI lineage: Eukaryota > Viridiplantae > Streptophyta > Pinopsida > Cupressales > Taxaceae > Taxus > Taxus wallichiana. The sequence goes on from CM031233.1 coordinate 142,797,540, forward strand.
TTGATAGTTAAGGTTTGGGTTTCAAGCTAGGGCACATAGAGTTGAGTATTAGAGCTTAAATCGGTTGAAAGGAAACACCTTTATAGTGAAATGGCACCAAAAAGAGCACCTGGAGTGGTGACAAGGGTGAAGAAGAAAAAGGAGGTCGAAGATGCTCCTGAGAGTAGGTTTTCTAAAATGCAATACCCGGAAGGGGTTTACATGGGTCGTGATTGGGACTCACACGTTCGCCGGTGCAAGGTGATTGATTACAATCACAGAACAAAGGATAACAAGGATGAACTGGATAAGTTGTTGGTTGTGAAGACGAATAAAATAACAACTGATGACATGGTCATGTTCAATGATGCAGGTGAAAATATGTTGGTAAAGGTGGGAGTTTTACAATTGTATTAACTCCCTTATTTTGGAAAACTAGAAAAATTATACCAGTGGTTGATGAGAAAAGTCCATGAGGAATTCTTCTATTTTTGTTGGGCATGGATGAGGATCACCGCACCCTTGATTTTTTGATAGAACTTAGGAGTTTGGGAATTGAAGTGAGAAATGAACTTACAGATAAAAAATCATTAATGATGACAAGGAAGGTGTTGGGTTACCTTAAGGAGGGCGCATAATGGATATTGAAAAATTACAGTACCTAATGGTCTAGGCACCATCTCACCTCCTCACAAAGTTAAATAACCAGGAGTGGTGGTCGTAGGTAAATACCTTGTATGGCTACACATAGAAAATAAAATGGAAGAAGGGTAACTTACAACTTGGTTGGTTTCATTTCTGAAACCATCATTAAGGAAGCACATGAAGGTGAGAAGATTATCTTTAGCGCGATCCTTTTGTCACTTGTCTTTGTAGAAATTGGAGTGCTTTATGGGCCAAAGGATAAAATTTGGCAGTATCTTGTAGAGAATAAGTATCTTTTAGAAATATTTGAGGAGTATACATGTGATGGGACCATGAGTAGACCATTTAAACAGATGGCAGAGTTGTGGTATGTGTGACTTTTGCCCCGCATTTGAGGATGAATGGAGAATACCCAAGGAGTTACCTTCGGTATTAGGTAGGAAAGTATAATTTAGAGTGTATCAACACTTTGCATTGTGTACTTTGGGATGAAGGACAAGAAGGGGAGTCCCTTGGTGTAAGATCCCTTATGCCTTCACCGCATGGTATTTCCAAGAATCTGTACACATGTTCTCATACGTGCATCGGTTGATCTTCAATGCTAATAAGGTAGACTACGACTACCACACTCTCAGAAAGACTTATGTTTATCCAAGTAAGTCTACATATATTGAGAGGTTAATTTTAGATAATATTGATATGAAGGCTATGAGTTTGGAAATTGGTGAGATTGGGGAAGCCCTTGTATATATCCAACTCAATCCCAGGTTGGAAAATGGGAAATATGTTGAGAATGAGTTCAAACTTCTGGTCCACCCAAGGAGAAGCATACAATTGGCACTTTGGCATACGTGGAACCAACCTCACCCCTTATGGAAGAAGAAAGAGAAGAGGAAGAAATTCAAGAAGATAGTGGTATTTTGGGTCACAGGGGTAGAAAACAACCCATTGTTGAAAAGAAAAGTGAGAGCGGGGTGACTCCACCGTTGTTGGAGCAAGAGGATGAAGTATTGGAGACAAGTGTGCTGGAGGTGGATTCGACAAGACTCCAAAAGAACCTTAGTATAAGAGGGTACTAAGGAGAATAAGGACTCAGGGTGCAGGACCTTCACAACCCCCTAGAAGGTCACCAAGGAATTCTCCTTAAAAAGTAGAACCTGAGAAGAAATAGAGGCGTAGGTACATTCCTCAGAAGAAGGAAAAGGAGGAAAATCTAATGACAATGCGCCCAACACTCTAGTTATGACCGAGGATATTGGAAAGCATCAAGAAGAGGAGATGAAGAAAGATGAAGAGGAGCTAAAGGAGAAAAACATAGACAGTGGGAAAGTTGACTTGGAAATAAGTGAAGAAAAGGGAGAGCCAATCGGCGCGCCCCCTACTTTAAAGAACATGTGAAGGTCCAGTGTTGGACTCAGGAGCCAAGATTCCCAAGGGTAATTTCTTCAGGAAAGAAAAATAGGATGAGACATATGAAACTCCATTGGTTGGGTACATTGAAGACCAAATCAAAATCATACGCGCACAGTTCCAAAGTAATTTGGAGCCTAAGAACTTGTATGGATGGGAACTCATGGGTGCAGACATGGAAAACACACACACACAAACAACTATCTTAGACTATGCAGACTCATATGGATGAGCCTAATTTTGACGTGTGTGAGGAATCTTGTGTTTTACGCAGAATGAAGAAAGCACCCCATTCCAAGCACTTGAATGTCAAAGCCCCTTGTCATGTCTTATGAACAGGTAAGCAATGCCTCAACGAAGATATCTATGATTTTGCACACAAGAATATTGACAAAGTGGAAACTATCAGAGAATTGCTTTCGTAGATAAGAAGGAAAATAAAACATAGATTAAGTTATTAACAATAGAGAAGGTGCATGCAAAGCAAAGGCTGAGGCATTACAAAGTATGGTGGAAGAGGTTGTAGATGAAATTTTTGAAAAGAGGCCACATTTTGAGATGGACTTGCCAAAAAAATTCCCATCTATGATGATTTATGTGTGCCTTCTTAGTTGTATGGTAATGGAAGAAGGGCCCATGCGGATGCCTAAGCGAAAAGATGTTGCAACAGAGTTAGTAAGGGCCAAGGCCATAATTGCAAGGAAAATTACATGTTATGAGTCCATCTTGAAAACTTTTTAATGATGAGCTTAAGAAAGAAGATTTGGCATTGACTATGTGCGTGGCACCGGATGTGATAATAAAAACAAGGATTATGGTAGAAGAAGATGAAGTCCTTCAGGCAACCACGAATGAAACAATTGGGTGTGTAGAGAGATTTACACTGGTAAAAGCAAAACATGGTGCGCTTGAAGCTTCCCGAATCCCACACAAGGAGAGACTAAAAGAAGTTGGGAAACTCATTACAGGAAGGATGAATGTACTGGAAGGGATGGTCTCCAATATGGCTAATGTTCTCAAGGTCTTGCAGAATGAAGGAGAAAAGATGACTCTTGATGAGATGGAATTCGTAGTTATAGACATCCCCAAAAAGAAAAATAAAGCTTTGAGTGACTGGAATGAGTTTGAAGAAGAGGTAACATCGGAATATCTAGAATTGATCCAGCCTGTAGAAGAGAAGGGCACCGAGTAGTTTGTTTATTCTTTTTGTGTAAGGAATTCATTTATTCTTTCATTATTTATTCATTATTCTTTATGGAGAGATAAGTTGTGATTACCCATTTTTGGGGACAACAATGAAATTAATGTGGGGTAATGTTGAGCTGATAAAATACAACTTAAGTATGAAATCACGGAAGGATTGGGCACACGATTACGTGGCATGCGAAGTATAGAAAAACAAGGCGCACCTAGAATAATTTGAAATCAGGACTTAGTTGTTTTGTAGGTCGGGATAATTTTGTACGTGGAGTGAAGAATACATTTTTGTCAAAGACTTGGAGAATACACAAAGGCTATTTTGGGACTAGTAAAAGATCGAGCGCCATGCAGAGTTTTGGAGCTAATAATAAGATTATGCTACAGTTGTATTATTAGGTAATCTATTATTAGTGAGCTTGCATGATTTTGTATTCTCATGTAAGGGTGCATGGATATTATTAGCATGTAACCTATTTTTGAAGGTGCATGGGTGGTGAAGGGCAAGGCCCCACCCCTATAAATATGTATTGATTTGCATGGATTGGGGATCGATATTATTATAGTGTTATGCTATGTGTTTGTTATCATGCATGACTATGGTGACATTGTTATGTATGTATAAATCTTATGTGTTTTTCAGTATTTAATTATAATGTATCTTATTAGTTGGATATTGGTGTTGGATGTAATTAAGCATGGATCTTGTATGGTAAATCTTATTATAGTAATTGTTTAGTTAAATATTTCATATGTTTATGATCTAGATCTAGTTTATGCACTATGGAATATTTGATTATCTGTTACGGATATGAAATATATATTCAATCATGCTAACATCTTGAACAATCTTCTCTAAAGAAGGACCTGGTACACTTGCGTGCTTCGAGTGAGTGCTCAGTTCAGGCTGAGTGATGTGTCAGTGCACCTTGGGTTGTTAGTGGTAAAAACTAGGATACATTAGAGATGTTAAAGGTATGTGTCATATCGGTGTGAGAAAAAATTCATATTTTCATGATGTGAATTTTGGAAGATATGACAATTTATGTGAGACAAGGTGAAAAACAAGCTGAAATTCTAGCTCGAAGTTAAAATTATGATGTTTGTTGTGAATATTTTTCTTTGCATGGGAACTTGTGGCTTTTGGGGATGCTTATATGGTGAGTTTAGAAGGTTTCACAAAATAATCAGGTCATTTGATCATCAAGTTTTTATGAACGAATGTTAAGAAGATAAAGTGGTCTAAAACCCTAGTTAAACCATAGCTAGGAGTAATTTGCAAAAAGAGAGGTATAGTGACCCAATTTTAATTGGTTTATAAAAATTTATGATTGGATCTTGTAGAACTATCTTATATTTCAAGAACTATATGGTTGAGGTCATGGTGATGAGTGGGCCCTACTCAAACAGATCAATTTCTGAAGAAGAAGGTTTTAGGAAAAGGTTGTCCAAAGGAGTAACATGAAAAATTGATGGTTCATGATGTATGGGGGCTGATATTGATTTCCATGAAGGTTTTAGGACATTTTCATGTAGGTAAATGGTCATTTGAGGTCTATACATGTTGAATGGTCAAAGGATAATTTTGGGTTCTCAAATAATAGGGCTTAATAAAATGGGCATAACTTGAGCTACAGGTGGAGTTTGAAGATGATTCAAGTTGTGTTGGAAAGAGGATTCAGATAAATTTACATTGATATGATTCTTCATGATGAGGTCACTTAATAGGGTTTCTAGGTCATTCTTTGAACAAGATGATTTTTGGTAATTCAAGACAAGATGTGTTCTTGTGCAAGTTTGGATTTTTTTTGAAGCATGATATGAATTGGGTGATGCTTTATATCACATGTAATGTGAATAAGAATGAATTTATAATCAAATTAATCCATTTGGAGGTATTTAATATATGTAGAATTTTTTTAATGAACTAACCTTTGGAAATATATCTTTTGGCAGTTTGATTTGGTGAAGAAAAACATAGTTGTGATTTGAGAATGAGGTTGATTAAAGGATTATAACTTACTTAGAGTTGTTCTACATGTTTTGAAATTTCCATAAATTGGTTACATGGAATGGTTTTCTCTTGTTGAAGTGATTTTGTGGCCTTATAAAGTGTCCACGGTGCTGAAGGGTTTAGGAAACAATTGTTTTGAGATTTACATAGTTAATTGGGCACACTAAATGAAATAAATTGATTGGTTGATCAAATTTATGACCATATATGAATTTAAAATGATATTTTAATCATATGTAAGGAGATATGGGTCATGAATGTGTATTGATTTGATGTAAGGGCATTTTTATCTTTGTGCCCATGGGGTTTTGAGCCATTTTGGCACATATAATGAGTTTTTTAGTTAGGTTGACCTAATTGGGTCACTTATGATTGTTGTATTTAAAATTTAATTTTTTTCTTAACGTATGAGTCAAACCAAAGTATGAGAAAAGGTTGTGCTTGAGTTTGAAATGATAAGGAGCTTATAAAAGTGTGTTTTTGGGTGCTTTTTGGAGCTAGTTTATGTGTCTGCAAGAGGAGAGACCTAGGTGAGTGTTTATTATAGGTGTTGGAAATGAATTGAGGTGAAACAAGTGTGTTTCAGGTTGAGAAAAATTATAGAACATGTGTGCAAGGGTTTGATGATTTTTGGAGTGATTGAAGAGCTTGATTTGTTTAGTTTGATCATCTAGGGTTTAAGTGAAGAAATGTGAGCTGGATATTGAATCTCCATTAGTTATGGCAGCAAAAATCAAATATCTAAACATCATAAGGTGGTTGAGTGGGTACTTGATCATCTTGGGGGTTATAGCCTCCTTGTGGAGTTGGTGCTTCACAAAATTAGGGGTTAGTGCTCTACTAAACTAAGGGTTAGTGCTCCTTTTGGGATTGGTGCCTCACTAAATTTCAAAACATATCAATATAAGATTGTGTTTCAGTGCGTTTTATTTCCTTGAGGGTTTCCCACTTACATCTTGTGTTCTTTTGTTAATTCCTTGTTTCATATTTGTTTACATTTTTTATGGTATATGATGTGCACACATTAAGTATTGATTAAGTGGATATTGTGATTAAATGTTTATATGGTTTTGATTATTCATATTTTCAATATTGTAAGGACAGATTCACCCCCTTTAAATCCATTTTGCTTCTAACAATTGCTATCAAAGTAGGCCTTCTGGAGAAGCTTGACAACTTGAAGGAGATATTCTAAAGCACAATCATGGAGTATTATAAAAATCAAGATGGTATGTTTCCATTTAATCAACATGAGAGATTATTTTAAGCCATTAGGTTTTGATATTTGGTATGATATTTATGGGAATTGTTCATCTTATTTTCAACAAGATGAAGTATGTAATCTTACACAAACTATCTTTCATAGTTAATATGGAAATCTAATTTGGTATATTGACAGTGGTTGTTCAACTCATATGAAAGGTATAAAATTAAGTTTATGTTCTTAAAAAAACATGCTCCAAGATTAGTAAGATTTGGAGACAATTATGCCATAAACATTCTAGGAAGAGGTACCTTGAGTTTGGATAATGGGAAAACTATCACCAAGGATGTTCTATATGTAGAAGGCTTGAAACATAATCTACTTAGTGTAAGTCAAATGGTCAAGCAAGGGTATGTTCTTACTTTTGATGTGAAAGGTTGTAAGATAAGGAAAGGAGAATCTGGTAAACTAGTTGCAAAAGGAAAAAGAACTGATGGTAACATGTTTGTTCTTAAAGAAATTAATAATGAAATATGTCTTATGAGTAAGATGGATGATTGTTGGTTATGGCATAGGAGGCTAGGCCATGTGAACTTTGATAATCTTGTCAAAATCAGCTCTAACAATTGTGTGAGAAACATGCCTAAACTCAGGAAACCAGAAGATACATTATGCAAGGCATGTATGCATGGGAAGAAAACTAGAAGGAGATTCAAGACTAATGAATATGAGTCTACTACAAGTCCACTTCAACTTGATTCATACTAATCTATGTGGGCCTATAAGGACTGAAATTACTTTAGGTGATTACTATTTCATGCTTCTTATTGATGATTTCACTAGATACACTTGGGTTGCATGTTTGAGAAGAAAATATGATGCATTAGATATCTTTAGATCTTGTAAGTATCTCATTGAAAATGAAAAGAATGGAAAAATAAAGTTTATAAGATTGATAATGGAGGAGAATTCTGGTCTAATTCCTTTGATGAATTTGTAGTGATCGTGGCATTAGAAGACAATTTTAGCTTCTATAACTCCCCAACAAAATGGAGTTATTGAAAGAAAGAATAATATTTTTCAAGAGATGGAAAGAACCGTGCTTGAGTATAAATTACTTGGTGGTTATTGGAAGAAAGTAATTTGTATAGCTATTTATATTCTTAATAGGTGTCAACTAAGAGTGAATAGTGACAAGACTCCTTATGAGCTATGGAAAGGAAGACCAACCAATGTGGAGCATTTTAGAGTTTTTGGGTATAGATGCTTCATCAAAAGGATTGAAGACAACCTTGGTAAGTTTGATTCCAGATCTGATGAAGGTATATTTTTAGATATTCCTCAAGAAGCACAACTTACATATGTAATAACAAGAGTTTGAATTATATTATTGAAAGTGCTAATGTTATGTTTGATGAATCATTTTCTATGAGATATTTTTCTAAAGCTAATGAAACAACTTATGAGGATATTTCTAAGGAAGAAGAGGATGAATTTGTTCAAGAGAATAAAGAAGAGGATGATGAGGAAGAAAGGAAAGATACAAAGGCTCCCTCTAGACAAGTTAGAAGAGATCATCCTAAAACTCAAATTTTGGGCAAGAAAGATACTGGAGTTACCACAAGAAGGAAATTGGTAAGTCTTCAAAATCAAGAGAACCTAGATTTTCTTTCAAAATTTGAACCTAAGAATGTAGTAGAAGCTAGTAAAGATGAGCATTGGGTTAAGGATATGAATGAAGAGTTAGATCAGATTGAAAAGAACAAAACTTGGGAACTTGTACCTAGACAAAAAGATAAGAATGTAATTGGATCCAAATGGGTGTTTAGAAACAAACTAAATGAAAATGGAGAAGTCATAAGAAATAAAGCAAGATTAGTTTGCAAGGGGTATGCTCAAGTTGAGGGAATTGACTTTGATGAGACATTTGCACCTGTAGCTAGGATGGAAGCAATCAAATTATTCTTAGCATATGCTGGTTTTAAAGGATTTAAAGTTTATCAAATGGATGTAAAATATGCCTTCTTGAATGGTTTTCTAAATGAAGAAGTTTATATGGAACAACCTTGATGGTTTTTCATTAACTGATAAATTTGATTATGTGTGCAAACTAAACAAGGCTCTTTATGGCCTAAACAAGCTCCTAGAGCTTGGTATGAAAGACTTGATAAATACTTGATTGAACAAGGTTTCAAGAGAGGTGTAGCTGATAGTAACTTGTATATCAAAAGTGAAGGAGATCATTTATTGATAGTTGTAGTATATGTGGATGATATCATTTTTGGTGGAGGTAGTGATCATATGGTTCACAATTTTCTAAAGCTATGAAGAAAGAGTTTGAAATGTCTATGTTGGGAGAACTTTCCTTCTTTCTTGGACTTCAAGTAAGTCAACATGACAAAGGTATATTCATTTCTCAATCCAAATATGTCAAATAAATTCTTAAGAAGTTTCAAATGGATGAATGTAGGCATGTCTCTACTCTATGGTTACAAGATGCAAACTTTGCAAGGAAGATGATACTCCTAAGGTAAATCAATCTAAATATAGGTCTATGATAGGAAACCTACTATATGCTACTGCTTCTAGACCTGATATTGTTCAAGTTGTTAGTTTGGTTGGAAGGTTTCAAGAAGATCCTAGAGAATCACATCTACAAGTAGTGAAAAGAATTTTTAGATATCTTAAGGGTATAATTGAGTATGGTTTATGGTATCCTAAAAGTGAAAATTTGGATTGATGATGTTGATTGGGCAAGAAGCATGGATTATAAGAAGAGTACTAGTGGTGGTGCATACTTTGTTGGAAAATGTCTTGTCTCATGGTCAAGTAAGAAACAATCTCTTGTAGCACTCTCAACATGTGAAGCTGAATATGTTGTTGTTGCTCACTATTGTTCACAAGTTGTATGGATGAGACAAAATTTGGAGGATTACAAGATCAAGAATGATGGACCTACATCTATATTGTGTGATAACACTAGTGCAATTAGTGTCTCAAAGAATCTAGTTCTACATTCTAAGACAAAACACATTCCTATTAAGTATCATTATCTAAGAGATCTTGTGAGCAAAGGATGTATCAAGTTGGAGCATGTGTCTACAAAGGAGGAAGTGGCTGACATACTCACAAAACCTCTTCCAAAACCTACATTTGAATACTTGAGAAGTTTGTTGGGGTAATCTTAGCTCCTAATAGACCTTAAATGATCTAAGGATGTGTTTTAAGGAGCAAGAAAATGATATATCAGCTCCTAGCAAATGGTAAACTATGCGGGTCTATAAGATGTCTCATTTCTCATTTAAAAGGAAGTGCCCCTTTATATGTATAAGATCAATTGAGTGGTGTTTATGATCGGTTATAGTCAAAAGTCACTTGTGTCTACTTAAAATGTAATAGTGTTCATAATGGGTCCGTGTGTTTATCTCTAAGTTCTATGAAGATTGTAGTATCTTATCCGACCTTTAATGGTGTCATAAGGAGTAGTCATGAAACATACCTAAATGTGTTAAGTGTGTCATGATGTCCTTGTTAAGTGATGATCTTTAAAAAATATGGTATGTGGATAAAGCATGATATTATGAAGTGTGCACTAGAGAATGCCAAACAAGTTACAAGTATTTCATTGATCTATGCTTGAAGAAGGTGATCGGGGGTTGGAAGACTCAAACATAGTATGCACAATCAATTTTTGGTCTCAAAATAAAAAATGGAGTATTTTAATTACCTCTATGTCATGGACTGTGTCTGTCACAATGCATCTGAGTGGTATATGAAGAAAGTAGTTTCTAATGGGTCAAATGATGGTGATTAGGTCTAAATTTTTACACATATCATTTAAACTATGGGAACTAGAAGAATTAGGTTGTTTTAAGTCATAAGTATGCATACTTTTCAAGGAATTCATGATATTGATGAAAACTGTGCAAAGTGTGGTACTAAAAGGCCTATTTTTGAGTTGCATCTTCTTACTAACATGATATGATCCTTCTAGAAAGTGTCTTCAAATCTTGAGGAGATGAAAATATGGTCAAGTGGGTGTCTATGATAGGTATGTATTTCTCTAGAAGGTGCATTCATCAAAATGTTGATACATTTCTCTCTGTTGCATGAGCTAGAAGATTGTGTATGAGCATTTCATAATGTGAAGAAGTTGTTGAAACATCCTAATGTACCTTATTGAGTTTCTAGAGCTTGAGAAATGTATGAAATTAATGTATAGATAAAGTATGAATGATACAAGGTGTAAAACTCATGAGTTTATGTTCGAAGCCTCGAATGGCATGTTTTGGTTTGGACTGACATGTAGGTCACTTTTTGTGCATCTACTAAGCTTATCTAAAAGGGTTGTCTATATGAAGTAGACCTAAAGGGTGTAGTCAAAGAGAAGAATGAATTGATTTCCTGATCTCAGCAAAGGTGGATGTGTAGCTAAAACATCACTCAGTGTCAAGGTCTATTATATGAATTCTTAGCATGCTATAAGTACATGGCAATATGGAGGGAATAATATGACTTACTAAAGGTAAGAGGTCATTGTTCACCTCATTCTTGATATGTTCCAGTGCTATGAAGGATCTCTACATTGTTCTTGATGGGTAATTTTAGTATGATAGAGAGTGGTGTGGCCTAATTCATATCTTGAGGCAAAGATTATCTTGTTACAGTACTGCATGTATACAAAAGATAGAGTAGATGATCTAAGAAGTAACTTTAGGTATTCATAGGAATCAAGATAGGGGGAGTAAATGCCAAGACTCCATGAAAGTGTCTATGTGATATTATAGGTTAAAAGGAGTATAGTTGATGGTAGAATTTGTGGTGAACTAGGTTTTGAGGTCAGTTGTTGTAGGTATGACGATAAATGTTGCTCCTATAGGTCCAAATGTTGCTCCTATAGGTTCCAAATGTTGCTTCTACATGTAGCCAAGTGTTTCTCAAGAGTGTTTATGATATGGGGAGTGGTTGCATAAACTTAAATAAGGTGTATTGATGTTCTACATGGTAGTATGAGGTATATTTCTCAAGTATATGCATATCAAGGTCAAAAGTTGCATAATCTCAGTCAAATATGACTGTTAGGACCGAGAAAATGGTTTTGAACCTTGCAAAGGTGTCAAGAGTAAACTATAGCTAAGTGATTAAGGTAAGATGCATGATTTCCTACTAGGGAGCTAGATATGGTGTTCTTAATCTCACGGGGAGTGCTACTTTTTTGAAACATAGCTTGAATGGTGTTATTTTGCTTGCTAAACGTGGTCCTAAAAGCATTAAAAGGTTTGTTCAGAGCTCCTTGTCCAAAGTATGATATGAAGAGTAAGAATGAGCATAATGAAGCTATGTATAGGCCTAGATAAGATGGAATTTTATAAAAATTAAGGTATGATAGCTTTGTCATGGTGAATTTTTGCATTATTGACATGATTTATGTCTGACATGGTTTAGATCACAATCGAGATATAGTGTTTCCAAAAAGAGAAAAACATGGTTGAGGAAAAATAATTCCTATTTTTTATGCCTAGATGTGAAAATGCTTTAAATCCATAATTCCTAAGGTATGATTTTTTATTTGGTTGTTACGATGATGATTTAAATCCGATGAATAAGTTTTGTTCCAGGGGATCACGAAGTTTGCATGCCTAAAATGGAGGCAAGAATAAGTTTTTGAGTAAAATCATGAAAGTGGAGCTAGTTTGAACCTTTGGTTGATGTTTCCAACCAAAGCATGATGGTATGAATCTGAAGAAAGTAAATAATATGAGCTACATGTATTCCTTTGTCATTAATGTAAAAAGGGGGAGAAGTTCAGGGTGTTTTCCATCAATGAAAAAGGGGGAGATTATTGGCATGTGGTCTATTATGTGTTTTCATTGATGTAAAACCACATTAATGACAAAGTGGATGTTGTTTTATGGTCTCATGATGATGTAAATGATGCTAACATTGTGTTTCATATGTGTTTGTGTTGAGTACAATGAGATTTAGTGAGGTGTTCCTACTCTTACAAGCCTATATAGGTGACTAGGTGATGTGGCATGGTAGTAGGAGCTTCTTGGATTCATGGGAAGCATGTTGAAATGATGGATAGTAGGTTTTGAGGGTGCTTTGGAACTCACAATAGTGGCATGGTATAGGTACAGGTGATTCAGTTTATTACAGGTGCTCATTGGAGCATGTATGGAAGCTTGGAGGTGTGAAAGCATGGTTTAGAGCCATATGAGATCATGAAATCATGAATTTAGGTATATCATGGAATAAAAAATATGTTTGGGTCATTTCCGTAGGTTTTTAATCATTTATTGCATTCTTTCAATTGACCCTTGTTTCTAGAGTGAGGAACAAACATGTTAGCATAGTAAATTCTTAATGACTGGAGAGATTGAGGTATAAATTTGAAATTATGATGATTGTATATATTATAAGGATGTGTCATAGTGTTGTGACCAAAAATTCAGATTTCCATGATGTCAATTTTGCAAGATATGACAGTTTATGTGAGACAGGTGAAAAACAAGTGAAATCTCAGCTCAAAGTTGAACTTATGATGCTCGTTGTGAATAATGTGCTTTGTATAAGACATTTTGGATTTTAGGGATATTTATATGGTTATTTTATAAGGTTTTCCAAAAATAATCAAGTCAATTTATTTTCAACTTTTTATGAACGAATGTTAAGAAGATAAAGTGGTCTAAAACCCTAACTAGGAGCAATTTATAGAAAGAGAGGTATAGTGACCCAGTTTTTATTTTTTCATAAAAAGTGATGATTGGATGTTGTAGAATAATTTCATATATTTCCATAAATGTATGGTTGAGTCATGGTGATGAGTGGGCCCCACTCAAACAAGCCATTTTCTAAAGAAGAAGGTTTTGGGAAAAGGTTTTCCAAAGGAGAAGCATGAAAAATTGATGGTGCATGATGTATGGGAGATTATATTAATGTAATTGATGTTTTAGGAACTTTCTATGCATGTATATGGTTATTTGAGGTCTATACATGTTCATTGGTCAAATGGCGCTTTGGGGTCTCAAATAGCAAGGCTCGGTAAAATGGGCATAACTTGAGCTACAGGTGGAGTTTGAATATGATTCAAGATATGTTGGAAATAAAATTCAGATATATTTACATTGATACAAGGTTTCCTCCTGATGAGGTCATTTTACAGGGGTTTCCAAGTTATTCGTTAGACATGAAGATTTTTGGCAGTTCAAGATAGGATGTATTCTGGTGAATGTTTGGAGTTTTTTTAAGCATGAGATGGACTAGGTGATGATTTATATAACATATAATGTGAATAGGAATTAATGTTTCATAAAATTTATCCATTTTGAGGTCTTGAATATATGTATAAATGTTTTTATGAGCTAACCTTTGGAAATAATGTTTTTTATAGGTTAATCTGGTGAAGAAAAAAGTAATTGTGGTTTGAGCATGAAGTTTATTAAAGGATTATAACTTGCTTAGAATTGTTTTAGAGGTTCCACCATTTGAATAAAGTGGTTACATGGCTTGGGTTTCTAAGTTTCCAAGTTGCTTAAGGGTGTAGGAGATAACTATTTTGAAGATTTGCAAAGTGAATTGGGCCCATTAAATGAAATAATTTGATTGGTTGATAAAATTTATGACCATATATGAATGTAAAATTATATTTTAATCATATGTAAGGGGTTATGGATCATGAATATGTATTTATTTTATGTAAGGGCATTTTTATCTTTGTGCCCATGGGGTTTTGAGCCATTTTTGGCACATGTAATGAGGGTTTTAGTTAGGAAGACCTAATTGGGTAACTTGTGAATGTTGTATTTAAAATTTTAATTGTTTCCTTGATGTATGGGTCGAAATAAAGGAGGGAAAATTTTATGTTTAAGTTTGAAATGATAAGGAGCTTATAAAAGCATGTTTTTGGGTACTTTTTGGAGCTAGTTGTGTGTGTGCAAGAGGAGTGACCTAGATGAGACTTTATTACATGTGTTGGAGCATGAATTTATGCTAAAATATGTGTGTTTCAAGTTGAAAAATCAGATAATATGTGTGCAAGGATTTGATGATTTTTGAAGTGATTGAAGAGCTTGATTTGTGAAGTTTGAACATCCAGGGTTTGAGTGAAGAAGCGCGAGTTGTATATTATATCTCCATCAATTGTGGTAGAAAAAATTAGATATTTGAACATCATAAGGTGGTTGAGTGATTGTTTGATTATCTTGGGGGGTTGTAGCCTCTTTGTGGATTTGGTGCTTCACAAAATTAGGGGTTGGTGCTCTACTAAACTAGGGCTTTGTGTTCCCAATGGGGTTGGTGCGTTGCTAAATTTTAAAACACATCAATATAAGAGTTATTTTAATGGGTTTTCTTCCCCTTGAGGGTTTCCCACTTACATCTTGTGTTCTTTTGTTGATTCCTTGTTTCATGGTTTCTTTCATTTTGATGGTATATGATGTGCACACATTAAGTATTGATTAAGTGGATATTGTGATTGAATGGCTATGTGGTTTTAATTATTCATATCTAAAATATAATTTAAAATATTTTAAGGATTGATTCACCCCTCCTTTCTCACCCATTATTCTTCTAACACCCTCAACATTCATGTAAGAACTGTAAGAACATAAGTGCCTCATCGGGGGGTAAGGTGATAGCAATCACCTACCAAAGACCGAGGTGACGCGAAGTGGTGGAATCATGTGGAATGAAATCAACACAAGTGTATGAACCAAACTTAATTTCATGTGAAGCAGTGGTGCGAGGTGCAATGACAAAGGTTGCGGAAGCCAATGTGAAGTAGTATCATGAGGTGGTGGATGAAATTGATGAGATGGTGTAGTGATGGATGGACATGATGGAGAACACACATGAGTGAAAACATGTGGCGATGGATGAACAAGGACCTTGGCACTAGATGTAGGAGATAACTAAAGTGGAGTAGTATCCTTTTGATGCTGGAGAGGAAATACATACTGCTCATGTGGGTGAGATCCAAATGAGATGTTGCCCTTATCCTCTAATTATTGCAAATAATCATGAAGGGAAAAGCAATCATTGTCCCCATGGCCATTGATGCGATGATAATTACAGAGGGGTGATCATGCTGATGTTGTAGACAATGTTGTGGATGATGTTGCTTAGAGGGTAAGTGAATTAAACACTTGTCAAGAAAATCACACAACACATCAAGTGGTCGATCGTGATGAGAGAAATGAAATGACTCCTACGAAAAAGTGTAGAAGATTTAGGTGTATCTTGTCATAGAGTAGGAGAATAATGACACTTGTGTGATGTAGTAGATTGAAATTTCTTGTGAGGAGAAGATGGAGATCATGTAGGATGCTCAACTGATCTCAATGGGGAAGAAGTAGATGATGTAATAGTAGTAACAATAGGTGGATGATATATAACATGTGTAGCGATGAGGTCTTATTCTATATCAATAACTCTATAACATAAAAGTGTGAATGATTCACATGTGTCATATTTCAACCACTATTTGAGTGTGGGGATCAAACCATGACAAAAGATAAATTGATTTTCTAAATCGATAGGTTGGAAGACTAATTCATGCATACAAGTAGTGAATCGTAAGATGTAATCCATGATTGGTTTTGTTTTTACCCCATATAAGGTAGGTAGATGGTTATAGGTAACTCTAGGGACATTGTATATAATAAAGTGATGGAGAAAAACCTCTTCCATCTCATTATAAGTGCAAATAGATCCAAATGGGAGATGGGTATACCATTGTAAAGCATCATCTGCTAGGCTATGTCGAAATGCCTTAAGCAACAATCAATTATTAGAATAGGAGGCCATAACCATGTGGTAATGTTTGTGATTCAAGTAAGGGTTTTTAATACCATCAAAACATAAAAAGGTATGTATGATTAAATCCTTGGGAAATGTTGAGTTATGAATTTTCTTAGGAATAGGGCTAACATGCAATGATTTGTTATCTATAAAAGCATAGTAAGCATTACTTTCTAATGTAAGTGATTGAACCTAATATTGTAAGTGACCCATAGTGTGCATGAGAGACAAGATTTCCTATGAAAGGATAATAGAGCGATGACAACAATGTGTTAAGCGGTTGTAACTTGCCATGGTGAGTACTTATAGGTACATCGAGAGGAGATAAAGGAGATTCTGATCAGGGTTCATTTTAAGAGGCCTCTGGTAAAATGGAGGTGGAAAATCCCTGATGAATATACCTAGAAACACTTTTGCGTAAAGGTGAATTTTCCAAATTTTGAGAATTGAATTTTCACCTGTTATTATTTAAGCGAGAGTGAATGTATGTATCGAGGGAAAAAACTTATGCAAATCTTGACATATAGCTGTTGCGCGACAACAAAACTTGTTGACACACGACAATAAGTCTTGATATCATGTGTCAACAAAGCTTGTTAAAGTGTGACAACAAGCCTTTCTGTCACGCGATAGTAATGCCTACTACCACACGTCAATAAGCTTTCCTGATGTGCAACAATAAGCCTTGTTGTCTTGCATAAACAAGCCTTGTTGTCACATGACAACAAGGCTTGCTATTGCACGCGATAGTAAGCCTTGCTAACAAATGCAACAATAAGCCTATTGTCATGCGTCAATAAATATTGTTGATGCATGTCAACAAGGTTTGATTATCGTACGACAACAAGATTTGTTATCACGCGATAACAGGCCTTGTTGTCGCGGTCAACAAAGATTTTTGATGTGGGACATCAAGGCTTTACGTCACGTGTCAACAAGCTTTGTTGACACGTGAAAATATGCTTACTGTCACACATCAACAAAGCTTGTTGACACATGTTAGCAAGACCTATTGTCACACGACAACAAGGCTTGTTGTTGCACATCAATAAGCTTTGTTAACAAGCGATGCCAAGCTTACTGTCGTGCATCAAGCCTTGTTGACACACATGCCAACAAGAGTTTTGTCACATGTCTAGTGCTTAAAACCCTAATTTTGTCCTATAAATACCCTCCATTGCTCATTTTCATGTTTACTCTTCCCGGCTCCCGAATTTTCACGTTTACAGGAATCAAGCTCAGGTACAATCAAGCTCAAGTATAATGACAACTACAAGTGCAGCCCAAGCTCAAGACCAAGATCAATCAAAAATCCAGTCAACCCACAAGCCCTATCCAAGGGCAAGATACTCTATAGGAACTTTTTGTGCCCCCACATTCAGACAATTTTGCAAATGAATACAAAATACAAGGATTTGCTTTGATGCATGTGATTTTGATGGGCTTGTTAAAATGCCCTAGTTCGAAATTGATCATGACATTATGAATTACCTTCTCTCCTCGTATAATACATAGGAAGGTCTATTTATTGTTACTCTATAAGATGGTCATATGTTTCAATTTAGTGTCGATCTAGTTGATATCCATCAATTGATAGGCCTTCCATATAAAAATTCCCCCATTGTTACAATAAAATAAACCCTTGTTAAAAATGATAAGAAGTACCTCAAATCTACTTTCGGTTTCCATGTTGATTGTACGTGTAATTTGTTTTCAATTTTCATTTGATATTTTTCAATTTTTATTTTGATATAATTCAAATTGATATTAATTCCAATGACTTTTTGGCATTTTCAGCTCATGTCAATAAATCAAGACGTGGTGTGGATACACAAGGAATTGCACACCACTTTCTTGCTGCTATGATTTCTTTCTTTTAAGCCAGAATTATTTTTTAGGGTCGGCAAATGAATATATCAAACTGGGCTATTGCATACATTCTTGTAACTATCAGAAAGCTAAATTTTTATTGGTGTGCCTTTTTATCCAATAAAATAAAAATTGACATTACAAATGCATCATTTTCGGAAAAACCATTAATTCACTCCACAAACTATCTCCTTGGCCTTTATTACGAGGCTCTTTTTAATTTAAAATACAAACCAATTCCTACTTGCATGGACACAATGAAGAATTTTTCAATTTCATTTCAAGAACAATAGGTATAAATTTTATATTTTGACATTAGACTTTAGTATGGTTTATGTCTTGATTATGTACTTTTGATTAAATATTGACCATTTGCAAGAATATTTATGGAGGCCCTTCCCTAAAAAAAGTGGCATCAAGAGGAAGAGGCCAACAACACGTTGAGGCATCGACATATTCACAATCTGAAATAGAGTTTCACTCATCTCCAAACTGCTAAGCATTTACATTAGTTAAATGCCAAATACGTAATACCCTAACATTTAATATTTAGAAATTCTCATTTTCTATTTTTAATTTACCATTTACCATATTTAATTGACATACAATTGACTGTCACTAACATTTCAGGGACTTTGGACAATATACGTGTTTCTCAAAGTCAACCATCTTCGCCAACTCACTCAGTTCAGTCGCATGCAATTTTCTCTTCTCAACACCCTGCTTAGCAATCCCAACCACACATAGCTCAAACACAACCAATTACTACTCCAACACGGCCACCTCAAGCATCACGACAGTTACCCCTCAACAAAAAGGTATGATTTTATTGCTTTAATACAAGTTTTGATAGTTTTTCATAGTTTTTGCATAGTTTAATAGTTTTTCATATGATTTTTCTTGCACTTTTCAGTACATTGTATTTCTTCACCTTCTGTATAAACAACAACACCGCCCCTCCTCCACCAATATGATTCAAAATGCCAACCAGAGGTTTAGGAAAAAATAACATTGGTAAACGCATGCCAATTCCTCCGGCCCCTAGTGGGACACTAAACATTGCCTCCTCGTTTTGAATTCTAACCCTAGTGGGAAACTAAACATTGGGACACTAAACATTATGTATCAATTTTAAATAATATAAATTTAGATGAGGATTACTTGGGCATTGATAGTGTTATCCAAAATTCACCCTCAAGGTAATTTTGATAACATGTATCAAATTATTTAGTCTGAGCAAGTAGATTGATTCAAGGCCCGAAATCGTGTTATTGGGGCCCCTCGGCTTCTCTCTAACTCTCCCATCCAAGAAGAAATCCCAATGAGTTAGAAAAAATGGAAAAAATGTGAAAAATAAGGTCGCAGGATTGTCTTACATTTCGGTCCGAAGGGTTCAATTCGTACTAATGCGGGTCGTACTTCAAGGTTCGCGTACCAAGCTTGGGGCCGAAATACAAAGAAAATCAGCTAAGTCAGACATTTTTGTCCTAGGTGGTCCATGGGACAGTTGGGACATCAGGGACGTGAGGGGCGTGAAAAGTTGAAATGGTGAAAGAAAGGAAAATCATCAAGTTTTTGTTTCGCGTGGTTTTGGGATAAGCCGGACAAAAGTACGCGCGGACACGAATCGGCGATTTGCTCATGGCACGAGATAATCCATTTCAAAGGCGGTTCGGAGATATTTTTCCGGGAACTCCGGATAGCCGGGACAAAGGTATGTGCGGGGACGCGAGGGACGTGAAAAGCCGAATCGACCAAAGGCAAAGAAGAAAAGTCAACGTTTGACCCGTGAAACTTCAAACGGCCATAATTTTTGACTCCGAGCTCCGATTTTCACGAAATTAGACTTTTTGGAACAAGCACGACGTCCTCTACTCGCCAAATGTTTATTCCTATCAAATGAGGTTAGATATATTTAATTAAAAGAAACATATTCGGCTCTAGTCAGTTAATGCTCATTCCCATCAAATGATAGAAAACACTTGCTAGACCCAAAATAGCTTCCCGCACTCAGAAGGCCATAACTTTTGCATTTCTCAATGAAATCGCACAAAATTGGTACCGTTGGAATCATGGCTTGAGACCGACACACAAAAATCAAGAAATTATGTATTTGATGAGATATTGATGGATATTTTTTATAAAACGTGGCTGGGTTCATAACAGTGTTGTATTTGGTGGTTGGGAGTGCAATTAAGAGGCATAGTCATCATTCTTTCTCTCGCAAAGCACTGGGACAAGATGGGGAGCCTTTTGCAAGTAATATATAATCATTTTACTCCATTTAATGCCTCTTACAAGTGGTTGAAGGACAAATTTCAGGATTTTCATTTTTCCCTCTCTCTCTCTCTTCTCATCTTTTCTATAAATTGGAGTGTTGGGCTCATTGTAAAAAAGGGGTAGTTTTGTAGCAAAGCTCTACTAAAATTGCTTTGTGAAGCCAATGTGTTGCAGGCCCTTGTTGTGGACTCCTTGCATGGTGATCCAGGCCCTTTTCTTGTAACCGATTGAACTGTGCATATCAGGAAGCAATAAAATATAAGTTTGTGGATGCATCTTCCCCTGTTGTGTTTTCTTGCATTCTTCTTGCCCCTTCAACCTTGATTACAAGAATATTGTGTCTATTATTATGTTCATGCAGGGATCCATTATCATTGTGTATGTTTGAAATATTTTTGTGAATGCGTTTTGCTAGATTATGGAGAACTGTCATCACCTCTTCTAGTGTGCACTTTGCTTCTGTATTTCATGCATTTGAAGACTACTCTCACACCCTCATTTTCTGGTGTATCACCGCTTTAGTGTAGGATTTCATTTCATGCATTCTCTCTCCTTGGTCCCTTCGAAATTTAGATTAGAATAGTTAGTTTCCCCTGCATTAGAGTAGATTGTGGCGGGTAGCTTAGAGCAAGAACTAGCTTTCTCTGGAGGTCTATCTCAAGTAGCAAGTCCCACAACTTGGAGACAGTACCCATGTTATCCAATCACACCGTAAGTTCAAGTATATGCACCTATGGAAACATAAGGGTGCTTGTGATTTCTTGATAATAGATAGTAATGACCCAACAAGATTTTTCAATACACGTGAGATGATTCAAGGCCAACATGTATACTTCTATTTCAACGTAATTTATTTAACTTTCATTACATTTCACTTTTGATTATTTGAATATTGATTTATTTTATCGCAAATATATTTAGGCCACCCAAAGGCAAAAAGAGGTAGCATTCGATGATCAACCTGAAAGCCATCATACCTCTCAAATGAAATCATCTTCTTCGATCTGAGATGGTGAACAGTTGCTACCATTTCCTTTAGATAACTTGATTTGTTATGTTTGTTAATCCCATGTCCAAGAGTTTATTGTGCCTCATATCATACTCATAGAATGGGAGAGAAGGAAAAGTTACTAATCAATGAGATAATAAGTCGTTTGAAAATTATTGGCAAAGGGACAATTTATACGTTGTAATCTAGAATCAACCTACGAAGATGGATTTCTTACTTACCTAAGTAAGAAGTGGGACTGTCACATATAACAACAATTATAAAGATGATATTTTAGATCAAGCATTAGAAAATTTGGAAAATATTAGTGTTAAAGCCCATGCATATTCTAGCAAATGGTCTAAGGATTTTGTGGCAATTGCGAATGCTTTGAGAGAGATAGATCGGTCATAAGTATTATCACTTTTAAACAATATTTTTGTTAATTTGAATTTTTCTTATTTTAGTAATATGTTTAATTGAGATCACTTTTTTTGTGCAATTGAAATCTGAAAATTTGAAGAGTCAAGCAAAGGTGTTCCAAGCTCACTTGGAAACCGCAAAGAAAATTTTATCCACAACAAATAATTTGAAAGAAAATATTATTTTTGTTAACAAATAAAACAATACACTAAAGAGGATAATTAAAGAGAATAGTGATGAGGCCATAAATTGGCCATAAATTACCATTATTTTGTCGTTACAAATTACCTTTGAAAGTGGATTTAAATGTAATCTTGAAACTTATAGTTTTCTTAAGATAGAATATAGGATACATATCTTGTTCATTCTTTAGAAATATTTTGTTATCTCTTTTTTTGACTAATCCTATTGATTATTTAGGAAAGATGCAAAGTCTTGTGCATGCAGGCCATAAAAGAAAGATAATCCTAGTTCTGATAAAAGTAGAATAAATCATATATAGTATATCTAAACTCAAATATGATTTTACATTTAGATTCCTCTAAAAAAACTATGCAATTTCAAAAAAGAATCATCTCAATCGAGATTGTGTGTAAAAGTTATATTTGTTTTTAGTTAGCTCTGGAACAATGAGAGTTAGCTTTGAAACTTACATTTAGTTCCGAACTTGCATATTCGGGCCCAGAACTTGTAGATTTAGTTCCGGAACAATTGGAGTTAGCTCTAAAACTTACATCAAAAGAGTAACGTTAGCTCCGGAACCATTAGAGTTACTTCTGGAACCATTGGAGTTAGCTCCAGAACCATTTAAGCTAGCTTCGGAACCTGCATCGATAGAGTAACGTTAGCTCCAAACCATTGGAGTTAGCTCTGGAACCTACATCAAAAAAGTAATGTTAGCTCCAGAACCATTGGAGTTAGCTCAAACCTGCATCAAAAAAGTAACATTAGCTCCTGAAAGAGTTGATGGACTATATCGAAACTGTACACCACGATGAAGTTACACTCGGTTCAATCATAATGGCTCCAACATAATCAAAAGAAGAATCGATCAATAACTAAACAATCTTGCATAACAAAACAAAGATTTCACTAGCATGCTCATAAATTAATAGTGAAAGGGTACATATAGGGTGCTGAGTAACCCTAGTGCATGAATCAATAACAAACCCTAAACCTAACCCATGTGAGATGATCCTCCAATATGTGAGGAGGACACATAGGATAACTCACACCAACACCCCCCCTTCATCGAAGATGGGGTAGCGTTTATGATGAGTCAGATAGAAAGAGAAGACACTCCTACACAACTAAGAAAGATGTGTCAATGGGGCCCGACAACTAAAGGCACGATGAGGTGCCCATATACAAACACGATATTTTTAGAAGAAGAAGAAGAAAATAAGGACTACTTAGCCTAAAGAAGATGAGAAGTTTCAGAAGACCTCACCCCAAGAAGAGACCGTAAGTGAAGAAACTTCATCTCAGTGAAGGTCTTGGTAAATAAATTTGCAATCTGATTAGTTGTCTGAATGTATTGAATGTCGATGATGCCATCATGAATAAGATCTCGTATGAAGTGCATATGGATCTCAATGTGCTTCATCCGCTGATGCTGAACTAAATTTCTGTAAATAGAGATAGTGCTCGTGTTATCACAATAGATAATGGTAGGCCGCCGAAAGTGGATGCCAAACTCTGTCATAATACCTTGTAGCCAAATAGCTTTTGTGGCAGCATTAACTGCTCCTCTATATTCTGCCTCTATAGATGATATCGCAATTGCATTCTGCTTCTTGCTAGACCAACTAATAGGACTTGAACCAAGAGAGAAATTGTAGCCAAAAGTAGATTTCTGATGATCTAAGTCACCGGCCCAATCAGAATCTATGAACCCAATTAAGTCGATATCTACCCCTCCATGATAGTGAATGCCATCAGTATATAAATGCCATGAACATAATGAAGGATTATTTTAGTTGCTTTCCAATGTAGCTCATATGGCTCCTGCATGAATTTGGACACGATCCCAACAACATACGATAAATCCGGTTGAGTGTGAGTCAAGTAAATCAAGCTCCCCACCAACTGTCGATAAAGAGTACCATCAACCAAGGGAGTAGAGCAATATGAAACCAACTTAACCCCGGAAAGAAAAGGAGTAGGAGAAGACTTGCAATCGGACATCTAAAAATGAGATAGCAAATCAAGAGCATACTTAGGTTGCAAAATCAAAATTCCCGAGTTAGATTGTGAAATATGGATCCCAAGGAAGTAATGAAGCAGACCTAAGTCAGTCATGGAAAACTTGTTGGCCAAGGTGATCTTCACAGAATCAATAATAGAGGAAGAGTTGCCTGTGATCAACAAGTCATCAACATAGAGAACAAGAATGAGTATGGAGTCATCTTACCATAGAATATAAACATTTGGATCAAAGTGACACCTAGTAAACCCTGATGTAAGTAAAAAGGAGTCCATCTTAGCATACCAAGCCCGAGGGGCTTGTTTGAGGCCATAAAGAAACTTATTTAACTTATATATGAGGGAGGGATTTTGGACATAACCGGATGTTTTTCCATATAGATCTCTTCCTCTAGGTCCCCATGAAGGAAGGCACTCTTAACGTCCATTTGATGGACTTTCTATCTGCTCACCGCTGCGAATGGCTAGTGGTCAATCGAATAGAAGTCATCTTCGTAACCGAGTAAAGGTTTTAGTATAATCAACCCTAGCTATCTGGGAGAAACCCTTAGCTACTAATCACACTTTAAACTTTTTGACGTCTCCATCTACTCCATACTTTGTTTGGAACACCCACTTACACCAAACGATTTTTCTTCCTTTCAAAAGAGGGTGAGATCCCAAGTATCATTCTTCGTGAGAAAGGATTACTCCTCATCCATGGCGAAATCCCACTCAGGAATACCAGAAGCCTCCTGGAAAGACTGTGGATCAGAAGTAGAGGCGAAGAAAGAGTGGGGTCCAACGAAATTTGAGCGAGTACGTCTCATATCCGAAGTATCTCCAACTAAATCTCCAACACTTTGCAAAGTTTTCTAGCCAAAAGGGGACTAGGAGGATCGGACTCAGAGTCAGAAGATTCTTCACTTGAGTGAGAAGGAACATAATCCTCATCATCACTACTGTTAGAATTAGAAGACTCGGAGGTCCGATCGTCGGAGAGATCGGAAGAGGAGCACACTCAACAGTATCATCATTTGATGAGTCAAAATCTAAATCAGCGAGTTGAAGAACCTCAATAGGTGGAGAAGTAGAATTCGAAGAAGACTCATTGAACTTAACACTTCTCTCAATATACAACTCATGAGAAGTAGGATTCATCAATCGATATCCCTTCATGACATCAGGATACCCTATAAAGATACAAGGTTTGGATTGTGGTTCCAAGGCCTTGCATTTCTTCTTGGGAATCCGAGCCATAGCCTTGGATCCGAAGACTTGAAGGTGCTCAACATCAAGCTTGCATCCAAACCAGCTTGAAAAGGTGTCATCCCTCTTATCTTGCCTCGTGTGGAACATGGTTCTGAATGTAATTTACACAATTCATTGCTTCGGCCCAATACTATGGAGGAAGAGACTTCGAGTGAATCATACAAGTGGCCATCTCCTTCAGAGTACGGTTCTTTCTTTCTATGACTCCATTCTGTGAAGGGCTATAAGCAACTGTATGCTACAAAGAGATTCCTTCACAAGTACATAAATCCATGAACCTATTGTTTACATATTCACCTCCATTGTCAGTTCAAAGAACCTTGATAGACCGTTCTGCCTGTTTCTCAGCAAGAGCCTTAAAGTCCTGAAAATGTTCAAAGACTTCAGACTCAAGCTTAAGAAAATATACCCAAGTATATTGTAAAAGTCAAGAATGAAGGTTAGCACATAAAGAGCTCAGTAAACGAAGGAGAAGGAAATGGACCGAAACATTGTTGTGAACAAGATCCAAAGGACGAGTAGCTCTCCGGCTTTTCCTTTATCAAAGTTCTTTTCGTGGATGCTTTCAAGGGTACAACCCTCACAAAAACCCCTAGAAAACTTGACGTGGGGCAACCCGTTGACCATTTCGTTTTAGCTCAATTGTTGGTAGTGATAATTTAGATGTCCAAAATGCTCATGCCATAGCTTACTAACCTCATTTGCATGAGTGAGCAAGGCAATGGCGTAGAATCATAAGTAAAGTGGGAAAAGGTATATAACTATGAATGGTGATCTACCTTTCCCTCAGCCACTATAGTGTCATCGTTAAGCTCATGAATAATCACCGAGTTAGGACCAAATTCCACTTGCATTCCTTCACCAAGGTGAGTAATTTGGTAAATTGATAGGAGATTGGTAGAGAGATCAAGAACACTCAACACTTGGTTGAATGTTCCCCCATCCATCTCTACCGATCCATTACTGGAAACTAACACTGTCGTGTCATTACCCATCGTGATTTGAAACATCCCATAAGGTTCAATGTTGGAGAACTTAACATGTGAAGAACCCATGTGGTGTGAGGCACTGGAATCTATAATTCACGTTGATGAAGGAGCAACTCTAGCTACAAGGGTCTTTCCTTTCTTCTTATCATTTTTAGAACCTTTTGTAGTAGAAGACTCGACTTTCGGAGCATACTGTTTTTATGGATTCATGAACACTTATTTTATTCTTCTCAAGTAAATGAGATAAGTGATCAATCTATTTACTAAAATAGTGGTGCTGTTGTGACCAGACTTCTTGCTATAGGAACACAAAACTTACTTTTCATGCCTTAGGCTCGGAAGTTGAAGTGTTTGTACTATTTTTAGGTTTGGTCTTAGTTTCTTTCTTAGGTTGATCCTTTGTTTCTTTCTTCTTTTCAGTCTTCTTTCCTTGCTAGGAATTACTACAAGGGCATGTGACTTGGACTTGAGAGACCCCATTTGAATGAGTTTGTCTTGTGAATGAGTTGGGATGAAAAAAATTCAAAGGAGGGCATAGTCCAACAATCACCTAAAGCAGCTTTTGTAGCGTAGAAAGTTAACATGAAGACATAATATTCGAGACCTAGCTTAGAGAGAATCAACAAGATTAGTTGAGAATCTTTATGCTCTACTTGACATCCCTTTAACAACAATCTAATGTGGACAAATTTTGAGAAGAAAGCTTGTAGGTTTTCAAATTCACTATGATTTAACCCTAGTAGTTCATTTTCTAACTCATGCGCTCTCATGTCATCTTGTTGTCCAAATATCACATCTAGCATTTTCCACGCAGATTTAGGTGTTTCAGATGCCTCAATGTGGAAGAGAAAGTCAGGAGAAATAGACATGCAAAGAGGACCTAAAGCTTCATCACTACTGTTTAACCACTTAGATTTTTCGGGATCGTAAATGCTGGTTCGAGTCTTAGTTCTATGGTGATGCGATATAACCCTTTACCTCTTAGTTTCATAATCATTTTCGATCTCCATTCGAAGAAGTTGAACGGTGTAAGCAAGGGAATTGAAAGTGCATCCATAGTAAAGAGAGAGAGAAGAAATGCAGAAAAGAAACACAACCACCTAGGACAATATAATAACCCCCTGCTTTCGGCACTTTATAGTTTAGTGTGTTGATTACAATCAGGTCCGTGCGTGCGGTTGGAAACACTTGGTAACTCGACTTGCAATCATTGTAATAACAGCGCAAGAGAGGAGACCACAATAGTGTTTCGTGGAGCGCAAAAAGAAATAGGACACCGTAAACAAGCACAAAGAAAAAAATAAGGAAGGATGCTAAAGCAAATCCTGGTTGTGAGAAAAAACATCTCACGTCGTAAAGAAACCCCCTTCTGCAATGCAGACTGTGGTGGACGCGCTCACTAGTCGCAAGAAATAATAAGGGTAAAATACAAGTTTTTAGATGAACTCGGAAAGAGTTCTGATGATCTTTAGAACGTCAAAAGGCACATGGAAGACAAATAGGTGCTCAGAGTGTCACTGCACACTTGAGTGCACGATTAGTTAAAAAACGACACTAACGCCTAAAAAAATATTACCATTAGGAAACATCCGATTTAACTAATTTTAGAGCTAATTGGACTTTAAAAAATGATAATTGCGTTAATTTAAAAAACAATTTTTAAAAAATTATTTACTAAACGTGAAGGAGATTAATCTTGAAATTAATAACACTAGATTTAATTAAATTAAATCCTAATAAAAAAACTTTCCTTTTTTTTTAAAGGCACAATAATTTAAAATTAAAGAATCAAATTTAAATTATTAGTAAGGAAAAAGAAGTTCTAATTTAAAAAAAGCTTACGTTTTGTTTTTAGAAAAGATTTTAAAAAAACTTTTAATAAATAGAAGTAAACTTAAAAACTTACCCTTTTTAAAAAAGCATACTATTTTAAAGCTTAAAGATTTGAGCAAATTTAAAGGCTTTTAATAGATTTCTTTTTTTGAAGTAAATTTAAATAAGGTAAGTTTAAATAGAAACATACGGTTCGTAAAGAATAAAAAGCAAACCAACCAAAAATAAATAAAAGGCTTAGCTTTTTCTGAAACTGTAGGATAAAGGAATGAAACCACGCAGATTTAAAAATGAAAAGACTTACCTTTATTTTTGAAGACCACACAGATTTTAATTTGCGAGTTGTGTTTGTTTGGCCACAACAAAGAAGAGAGGGTTTTGTTTGTTTTGTTTGGCCGCACGTTGGAAAGGGAGGAGGGAGGAGGGAGGATGGACGCCTTGGCACGAAGCGATTCAATAAAGAAACCATGCGAGACCACATACGGCCAAAGAAACCACGATTTGTAGCCGCAAAAAAATAGCCACGAGAGGCGGACCAAGCATATTCTTGTTCGTTTTCAATGTTTTACTTTTTGAGTAGAATTTTGAGCATTATCACAATCACTTGGTTTCCTCTTTCGTGAACCAAAATTTGAATTTTATTTTTTTGTTCCATTTTGCTGAGTATTTGTACATGTGATATCTTGATGCACTCTTGGTTGCACCCCAACATGAAGAATATCTTCAGGATCTGGCATCTCAATAGGTATATCTTCAAGATATAAAATGGTATCATCATAGGTGTCATTTGGTTGATACTATGCATAATGCATGTCCACATCAATATTACCTTCCACACAAATACTCTGATTCATTCCATTAGAAGCTATATGGGTGTTGGTGGTTGCAGTATCTCTAGCAACAAAGTTTCCAAAATACTTGAAAAAGGGCTTATGAGATTTCTTAGTTACTTTCTAGGTCTTCTCATTCTCAGCACTAACACCTTCCATTATTCTGAATTGATTTGTGCATCAAAAACACAATAAGTCACGCATCAAAAATACACTAAGTTACGCGTCATGTAAAACCGAGTTGCATGATCGCCAAAAACACACTAACTCGCGCGCGTAGAGAAAACTAAGTCGTGTGTCGCAAAATGGAAATAGACTAAGTCGCGCATCAGTAAATACACTCGATTCACGCAGCGTTACCAATACACTAAGTCACGTGTCAACAAATACACTCGTCAGTGCATCAACAAAAACAAACATGTGTTAAGAAGAGAGAAGCGTGTCGAGTCAACAAACAAACCCTGTCGCGCATCAACAATCTTGTCACCCGTCCACATAAAATCTTTGTGGTACGTCAAGAAATGCAATAAGTCATGCGTCAACAAATATCCTTATTATGTATCAAATAAAAATTTGCCGCATCAACAAGATCGATGTCAGTGTCACAAAGCAAACCTCACACGTGTTCGTAAGATCTCCTTACCACCCGACTATAAACAACTAACATTAATCAAATATGTACTATGGTTTGGTGCTTAGAGTATGCAAGTTCATGGTATTGGTAAGGTACTAGTGGTAGTATACTACCCAACAAATCACCTAGGTTTTTATAGGAGATGTTTTCAAATGTAGGTGAAGCCGACCCCTAAAAAAAATATACTATAAATTTTAGGCAAACAGACAGACTGAGTTGTGACCCTCGAAAATTTGCCTTTTCAAATTTTCCCTAAAATGAATTTTTTTCCATATTACTTAATATTTTCCACTAAAATTATCCCCGATTCTCGATGTTAAAAGCACACTAAGTGTAGGTGTTTGAAGAATATATAAGAGATACATGACATGGAACATCCTTAAAAGCGATTTACTAGCATTGGAAATATCCTAGGAGTTGAATCTGAAAGATGGAGATGGAGTGATATGAGAAGATGAAGTGGTAGGAGAAGATGCATGAATAGATGGAGATGACTCATGCACAGTGTTAGATATAACCTTAAAAGAAGATGATAATGGAGCAGAAGATTCACACTTTGTGGTATCTAAAGTAGTAGAATCATGACCGTCAATTATTTCATCAAAATATAATAGAGAGCCAAATATGAAAATGTCATTAAGTGATTATCAATTGGATCATCAACATCGTAGGAAGAAGTATGTTAACTAGTATGTGATGGATCATGATATGTAGTATATGAAATAGAAAAAGCATGAGATGCATCTATAGTAGTGATCTCGATCTAGGAGGAGAATCAATATGAACATATTTACTATCGTCAAGACCAGTCATGTAATCAATAATAAAATCATATAGAATTTCCTCGGTGATGTTAGGAGGAAGATTGTGGCTAATCGTATAACATGGTGTACAATGAGTGAAACTCATCACATAAAAAACATGCCAATAGAAGAATTTTTGAAGCTAGTAGGTAGATGGCATTTGACGGGTAAAATTTGTTGGTCAACCTCATCCGACACAATAATATTTCTAGAGATATCCATGAGCTCATCGATAGTGGCCTCATCATAGATTAGATTGATACTAACATGAGGCATGATGAGCTAAGAAGGAGAAGAACTATCCTTAGCCATTAGGGTTTTAGTGGTTCTTAGGGGAAAATGTTCTAATCTATAGGCTCACGAATATGATTCTATAAAATCCATATTTTATTATGAATCTAAAAGTACAACACTACGATAAAAGGAATATACTAAATCAAATTTTAAATACTTTATTTAATATTTTTAATGAAATGAAATGAAAGGGAAAGGTACTTTTGAGACTTAAACTTACCTCAAACTGATCTGACCAATAGAGTGATGAAATGGTATAACAAAGCATCATAATGAACCTCTCAAAATTGTTTTTGAGGTAATGTTAGTGCAAAATCACAAAGACCCCCAAATGAGTTATGGATCTATTTTTCTAAGGCAGGGTCATTTGGCGTGATTTACATAACATTGGATCATTCTCCAAGTTGTGGGACTTGCAAATGGGAATGATCCTCTAGAGAAGGATGGTTCCTCTTCCTAATCCTAGCACTAAACTAATTGTAAGGAAGGAAATGAGACTATCTAATCCTAATCTAACAATTCCAAGGGACCAAGGAGAGAGAGAAGCATGAAAATAAAGAAATCCTACACTATAGAGGTGATAACATCGAGAAACAGCACTCGCTGATCACAAACCAACCGCCTGCTGAAATGGAGAGAGGTGAGCAATGGAGAGGATGGACATATGCATCACGAGATCAAGGATAAAGTTCACACAGAACACCATTTCATACCCTTTAAACACAGATCCCAAAACTTGCAATGGACATCGAGATATATGCACGGTATTCCCTACAATGGTGAGAGGCAAGAAGAGATGACAAAATGAGCAAAGGATGGAAAAAATGCATCACGAAACAAATTTAATTGCTCTAGGAGTTCACACAGTACACCATTAATGGGAAAGAGGCAAGAAAATGCCATTACAAAGCCAAGGGAGGAGGCTTAAACTCCACATTCGACCCTGGAGAAGAAAGAGAGAGGAGGCAGAAGAAGAATGAATAACCCTTTATAATGAATCCTACCCCTGTATTTATAGATTTGATTAGAGAGAAGAAAGAGAGAGGGAAGTGGGAAAAGTGGGTTAAAGATCAACCACTGCCATTGTTAATGCTTCTGATAAAATATGCCCCAAATCCATCTTTACTACATGATTCCTTGATTCGGCACCTTGAAAGAAGAGGAAACGACAAACAGATCAAATCTGATCTGATTGTTGAGGCAAGAAGATCCTGCATATCAAAGCCCAAAGATGTTTCCTCCATTTTCTTTAGCTAACCTCCTCAAAATTAATTTTTCATACCTCTATGGCACGGGTGAGGCCGAGATCTTTCCAATGACATCGTTTTGCAATATTTTGAGCCTCCGAGTCGAAAGATATGCCCCTTCAAAGTTTGTATCGGGTTCGTCATGAGGGCAGAAAAATACCTTGAAAAAAATGGGTCCCCTTTTGATATGGGACACATGGCAGCCAAATGGAACAAAATCGAGCCTCTACAGTGTCTCAGCTTTATCTTTTCCATTTCCTCTCGATTCCCCACTGGCTCTAACTTGACCCAAATGCCGACTTTTTCTCATTGGGTGAGTCATGGGGCCATTTTGCCTTTTTACCCTTTTTGTAATAACGAGGGCAAAGAATCAAATTTTCCCCTCGATGCCTCACTTTCCTCTGGGACACGCGTCGACCGCACTCATTTTTCTTCCCCTTTTTTGAATTCACCTTTGGAGAAGTGTCATAGGACATGTGGCCTCTTCCGCCGCCTCCTCCATACTGATCATTTACGACCCTTTTCTCGAATAGTTTCGATCCCGAGGACCTCGAAACTTCACCATTTCCTCGGTTCCTTTGCAAAATCACCCCTTCTTTTCGACCCTGTTATCTCATAGTTGAGTCCGACCGTAACTTGGAGAAGGTATTTAAGACGTGGAAACGGCTACAGAGTCATTTCTTTTACACAGGTCCTTTAAGTATCTCGCCTCTGCCACTCCATGGTTGAATCTTTCTATGACCAATTTGCAAGATTTGAATGAGTCCTCTCAGTTCCTCTTATGCAGGTCGTGGCCGATCCAATATTTGGCATGGGGGAAAATATGGATAGCAGGGTAGATCTAGCTGGATCGAGGCACGTAGAGAAGGATGAGGGTGCCTAGGAAGCCCGGGTCTAAAATTTGGGCACCTGCTCGGGAACAACTTATAATTTGATCCCAAGATGGTCTCTAGTAGTATTCACAATATTTTTCATTTTTTCGTGTTAATCTCACACTTGTTTCCTTGGTGTCGCCGTAAACTTACAATGAAGAATCACCTATAAAACCCCATACAAAGCATCAAACCCTAAAAATAAAGATGCAAATGAAGGGGTCGACTATCCTTAGTGGCCACAATGGTGGAGTTACAACTAAGTGTTGCACTACATCTCAGACCCAATGTAGTTATTTGTGCTTGTGTGTACAATAATTTGCCTAGGTTTCCCTAGTGCTAATGATGCAGAGATAATGGGAAGTAGCTGGATAAAATGCAAAATAGTGGATGGAATAGAATGAACTCCCCTTCCTATGCAATGTGTGATGTAGAATAATGCCCAAATGCAATGTAGATAGCTAGCCCTTATTAGAAATAGTCCACCTATAAGATAGTATGTATGTTGTGTTTATATAGGGATCTCTTACTCAAATTTCGATACTAATGACCCGACATGCTGACTTTAAGACCTACGAAGATGAGAGGAAAAACTAAAAATATCAACCTT
This sequence comes from Taxus wallichiana var. yunnanensis, assembly GCA_018340775.1. NCBI lineage: Eukaryota > Viridiplantae > Streptophyta > Pinopsida > Cupressales > Taxaceae > Taxus > Taxus wallichiana. The sequence continues at coordinate 142,830,918 of CM031233.1, forward strand.
TCTAAATAAACCAAGTGTGACGAGGCCTGGGCACCCCGGTGCCCTAATCCCTCTCTAGGAGTCTTAGTCAAATACTAGTGATGAAACTGAGTGAGTAATGATAGATAGAGATCCTTGAGATCCAACCGAATCTGTGTGAGTGAGTGAGAAAATGTGTACGATAGAAAACAATAAATACCAACAAGATAGATGACTGGATTATGGAATGGATCATCAGTGAATACTTTTCTTGTGCAAGATCCATATATAAAATAACATACTTGGCGGTATAATAATAGTAGTAAGTGTGTGATTTTGTGACTACACCCACATTGCCTTAGAGGATTAAGTTTCCAAATTTATACATTAGTTTCTTGAGATTTCTTTACATGCTTTGTGTGGTTCCTTTGATTCTTTGTTTGCATGATCACATGACAATCCAAGGCCTCATACAACCTAGACAAAGAGTGTGTGACCAAAGAATACCACAACCAAACACTGCATTACACAATTGAATGACATTGATCAGGGCCTTAGGAAACTCATATTCCAAACCAACCTAGTTCCACCAAGAATTGTCTTACATGTACCGTGATAGCCCAAGGAAAAAGTGGATGGCTTTAATAAGTTATAAGTATAACCAACCTCGGTAAAGACT